>JAUMHL010000029.1:19823785-19839395 GCA_032362345.1 Sandelia bainsii
TGTAAAGTGCCTTGAGATGATCTTTGTTATGATTTGGCGCTATACAAATAAAGATGAATTGAATTGAATTGAATCTCTTTTTTTTCCTCTATCACAAAAACACACACTGTCAAACATGCTTCTGTTTTGTGTCTAAGATTTACTGTGTTAGTCGAACATCTGGTGCCACAGAGCCACAGACTGCAGAATGAGACTGTGGTGACATTTGAGAATCATTTGAGTGCATGGACGTACAGGCACACACACACACACACACACACACACTCACTGGGCTGTGTCGCAGTGGGTCAGCTCTGAGGTTGCTTACTCCACTGGACCGGATCACCATGGTCCTTTTGTAGCACAGAACCAGCAAACTGTGGTTGAGGTCAGAACACCCTGACCATTACGCATGGATCCAAAATACAACATGCACTCAGTTTACAAGCTACTACTGCAACGTGGCAATACACTCCACGGCCTGCCAAGTCCTCATGGTGAGGATGTGTGTCTGCGCTGCATTCACTCAAGTGTCTTACATGTCATCTGACTGTGGTGATGATTTATGAATGTGATTTGAATGTTTCATGTGGTGATGGCTTCCTACAGTGACTCATATCTGAACACAGATACATGTATGTATTATTAGCGCATGTGTCACATCTGTGAGCGATGTGACTTGTAAATGAATTTCCTGTTCCTGTTCACTCCCTTTCACGCTTTCCATGTTCTCTTCCGAGTCAGCAAAATCACTCACGAGAAAAAATAGATAAGACTTCACTGCACAATGAGACCTCTCCAGCTGGTTCAATGACTTCTTTTCAGCGCACTAACACTTTAAAGAAAACATTGCATAACAACAGCTCTCTAAACAGCCAAATCGATCTCTGTGGTCGAGTTTAACCCCTGTCATCATTTATTTGTTTGATGCCGGGTTTTTTTATGTATGGGAGTTCAGTCAACAGGGCACAGGAGAAATGAGGCCAAGCAACAATGAAGTGCAAACACATTTTACTCGACTTTAAAGCTCTGTCTAACAAAGAGAATGAGGAAATGTTGCCCCTCCAAACTTCCACCTATAGCAAAAATAAACAGGGAGGTGCAGTTAATGAAACATACAGTAAAAAAGGCTGTTTAAAGGAATGCTGCTTCATGCTTCATGCCTTTAGCTTCTATAACCTTAAAAGATATAATGAAATGCAACAATTTCCACACTGAGTTCTCGCTATACCCCTTTTAAATGATTTTTCATTTTCTTCTGTTTTTATATGTCAAGCGTTTGATCTTCACCTCTTTAAAATCCTAATATTTTCAAGCTAATTGTGCACACAGTGAGTTGTTTTAACTGTGTACACACTTAAAATCCCCCACTTTAGTTTCATGTCTTGCCTCTTGGTTGCTGTTCTCCATGAAACACTGCTGAACTTACAGACACATTGTGTGTCTGTAATGTGAGTGCCTTAAAATTAGACGCTATGTAAAAGAATGCAGTTTATGCTTGAAACACAACTGAATGTATGTTGCTCCCAGTAATAATACATTTTAATTAAAGAGTTTGGTGGGAGGGACTGAATGGTTCACATTGTTTACATTATTGTGAAGATAAATAGCCATAATTTAACATACAGTATATAAAAGGCACACAGCAGGTTTTCACTATGACTGTTCTCTTTAAACTACAAAAACGAACAATATGTTAAGATCTTTAACTCTCAAACAAAAATGCTGAGAAGTCCTCTAACGTGGTAGCTGTTTTTTGTTTATGTTTTCAACTTAATTTAATAAGTCGAGTGAACATTCAGAAATGAATTCATTCAACTCATCATTTATACTTCTGAGTTCTGAAGTCTGAACAACTCATGTTTATTGTTCTGACAATGAAAACTAGAAAACATTACAATAAATTATCTTGAAAATAAAAAATGAAGCATTTATGGTAAACTAATAAAAAAAATGAACTGATTCCACAAAAAAACCTGAATAAAAATTTATAGAGCACATGTATCTTGCTGTTAGACACCTCAGCGAGCCAGACATTCGCATAGTCTCTGACCATGACGCCGCCTTTCTCACAAGCTGCCAACCCACTTATCTGAAATCTGGCTCAACTGTGGGACAGTTGTTTGGTAGTTTCACTGAAGGAGCTCAATGATAAATTGATCTTCACTGCTTCCACCAAACAGCCTCACCATGCATCAGTTAGAACCAAGCTGCAGCTCATGGTAATCAGTTTAATGAATCGCTGTGTGTGAAGTCATATGAGATAATGCAGTTCCCACTTCTTTTGTAGGTTATATTTGAATATGACCTTAAATTACCCATCACATCTGAACTAATGGGAAGTAATGGTGCAGTAACTGTACGGGCATGGAGTTAAATGTAAGCATTGATGAATAAGAACCTCAAGCTAACTGTGTCTATGTTGCAAGCACAGATACACTGGTAGATGATGTTAGGTCAGAAGTTTTGAAACTCTTCGTCTTGACTGATGCAGCTGCAGTGTAAACACAGTTTGTTTGGCTTCTCTGAGAGCACTCAGTTGTCTCAAGCCTCCATCCAGATGTTATTTCTAGCTGACAAATGCTACTAATTTGCACTCAAGTTTCACAATTCTACAATCTACAATTTAGAATAATATATATGAATGTGATCAGGTAGATCTAGAAGCTGTGCAGCAAACAGTATACTGCATGCATGTAGATTCATTTACAATACGAAGAGACGCGTCACTGTTCAGGACAATAACGCTAAAGTTAGACTGTGTTGTAATATACTGTAAATAACCGATGAGCAATTTCCAGTGCATCTCACGCAACATGCATTAAAGAAAATGATTTAAAAACTCAATTCTTCTGACCAATCTTACCTTAGAAAAACTTTTCTCGCGGTTGGTTCACAGAGAGACCATCTCACCTCTTCTCCTCTCAGTCATCCTTCTCGGTTTGCGGTGTGTGTGAACCGTGTGTTTCCGCTCGGACGCGAACTCTGCATCAGTGCAGCGAGGCGGTGCAGCCGCTGACGAGTGGACGAGATGGAGAGGAAGGGGGGAGACGGAGAAAGAGGAGGAGGAGGAAGGGGAGGAAACAAGGAGGTGGAGGTGGGTGGACTGAACAATAATGCCAACATCAGTTTGCTGTTTCAAGTTGATGTGATGAGTGTAAATGTCCTTACCCACAATGACAGTGTGGCTGATGTGGCTTTCTCACGGGTTTATGGAGCGATAGATTCAACTTAAATCAAACACATAGCAGATCATAAAAAACACTTTTAATTCTCTTGTGCAAAGCTAAGAAGGAATAGCACGACATACTCCATGAAGACACTGATAACATTCTCATGCGAAGCTGAAGGCTGCAATAATAAACCAGTGACTCTTCCCACAGTGTCAGTGGGTACATCTGTGGGTATGTGCTTGTTTGTGTGTGTTTTACTGTGTTTACTGCAAATCGTAGCTCATGATTAAATATCCCCATGTTGGTTCACACTTCACACTTTAACTTAACGCAGTGGCAGTCAGAGAGGATCCATTATTCAGACCTGATGAGGAGGGGGCCCATCACCCCCCACACAGAAACCAACCATGTACTTTACTAACCTCTGCAAAACTAGTTTTGTATCTTGCCATTGTTTAGAAGGGCATTTTTAACCATTTAATCTTCTCCGTTTTCAGAGGCAGTTTCGTAGTAGTGTTATTAATTATATCTAGTTTTCACAGAAGGCCAACAAGCAGTTCAGCTGCCACTCTTCACAGATTTATGAATAACATTTGCTTGCTTTAATTGAACAGATATTTGAATGCCACTGTGAATGGTGACTGTGTTTGCTTTTATTACTCATGTTGTTGGGACATAAATCTGCTTACACAGTCAGATTGTGAGGGCTCACCTTCATTTTAGGGGTAAAAAGCAAGTTAACTTAACATAAATCATCACATTTTAGGGTGAAGGTTAGGTTAACACATTTAAGGTTACTGTAGGGGAGTTAGGGAAGTAGTGGGTGTGGTGAGGGTTTGAGTAAGGCTGCAGGAAATTAATGCAAGTCAGTGCAATATGCTGCAAACATGACTAGTGACTTAAGTACTCTACTTAAGTATTATTAAGTACTTAAGTAACTTAAGTATATATTTTCTGCTACTTCATACAGTACTTTGACTTTTACTCCACCACATTTATTTGATAACAGTAGTTACTTTTCAGATTCAGATTATTAATACATAAAACATTTTGTATAATCATATGACGTAATTGATATTTCAAATAATAATGATTAGATTTGAAACATATGAAAACATAACATATTAAAAACATACATTGATATTTTTCCCTTTGACACTGTTGAAGGCTGACTGGAAACCGGGAGGGAGTGTTATATATATAATGTTATATTCATTGATGTGAAATGAGCCATTCTGTATAAAAAGTACTTTTATTTATGGTACTTCAGGTCGTTTTGTGGCTAATATTTTCATACTTGCATTCTTAAATAGCATTTTCAACGCAGGACTCTGTTAAAACTATAGTACCACAAGTAAATGATCTGAATACTTGTTCCTCCGCTGTGTGCACATCTGTGTATACATGTCTCATATTTTAACCAGTCCTCACAACTTTAAAGGACTGTTTGAGGGTTAAGACCTAGATTTAGAGCTGAGGTTAGAATGTTTGTTTGGTTAAAGTTAGGGTAAGGGGCTTTGGAATGTGTCATAAATGTAAATTGTCCACACTAGAATAAAAATAAAATATTGGTATGAGCATGCAGGGTTTTTTTTTCCTTAAATCTCGTTTCACTTCATTTTCATCAAAACACTGTGAAATAAAAAATGACGGCACCTGTTGTTCTCATGATGTCATCTAGCTTAACATCTAATACGTAATGGAGAAACGATTAGTGCTGGCACCAGCTGCTTCATTCAGACAGACAGCAAATAAAAACTAAAGGGATTGTTCAGAGGGCAGATACAGAGCGAGGTCTCAAAGTTCAAGCTGTGGGGGAAAAAGAAATCACAAGAGAGAATGATTTGACTGAGGGGTAAGATCAAAAAGAAAGAAAGCAGGGTGGACACAGGAGAAAAGTCAATGGACTTGAAGTGCGAGGTGGGTGAGCGGGGGCGAGTGAAGAGAACAAGATGTGGATGAACGAAGAGGAGTGAACCTTGAGAAATCGGGGGGATCATCTTTGCTGTGAATTTAGGAGGGTGAGCAGCTCCTGTCGACAACAGTTGCAAAGTATCAGACAATCAGTGAATGTGAGGGTGAGGAAAAGAAAACCAGAAGACAGATTGAGTGATAAAGATAGGAGAGAGTAACAGTGATGGAATCCATGCATTATGAACTGTCATATTAAAAATGGTATGAATTTGTATTTTATTATTGTGCATTGAAGTTATGTTCTGGTCACATAGAAGTGACAGAGAAACACTGGTAAACAAAGACAAACAGACCAAAGCATGAAGCTGGTGGGCATGAAGGGAGGAAAGAGACGAAGGTGGAGAGTAAGGAGTCAAACAGGATGACAAGTCTGAGAGAAAAACGTTTTCTTTACAGGAAATGGCTCGTTCACAAATGAGAGAGGCGGCCAAGAAGTGCTAACTCCTTTCAGACCGAAGCTAATTTAGTTTTCAGCAGGTCACTATCATTACCGTCACTCTGACTAAATGGCTTCATCCAGTAAAAACACATTTAAACAAGTCAGGCATGAATTAGTGTAAAGTAGATTTCACCCAGAGCACCACTCTTCATGGTGGGTGTCCATTAGTCTGGATGTTTTTTTGTTTTTTGGGGGTTTTGTGAATTTGGCTTCTGTTCTGGAGAAACCCAGATGTGCACTTGGAAATCACTGCTCAGGAAATGCGACTGATCAGTTGAAGTCAGAGGGAGAGCGATGTGGTGACGCTGATTTATGAAAGGTTGGGTTAAGGGGTACATGAAAGAAGTCGATCCCTGCGTCTTTGTTTGGACTGTGCTCCTGTTTCCTTGGATTCTGGTGCTCCAGGAAGCTCAGTGTTGGCCCAGAGACAATAGAGCATTGTAACATCAGTCCTCTGCACTTTCTATGCTGCAATAAAACATAAAAATGATCAGACACTGAAACCTTGGCAGTGAGTGTCCACCTTTGTTTTTAGAAACCTGGTCTAAACTTAGGACTCAAATGATGGTCCAGAAGGGAACATGGTTTCCCCTCAGTGGTTATTGTTGAATACCTCTCAGGAAAATTAAAACCTAGAGGAAGTCATTCCTCGAACAAAATGTTCAAAGTAGGAATATAAGAAAATAGCAATACACTTGAGTATGGTGACACTGTGTTGTGAGATACTATATTGATTCTCAAAAGCACTGTGTAAGTTTTTATTTAACAATTTATTTAATATCACCTTGCTTACAGTTTTGCAATATACTGCAGTATATAGAATTGTAACCCCTGTATAATGATACATATTGTATCTCCAGATTCTTGACAATACAAAAACCTACTTTAAACCACTCAGACACTTTTTAAAAGGTGAAGGTCTGATGATAGATGGAGAGAACCTCTGTATGGAGAGGAGACAGAATTATTTGTCAAACACAACTGAGATATTGAAATATATAGATGTGAGTAATATGATAATGATCATCAACATCATCCTTAAATAGAAGATTTAGAGTCTATAATCAGATTTTGGATTCTCAGCAGGCCTCAGTGACTAAACAATGGTTGTTTGTTGTGTAACTACCTTTCCAACAGGTCTAATACAGCAGTTAAATGTTAGTGTCTGTGATCAATGTTGTAGTAAATGTGACGTTGGTTAATTTAATGATTTGTTTTATAATATGTGCTTTGGAACGTCACATGCAACTGTACATTTACAGTTCAGATCACATGGGATTTACCCTGGAAACCTCAGTTCAAAACGTCTGGTGCTGCTGATATACAAATTGTTTTTTCACATACTGTATATTTTTTGTGTTACTCCTAAGACTTGTACTTGTCCAATGTGTCAACAACTCCCACAGGATTGCTGAATCCTTTTGAAGCTACAACTGTCAGTAACAACACTTTCAGTCTAATAAACAATAAATTATACCAACCTAAAAAAAAACTCCCTATCAACTTATTTATTTTGCTTTCAGGCTTCACAGGCTTCATATTTTTTGGTGACATGACTGCAGTCTCACACAGCGCTCATGTATCGCTTCTTCTAAAGCACAGTGGACAAGAAACAGTGAAATGACAGACAGAGAAACTAGGAGATTTCAGTAGTTTTGACTGAGTCACGGGGGCTCTGCGAGGGTTAATCCCTTGTCCTGGTGCAGAGACAGATGATGATGTCTGGGAGAATTGGTGAGCACTAAAACCAGCCTTTGTATTTTCAGACATACTGCATTCATGCTTGATTGTTCACTCAGACACTGGTAGAAATGGACACAGAAACACAGACTAAATATCATCAGGGGTTTATAATGGCTTCCTGTAATCTTTATGAATAACTCACATCCCCAAATTCCAATAATATAAAATACTAAAATGTGTGGCCATTTGATGACCCATGGGATTACAGACAGAAATACTGTACATTGTTGTGTAGAGCTTGAAATAGAACATAATTGTCTTAGCACAATGAACCTCTCATGCTTTATTGTTTATCATCACCAAGAGGACTGGTTTCCTGCTGGTGTTTGTTTTGTTGATGCCAGTTAAAAAGGGAATTCCTAAAACCCGGGAAATCTGATCCAGCAGCAGCAGCAGGTGAGGTAGGTGTAGATGTGCAGTAAAGACAAGTATGAACATTACGTCCACCCACAATGCAGCCCACGTGTTGAAATGTGAGCATAAATATACACACATAAATCCTGAGGCAGACGTGTAGTTTGCTGAGGTCTTGCGTATTGCGTATCTACTGCTCTATTACTAAATGTAACCCTGTTCCTGTTCTAGTGCAACTTTTAGTATGTGGTTAGATGCATTTTTAAATCTGTTTGTGCATCTGGAAAGTGATGTGTAGTGGTTGGTAAAGCTGTCTATGTCTGCAGTTCACTTATGTGGTGGAGCTCAGATTCAGGCAGCTATGTTACACCCTGTAATTCAAACATCAGCTCAAGCCTCACTGTGCTGGAAGGAGAGTGACAGGAAGAGGAGCAGTGTGTGTCACAGTTAAATGTCGTGCGTGTGCACATTTGTTTGTGTAGTAGCGTAATGAGTCGATCGACATGCTGTTCATATGTCATACCCTGGGTGTCCTAGTGTGGAGGACAGGGACACTTATTTGCTGACTACTGTGGAACCTGAGATCGACAAAAGGCTTTTTTGTACTTTTGTACAGTGTATGTTTATTTATTTTATTTGATGCTATTTTGAAGCAGTGTCTGTGTGAAACTGAAAAAATGTGGCATTTCCCTACATCTGCAAGAGAAACCTGGACAAAGAAATGAAATACTGTATAGTGATTAAAAAAAGCCTGAGATAATATTTTCAGTTTTCAGTTGCTTCTTGATTGTGTCCTTTCAAGTTTGTCCAGATTAGATTCAGCCCAGAGAGGCTGTGGATCAGGAGCTAGCATGGTCTTCCAGTTTAATCCCCAGGTCCTCTCAGCTCCACGTGTTAAAGTGCCTTTGGTGCAAGACCAGGCCCTTTGTACGGCAGTTCTGCACTCATTGTTGTGTGTGTGAATGAGTGAATGAGAAGCAACACTGTAAAGTGCTTTGGGTACCAATAAGGTAGAAAGGTGCTATATAGTATATATAAGTGCAGACCATGTTCTATTTACCATTGCCTCTTCCCAACTGCCAATGGCCTCATCATCAAAGCCCATGTCCCACATTGACATAGACTGTTTGTCCAAACTGCCTATTGCAGAGAAGACTCATACTTGTTTTAATTTGTATTCACTCTGCTCTTAAATTTATATGCTCAATTAGGCACATTACATGTACAATTGTAAATCTGCTCGCATATTCAATTCAACTTTATTTATAAAGCGCCAAATCACAACACAAGTCATCTCAAGGCACTTTAGCGTAAGGTTTAAGACCCTACACATAAATATATACAGAATATATCTCTCATAGTCTACTCTTTATTTACCTTTTCACCTACCATTTTCACATTTGTATATATGACAACTAGTTCTGCACCACATCAACAGGACAAATTCTTTGTATGCGAAAACCTATTTGGCAAAAAAAAAAAACTAAGTTAAACCTAAAAACTGTGAGAAGCCTATGAAAAATATAAAATGAACATCCCCCTTGTATGGACATGTTACATTACTTCAGCTGAAAATGAAATCAACAACATTTCCCAGAGTTCACTGACTGATAATGATAACAAACACCCCCTAAAAACAGTCTGTGGTTATAATTTGTAATATTTTTGTTCCACTTATTGTTTTTCAGAGCTGCTTGTTTGCTTTAGTAGGAATATTTTCCTTTACTCTGACCTTCTGGTGTTATTGATGTTGATTCCATGTTAAACAGGAAATTGCAGGGTATTACAGTGGAATATTTACAAGATCTCATTAAGCTACACTGGTGCTGCCGAATATGACGCACTTGCAGAGCTTGGAATGAGAGGACATATTAACTCCATAGACACAAAGTGCATTTTTTGATGAAAACAGCACTGCACCCATGGACTCATACCTTCAAATACCTTCCTCTTTACAAGTGGAGACTGGCTTACACACATTACACTGGTGTCTGATATTAATTTCCCGTCTTCTATCTCAAGTTTGTCATAAAGCAAATCAATAGGTGTCTTGCGTACCACCAGTCACACCACCAATAATGAAAGCTTCTGTTGCAGCGTGCTGCCTACAAAGGAAGCATAAATCACTTGTAAAGATTTAAATCTGTCTCAATTACTCATGCTCCCATCCCTCTCCTGCTCTGCCTCTGTTTTCCAAAGACACATTCTTTACAGACACAAAGGCGCGATTCTGTGCAGCCGCCAGGCTTGAGTCATGGATGGAGCCTTGGGGGGTCAGCTGCTTGATGAGGAGACAGGCCTGTTCTCTGCCGGGCAGCAGCGAAGTGCAGCAAACATAGAGATTAAACGCACAGATGCTGGTGATTTATGAGCTACATGTTGTGGAATTCATCATGTGCTGAAAATGTCTGCATGTTTGGGAACCTACAACATGCACTGTATTGCATATACTATATAAGTATTGGGACACCCCTCCAAATCAAAGAAACCAGTGCACAAACCAAGGTCCATAAGGATATGCATGAGCGAGTTTGGTGTGGAGGAACTTGACTTCCTGCACAGATCCCTTACCTCAACCCAACAGAACACGTTTGGGATGAATTAGAGTGGAGACTGTGAGCCAGGCCTTCTCATCCAACATCAGTGGCTCACAAATGCTCTGGTCAAGAATGGTAAAATATTCCTATAAACACAGTTCTAAACCTTGTGGGCAGCCTTCCCAGAAGAGTTGAAGTCATTAAAGTTCATGTGTGTGTGGGTCCCAGTACTTTAGGCAGTATAGTGTGTTTCCCCAGCACTCATTCTTATAATTATTACATAGATATCTAAAGTAAAAGTGCAGCAGTGATGTTATCAGTTCTACCCATTTCCCGTTGGCTTGATGCTAGATGCTGAATCAAAACTGTCCCCAGCAAGACAAATGAGTCAGATTCATCTTCATGACCATGGCACAGTCAACTGGTTGGACTCTTACACACGGATCAATGATCAAAAGATGTTAAAACCAACACCTGCTCATTCACTTGTGCTCTGGCAAGTGCACGTAAAGAATTCAGCAGGGTCTATTTCTGTCTGAATATCACACATTCCAGCATGACTGAACTGTGGGGTCCAGTGCTGCTGTCAAAGGCTCCTCTGTGTCGCCGTCACCTCAGAGACAACAGTTCACTCATGCTGACACTGCAGCCCTGCCTCCCTCTGCAGAACGAGGCCTAGAAAGACTGTAGAAGGATGGATTGGTTTGGTCAGAGGGAGAAGCAGAAACGTCAGATAGTGACAAACAAATTATGGCAGAAGAGATCGGACAAGATATTATGCGATAAAAAGGGACTCAAAGACAGACAGAAGAAAGATGTGAGTTGAGTCATAACAAAAGATGGCGCCAAAAACAGAGGCAAATATGACACAGCACAAGATAAGATGAAAACACAAAGAGGAAACTGAGACACTTATGTGACCTACTCAATTTCCTGTCGACAAATTCTCACACTTAAAATCAATTGCTAGACAAACTTGATATAAACATGTTATCTCCCTAAACTATTAATACAAAAAAATTACCTTTGTGTCAGGATATATTAACAAAAACAAATCCTTTAGTGAGAGTGGAAAATGAAATCACCAAACTCTCCCATTACCACAGTGTGACCACTGAAACACAGATTGTGTTTATTTTGTTGCAGGTAGTTCAGAGCAAACATCCTCACATAACTACACTTCCTGTATAATACTGTATCTCCTTTATCTTACCTATACTATCTCTCAGCTGCACAGAGACACCCTAAACAGGAGGCCTGTTTATTCAGAGGAGGCCCAGTGATGCTGAGCGACCTGACATTTCCTGTCCACAAGCCAAGAAAAAGACACATTCTTCTGCTAGACACCCTATATTTTTGTCTGCTTTTGTACTGTAACTGAAAGACACATTTCACAACACACTCTTCACCCCGTCTCATCCCACACCTTTATACACAGCTGCCTATGAAGAGGAGGAGAAGTTACTTCCCCAAATCTAATCTGTCCACTTAGTGTATCACTAAAAATTGTTACCATACATTCATCCGTAAATGTATTTCTAGAAACAAATGATCTTTACATTCAAATTTACATTTAAATTATGGCAAAAACCTGTCTCTCACCTGCTGCTTGATTATCTTGAGAATGATGTAATAATAATTGCAGTAATATGCGTAATGGTTTTAAGCAAGGATTAGTTCACTGTCAGTACTGTAAATCAAATAGTATGAGTCACCTGCCTCTCTTATTAATACTCCATTAATTACAGGCATTATCTGGAAAGCTCTCCTTCCCAGATACTGGCGCAATACGAGTATAAAATAAAAAAAACAGAACGAAACTCTGTGTCACTCATGTACAGGATCCGTCAGGTTTCTCTTGGCTTCAACCTGCTCTCCTCCAGGGCACAACACAAAACTGTGTGTTTTCACAAGGTGAGAAAATAGCTTTTAGAGTCGAATGAGTCAAATTCTCTGTACAACATTTCTGTGACAAGCCTCGATTAAAAAAACACACACAATTAAACAAAGCAGTCCTGTGAGAGCTGAATGATGATGACACCTTTCATTTCTCACCTCTGACAGTATCACTGCTACAAATTGCGCCTCATCCAGAAACCTTTATCAGTGGACACTCATTGAGTGAAAGCGCCATCTAGCGCTTAACGACCTCACTATGCTGGCAGTACACAAGGTCATCGTTTAATGCTGTTAGAGGAAATCCGTTGTGATGGGATGGGACGTTGCGGGGCTTTTCTTTTGGCTGCCGATTGGTTGGATTTGGCTGACCGAGGGTTGACTAGCCGAGTGCGCCAAGGTGTGCGTAAAGAAGGTCCCGTGTTTGCCAAACAAGTGACGCCTCGGCTTCCCTTCTACACACTCGCACCTCTCTGCTCAAGTTTCACTCATGACTCGCTCCTGGACCTGAATGTGACGTGGTGGACTTGATTACTCTGCGCTTTACTGCAAAATATATCCGAGTGCGTTAAAGACATGAGTGGTAAGTCCACGTTTAAGACTTCAGTGTCTCAGTCAGGGCGTTGTTTACTCTGTTTCTGTATGTTCATATTCGTTTAAAATGTGTCACTGGGAAATGACCGATAGACTTGTGATTCTGTGTATAGGGCAACAGGACTGTGCTACAGCCTGTTTATTGCATATTGTCACTGGTAAGGATCTGGATTAGATCAGGATTCTGGTCCTAGTTCTGACCAGTATACTAACTGTATTTCTAACATTCTTTCCTAATAAACCACTTTATTGTTAATGCTGATACATGTGGGTCTGTAATGTGGTGTCCACTGCAGAACTTATGTCCACTAAATGTATAAGTATCCAGTGATGTTTTGCTGAATTCTCATAATAACTCTCATAATAAAGGCTTTTCTCTAAAAAGGAAAACAGTCAAATCAACACATCAGATAGAAAAACTTGCACAACTGATTAACTGAATATCTCATTTTGTTAAAAACTATGCACAAAAATTTTTTTTAGAATGAAAACATATGTCATGTTGACACCCCCATACATCTGACTGTGAGAAATACCTTATAATTGTATTTTCAAACGAATTTATTTAAGCAAATGATGGATGCAGTTTATTAAAAGCCTGTCACAGAAACATACTGGGGAATCATTTATCTCTTTTCTGGAATATATCTGAGATGAATATGTTAAATTGACAGCAGATAGATATTATTTCTTAACTACTAAGTCTAAATGGAAAATATATGTAAATTTTTCTGTGCATTTTTACAGTTTTAGTTTTAGTTATTCTCTCAGTCACATTCTAAGGAAAGGAAAAAGTACTGCAGATATAGTTTGGATGAGTGTTTTCTACTGCTCCGAAGGTAAGAACTACTTAAGTGGCAATAACACGAGAACAATGCTTCAATAGACTGTTTGTGGTTGATGACAGACATTCCAGAGCATCCAGACCTGCCTCAACCTGCTTCCGAGCTCACATCACTAGTAACTCTCATCATTAGTAAATTACAATCAGCAACAGCAGAGAGACACAGAGGATAAATACAGGTATAGAGTCGTATTCACAAGCAAATCGTCTCTATGTGCCTTTCTAGAATTGATTTTAAATAAAAGTATTCAATAAATCGTCATAAATGGAAGCAAATACCCATCCTTCGTTTTTAGAACCCAAGGTAACGTCTTTCTTTCTTTCTTCAGCAGAAAAAAGTGCATTATGAAATGAAACAATTAAACAGATTCACTACATTTGTTAAATGAGAGTCAGACACAGGCTTGTGTGTAGATCAGCATGACTTTGGCTCATGCTGTCATAGTGTCAGTCACCAGTTCTGTTGTTGTTACTGTTACATGTTGATAATACAGATAATAACTTACAGTTAGTTTATATATGCAGCTGGTTTTTAACTCCTGCAGTGGCAGCTTTATTCATTTTCTCTCTTTATCTCCTTCACTGAGGTGAATGGGGCCCACAGAGCTTTTGTCTGTGGTTCTGTGGTGTGTTTTTAGGTGTGCATGTCTGAGTCATGTCAAAAGTGTATTCATTCCATTGTTGTGAGACACTGACCCGCAAAGTGTCTTTACCACTAGTTTAAGCCCCTCATAAAAGCACAACCTTTGCTCTACAACTATAAAACATTAGCTAAATCCACCTTTGCTGTTATATTAACTCACAGAAATATGCACTAGGTTGTTATTCATCCACTTTTTATGAGCTTTAACACTGCACTGAATATAAGAAGGACTTAAGTGGCAATAACACAAGAACAATATGCTGCCTGAAAGGCAAATGACTTCAGGTTAAATGTGGATCTGTCAAATTCATCTGACAGCAGTAAGTAAAATCCCACTCAACATTCCAGAGAAAAGTATGACACACATCAACCCACTAATCTTTTATGCAGCCTTCTTTTGTATAGTCATTCAAAAAGACAAAAAGGTTGAACATGTAAAGCTGAAAATAATGTCATTCTAAATTTCTTCCTCACATGTGCTTCTGATATCTTATCTTTTCATTACAATACAGACAGACTGACTGTTTAGGAATCTTAGAAGTAACATGCTGTGCGGTTTTGACCCTCTTTTGATGGCTGAGAGTTGCAGAGACTCAGATAAGCATAGTCAGACAAAAACAAATTCCAATGGAATTCTCCATGGGAAAACTATTTAGTCTACGACTGGGCATAAGATATGTCTGTAAAACTGGTCCTTAGGGTTGAAGTAGGCAGATGACAGAGACATGGCCCACAGTAACGAACATATGCACAACCCTGTCCTTGCTTTTTTTTTTGTCCATTTTCTGGACATCCTATCATTTTCCTGACTACAGTCTTGTGAGTCAAATGAAAAATTTTCGGTTTCTTGCAGGTGTCACAGTTTGGGCAGAGGAAGGGGACATAGCTTCGGAGGAAGTGCAGTCTCTGCCCCCCTGGTCAGAGGAGCGCTGTGAGGAGCTGTGGGATCGAGTGGAAGGAGTCCGACACAAGCTCACGCGCATCCTCAACCCGGCCAAACTCACCCCGTATCTGCGCCAGTGCAAGGTCATAGATGAACAGGATGAGGACGAGGTGCTCAACTCCACGCAGTATCCTCTGCGCATCAGCAAGGCTGGTGAGAGGAAGGAGAATGAATTTATCAGCAGCAGTAAATTAAGCTGTCATCCAGCCAAACTGATCACTGAGTAAAATCATCAGATTTATGGTTTCAGATCACTGCAGTATGACAGGATAGGTACTTCTCTAAGCAATAACTTGACCAACACTAAATACATACACTACTCACAAAAAGTTAGGGATATTTGGCTTTCGAGTGAAATTTAGGGAAAATATAAAAAGTTCACACTACAGTGATATTATATCATGAAAGTAGGGAATTTAAGTAGAAGCATGCAATGGTGATTTCCTCATCTCAAACAATTTATTGAAACAAAAGCCAACAACAGTGGTGAG
>JAUMHL010000029.1:19845216-19869532 GCA_032362345.1 Sandelia bainsii
CATAAGGAGCATGCCCCGACATTGTCAGGCATGCATACAAGCATGTGGGGGCCATACAAACTACTGAGTACCATTTTAAGTTGCTGCAATGAGATTTCAGCAGATTGGACTAGCCTGCCGCTTCAGTTTTTCACTTTAAATTTCTTGGTGAAGTAATGAGGCTATGTGTTGTCTTCAGGTGAGCACGGTGAACTTTCTTTGTCAGGTTCCTGGATCTCGCTACACTCTTATCCCTTCCCCCTCGACTTGATCAACCTGCCTGCAGTCTCTTCAAACCAGCCCTATCCCAGTGTTGCCAGGTACAGCCTTAAAACACTGACACACCGCACTTCTTTTCTGATTAATAGCCAATATTAAATGTCACTTGTAAACTGCCCACAGCGACATCTAACACCTTAATAAACACTGTAAGGATGATGATGATGCAGATGAAATGCCTGACTTGCAAACTGCAGTACAAAACCAAAGGACTGTTCCCTCTCAATGATACATTGACACTAGAGCATGTTTTGCAAGTCTATGTTGCAAATAAAATATCAATATAATATTTATAAATATATATATATAATATATTTGTTTAATGTATGTCACAGCTTCCTAAAGTTTTGCTGCCAATGCTTACTCTGTCTTAGGATACTCCCACGCTCCCCGTCTTCCAGTCCTCCTACTTTACCAAAGCACAGAATAGCTAATCTAGCTGATGATATCACCATAGTCGGAGGAAACCGAACAGGGATCTTTGTCAGCCATGTGAGAGCTGGCTCCCGAGCTGAACAATGTGGACTGAAGGAGGGCAGTGAGCTGCTGGAGGTGTGTTTTTTGTATGGTAGATAAATCATGTGTGAAGACTGTATAAAAGCTTCATAAAACACACTGATTTCTCCTCATGCATTTATTTTTGGAACAAAAGCACATCACACTCTTTTGCTCTTCATGTTGTCCAGCTAGAGAAGGTTCTTTTTGGTGGGGGTAGTGTGCAGCTGGGGCAGTGCACTGCTGAAGTAGCCCACTTCTCTCTGCAGTGGTGGACTGAGCCTTCATCACTCAAACACCAGAGCAACCCAGAGGGTGAGTGAGTTAATGCACACATTTGAAAAATTTATACAAAACAGTAAAAACTTAAAACTAAACTGCCCCCATCTCCTTCTTCCTGTCATCAGCATACTCAAAGCTCTGCTCCGAGCTCTCGTCACCCCACTTCGCGGGTGCTGACTCCTTCTATGTGCGTGTCAATCTCAACATGGAGCCTCACGGTGACCCACCGTCTCTAGGTGTGTCCTGTGATGACATTATTCATGTGACAGACACAAGGTACAAGGGGGAATACCACTGGCACTGTTCCCTTGTGGACCCATGCACTGCCAAGCCCAAGCAGGCAGGAACCATGCCCAACTACAACAGGTACACGTAGGCCTCAGTGTAGCTCTGAAAATAAACAAATATTAGCTTGTTTTGAATCTTGGATCATAGTGTGTAGGAATTTTAAAAGTAAGATCTGTGATCCATGTTTTAATTTTGCAGAAATTATGATTGTAAATAACCTGGATTACACCATTTTCCATCTCAGGGCACAACAGTTGTTACTTGTAAAGCTGCGAAAAATGGCACTGGAGCAGAAGGAGAAGAAGAAGATGGTAAGGCTCAGTCTCATTAGGAAACTGCCTGAGCAAACTATTACAGATCTCATAACCACACTTAACATAACTATTAGATGTTTACTTTTCTCCATTTTCCTACATGCAGTTCTTGAGGAAGGCACCTGGTCGTGTACGACTCGTCAAGGCAGCGGACCACAATTGTCGTGGAATTGGTTCCACACAGCAGGTCCTATACACGCTCAACAAACGTAAGATCCAGCCTCAGTATATCACCAAAAATATGTGACAAATCAAAATAGCTTGGATCAAAATATCCAATGCTGTATGCACTTCACATTAATATGTGCTGGTCACCTCAGGTCACGAGGAGCACCTGATCCCGTACAGTTTAGTGCACCCGGTGCAGGTTCAGCCTAAGAGGCCGGTCATCTTCTCCCCCTCTCTTCTTTCCCGTGGCCTAATAGAGAGGCTGCTGCAACCCTCAGAGTCTGGTTTGAACTTCAATACCTGTCCACCAGGTACCTGCACAGCACTCACACACGCCTATCCCAAACACAAAGAACAAAAACCTTTCTTCATTTGACGATCACAGCACCATGACTTTGTTTCCTGTGGTTTACAGAGCCTATACAGGCGTCAGAGATGCAAGATAAGACAGTGTTCTTGTTGGATTCTTGCAGTCCAGATCAGGCCCTGGGCATACAGCTGCACTCAATACAGGATGTCATCAGCCAGGTAATATTAAAAAAATACATTATCACTGAATTGCTTTCCAAATAGGCTTACTACTGATCCCAAAAAAGTGGCAAGTGGACTTGTTTTAGTTCCTTGAAGAGGTTTCGCCCTCCATTCCAGAGGGCTTTCTCAATTCTGACTGACCGGTTGGAGTAGCAGGTTTATAAACCCTGTGGAGTCCTCAAGTCATTAGCACTTGATGGTCACCTGTGGGTGTGTCAATGTGACCACCTGTGAATGACAGTCGTTCACACCCCGGCTCAGGAGGTGTGTAAGATGTAAAGCATGTGGGCATTTCCAAATTTCACATTATCACAAATCTTCCTCTTTGTGTCTGATTTAGGACAAGCACTGTCTGCTGGAACTGGGGTTGCACTGTGTTGAGGGTTTACTGAGACAGGGGATTTACCCTATCATTATCAATATCCGCCCTAAGAGCAAAAAACACAAGAAGCTGAGGTGAGTGTGCATTCATTTGCAGAGCAAACTAGTATAGTAAATTCATTGCTACACTAAGTAGCCATCAGATCACAGCAGCATAATGGTACTTTATTGCCCAGATTCATCATACACTTTACACTGTAGGCAAAAAAAAAATAAAAAAAATTTAATGTTCTGTTTACCATTCTGCCATGTGGAGACAGTGTGGTATTTTCATGTCTTAAAAAACTCAACCATTTTTTTCATCCAACACAATAGGAAGTTTTTTCCACGGTGTGGGGAGAACACTGTAATGGAGGAGTGCTGCCAGGCTGAGGAGCTGCAGCTGGAGACACTACCACTGCTCCACTACACCTTGGAGCCCAACACCTGGAGCAGTACTGATGAGCTACTGGCAGCCATACACAATGCCATCCACAGCCAGCAGAGAGCAGTAGCATGGGTTGAACTGGATAGGCTGCAGTAGAGGACAGATGTGAATATTCGCAACTAGATTCTTCCTGATAAATATCTGTCAGTGAACCACTTGGACCATTGACCTAATGGCCAAACATCAACTTTGGATCTACTTGGAATCTCAAAGGAGGCCAGATTAGACCTATAGACATGCATGCAAACAGAAATGTTATTATACTAATCGATATAGCCAAGCTGGACTGGCTACAATATGAAAATATGTAAATAAAATGAAACTAAAACTGACCTGCACAAAGGAGATAAATGTCAGTACACACCTACCTGCAGTTAACTGTTTTTTTTATCAACATGCCATTACTTTATTACCTAACTGTACTTTCAAAGTTACACTGGAGGGATCACGCAAGGTGCCCATTTTAAAAGGCATTTGGATCACCAGTCATTGAGTTACTGGTATAAATGTCTTTATGTGAACTTTTTTTTTATGGATGACTCAACATTAAGTGTTACATCTTTATTTACACTACATAGTACAACAGAAGCTTTAGTTCACTATGACCAAATATTTTTTTACTAATTTTCTTTTGTAACATAAAAAAATAAATTAATACAAAATGATTTTACACTTGTGTGCTGATGTGTGACTTAATATAATGTTTATTTTTACTGAAAGGCAAGTGTACATTTAGAAAGCACAGCTGTAGAAAATAATTTAAAAAATGGAAAGTGCAAAAATAAACCACCAACAGTCTGTATCTCTTAGGTGGGTAAACTCTATGGTTGAGAGTCAGACCCTTTTTATGGCAAATTAGTTCCAATGTGAAGCAATGTTTGGTTCTGTGATAATGTCTGTTGAAAAATAGTTTGTATGGAATTATTGTTACTATGCGTGTGTGAGAAAAAACAGACTTTCCCTACAGGAGAAAGCCCTGGATTAAGAAGCTAGCAACTGATGACCAATCCTTG
The DNA here is from genome assembly GCA_032362345.1 of Sandelia bainsii. Lineage (NCBI taxonomy): Eukaryota > Metazoa > Chordata > Actinopteri > Anabantiformes > Anabantidae > Sandelia > Sandelia bainsii. The sequence continues at coordinate 19,849,374 of JAUMHL010000029.1, forward strand.
GTTGTTGTTGAAATAGCATACAGTGACTCAAGTATGCAAACCCAATAATGAAGTAAGAGTGGAAGTGCTTGTCTGAACAAGTACTCCACTACAAGTTGAAATACCACTTCAAATTCTTTACCCAAGTTGAGATACTATGTCTATGCTCTAAAACTTACTAAACTAGTAGTACTCCACTAAGAAAGTGATTTTTCTGGGCATCAATTCGACTGAGTTATTGATATAAACAACACTGAATTTGATGCCGTTGATAATGTGAATGTACAAGACTGTGCCTCAGAAATAATGTTTCTGCAGAAATCTAAAATGTTCAGGTCTTATTAAGTTTATTTTATGCACAGATTCAAGGATAGAACTTCATTTCTGAGAATGTAATTTTAAAAATGATCTAGCATTTTTCTTTATTGAAAAATGAACTCTCTAGTACTCTCTAGTTAATAGTAACCAAAAAGCAAATGTCTGCACATTAGTGAAACTAAACCTCCCTAAATTAAACTTCAATTAAACAAATACGGCAAAAGAAAATGTTCTGGTCATAAATAAAACATTAAAATCCAAAGATATCTGGTAAGGGTGTAGCTAATGTAAACCACTTTAGATACTTCCATGTGTCTTAATCCATACTAATATATCTTAATGTATTAGTGGATTATATTTGTTTCAAGAATTTGCATCTGCAAAATACGGAAGCGCATTTCTGCCACTAGAAGAAAAAGTAAGTCATGGTGAAAACAAAAACGATGGTAAGTCAAAATGATAAGATGAAGATCAGAAATTTAATTAAGTCAGAATTATGAGATAAGTCAAAATTTTGATCAAAAGTAAAAAAAAAAATATTAGCAGATAAATCAAAGTTATAGATAAAAAGTTGACATTATTAGATAATAAGTCAAAATTTAGACTTTTTATCATAATTTCAACTTATTATATCATAATTTAAATACGTAAACATTTTCTCAATTTTGACTTAGTCCAGTTTTTTTTTTTTATCTCGTAGGTTCAACTTACTATTGTTCTTGTTTATTTCATACTTTTTACTAGTGGCAGAAATGTAGCAGAGAAAAAGTAAGCCACAATATTCCCCTCTGAAATGCAGGCTAGTGGAGTAAAAGCAACATTATATAAAGTAGCCTTTAAGTATAAGCACCTCACAAATTGTACTTAAATACAATTTTGAGTAAATTTGTCGTTACTTTGCCATCTCCGTACACCTTATTGGACCACTACCCGTTTGTTTACTTCCTAACTTATTTTATTTTATTTTTTTTTATTTAAATGTTATGTTCTCGTTTACTTATTTATGCCCCGCCCTGCGCATTACGTCATGTTTTCAGTGATATGACGCCTCCTGGTGGCTGGTGCCGGGACGCGCCGCGCTCCTCCTCCCTTCCCTGATCAACAAGCAGCCCGGTGACATCATACGCTGGCTGAGGCTCCACACAGAAGCAAAATGGCCGATAGTAAACTAACCGATCATACAGCGTCTGACAGTCATCAAGGGGTTATGCATGTTTTGTTTACAGCCTGAGAACTTACAGTCGCGCAAAAACAGGATACTCGCCTTTCTTCATTTTTTTCTACGATTAACATTTCGGTGATGTCATTTCTTATTGAATTTAGCCTTGAAAGCCTCGAAGAACTAGCTCGCTAGCCTAGCTACCCGCTAGCCTGCTAGCGGTAGGTCTGCAAGAATTTTTTGCACAGAAGCACTTTATGTCCTATGTGATTCCCGAGGTGAGTATTGAACGTGGACTTAATGCGCTTTCGATGCTTTTACAACGTTTGCTTGATACTAACGTTAATGATTTACAGAAAACGACGTTTGTGTTCGTCAGTCTTCGCTAGCTTCACTTGCTACCCGTTGCACTGCTGAAGAAGAAACGTCACTGAAGTTCGTCGTTAATTTGGCCCTGTCGACCTTTAGTACTTGCTAATCTGACTGCTCGCTGACACAACACGATGTTTTTTAATACCACCGTAAAGTTAACATTAAAATTAAAGCAATGTTTATAAGAAAACAAGGGGCATGTCTTTGGCTGCTATAACGTGCCTGTGGTTTTCAGCCAACTGTCTACTTTACAGGTTTACAGATCGGTCGCACTTTGCTCCGGGTCATCTTACTGTCGCCAGCCCCCGGCTCTTCAGGTCACGGCACAGTGATCATCAGCTGCTTAAAGCGGACTAGCATTAGCTGGTTGCTCACCCGAATGAAGCTCGTTTTTTTAGTCTCCGCTGGTCTCTAGTTTATAAGAAATGCGCTGCGGTTTTTCCTGCCTCAAAGCGCTTCTCATACATTAGCGTTACAAAAACTATTAAAGGTAATGTCGTGCTAGTGTGTCGTGAAGGGTTAAAGCCCTAAGTTGTCCAGTTGACGTTAGCTTATATTAGCTCTGTGCTCTGTGTGACACGGTGCTAATTATGTGCCGCTTTGCTAACAGAAACACTGGGCCCAGCCATATTTACATCTCTCTGGTATCTGACAACTCTTTGACAGCTGACAGCTCTGACAGTGACTTTTTGCACATATATCCTAATTTTACAAGGCCTTTGCAGTATGTTTTGTTTTACATGGATTCACGTGGCTTGGGTATAAGTTGTGTATTTGCATATGTTTACCTCTGACAGGTGTGAGGTCAGCAGAGCTTGTCCTCTGTAACTCTCCACTGATCCCATCATGTACCTGCATTAAAGCTGGATCATGCTGTTATTACAGCATCTGCCTTAATTCAGAAGTGACTAACTTGATTTCTCTAGAAATGTTGTAGAGTTTGAAGTTGTTTGCTTGGCTGCTGCCTGTGTTGTCTCTTGGTTGGAATTGCAATCATTTGGTGGTTGATGAATTATGCAGTGAGAAGCTAGGCTACCAAGACCTGTTGTCAAGCTGTCTGCATCTGGTTAACATTACAGTCCTTACAACATTGACTGCGTAGGAGTATACTTGGCAGTGATCTGATTAAATACATATTATTCATTTTGAGTATGTCTACTGTCTATGTATGTGTTAATGTTATGCTTCTTTTGAGCATTAAGTTGGTCAGTTGGTTAGTCAGTGTGGCTTGAGATACTTAATGTGTATATTTTTTTTCCCAGACAGGAGAATCAAGAAAGGGAATAGTAGTTCATGGAAGACAAGAAAAAGAAGAAAGACGACAAAAAGAAAAGGGAAGCCTCTCAGAAGGTAAGCAGTGTCATCAAAAACTGCTGATTTTGTATTGACTTTGAGGAGAGTCTGTGATATTCCTCTATCTATATAATTCCTGCTTACTTAGCTGGGATTATTTTTGTCTAAAAAGTTATTTGCACTTGACGTCATGCCACTGCGTTGCTGTGGTGAGAACTGCAGCCGGATGACAGGAAGTGGTTTTTCTACATTGAAAACACCGTCACAAACTGTCCAAATACCTGCAGTTTGTGTCGTTTAGGTTTGCTCAAATCAATTAATTTAGTGCTAGTGGCGTTTTCATAGAACCTTTGAGAGATGTAACCTAAATTAACTAAACAACCATACTGTTAACATTGAGACGGGCCATGGCGTTTAAATACGTCTCTGGCAACTAATGCTAGCCAATCCTAGTGAAACTACTTATATTAGTAGCGGTGATAACATTTAAAGTTTAACTAGTGTAGATGCGCAGTTAGCTCCACTGGTAGACAGAGACAAACCAACACTTTGTATTGTCCAAAACTATAACTGACAGCACGGCTTAAACTTAAAATTAGCATTGAACTAACTAACTAACTCAAATAACTACGGTGAATGCAATCAGTTACACTCCTGACAAACCCGATCAGTATAATTGAGCTGATGCAGTATCACAAAAATGCCATTAAAGGTTTTTTTCCTCCCTGGAATGATTTTATTATAAACTTAACAACATTATAGATTTCCCATCAAAATCTGTCTGCTCCCCTCAACTGTTTTCCAAAACAAAACTCGAATGTTAAACTCATGTCAAACACAAAATGTAGCAGTAATGTTAATCATTAAACAGCCTTAAACATGTGTGCTGTCTAACCTTAAAATTCACGTTTATTCCCGTAGTATAAGGGTATCCACAGCTTCATAAAATCCACAGCTCTGACCAGATTCCTCTGAGCTAACAGCTAGTTCTGCACCCTGAGCCAACAGACAGCTTTCCTTCATATGAATATAAACATTTTCAAGTTGTTAACTACTGTTTTAGCCAGAAAAATATCCCAATTTTGTCCTCACACTGGGCCGCTAATGCCGTAGCTCGGAAACCTGTGTACGAGCCCCTCTCTGTTGGCAGCTTTAAGGACAGAACACAGGTATTTTAGCCAGCGTAGTGCTGTCAGGGAAACGATAGCCCTTAAAAAGAAATCTTAAAATGTGTTTTTCTCTCTTTGCCTACTCTCGTAATATTGTCTAAACTAGCACAGTACAGACTTTTCTCCATCTCGTGCATTCTGCTTTTCGTTTCCTGCCCTTAGTCAGAATTTTGCTCGTCATAATAGTCACGTGATCGCAAACGACCTGTTGGAGCAGATATAGCTCAAAATAATTAGCAATTTTCAGAATTTGCTTTAGTTAGGCAGAGATGAGAGTTTGGGGAAAGATTTTATCGTATTAGAAAATATGTAAAATGAATATGTCATATTTTTGCTTAAACAATGCATTTCTAGCATGAATCTCATTTGCAAGACTAAACTATGAAGATTAATGTCTGTGAAGATTCTCAGTCATCCAGGTCATGGTTATCACAAAAAAGTTTATTCAGTGGCAACTGGACTTGTTTTAGTTCCTTGAAGACGTTTCACCCTCCATTCCAGAGGGCTTTCTCAAATTCAGAATTGAGAGAGCCCACTTTTTTGGGATATCTATGAAGATTACACTTTTAGGTCTGTATGTAGGTAGTGATCTGAAAACAAAATGTTGTTGCTGCTTTATCCATTTCCTACCGGCAAATTCTCTTCTGACTGACTTATTCTTTCTATTTTAGGTGCCAGAACAGAAAATCAAAGGTAAGGTTTGTTTTGGTTTGGTTTTTTTTGTTTTGTTGGTCACTGTCACGCTCTTCTTGCTTTATCACTAGGAATTCCACAGTGTTTCCCCTACCATTATACAAGGGGGGGTGCCCCGCCCCGCCAACGGCACCCCCCACCCCCCCAAGACGGTCAAGTTAATTTTATTTAATTAGATTTTCTGTACAGCGCCAGATCACATTAGAAGTCATTTCAGGTTTCCTTTCCTATAGAACAGGTCTGTACGTTTTTCTTTTATTAAACTAACTTAACAGCCTCATGTTATTTATCCTATTTACGTGATGGCGTAATTTCTGTCTCTACATGGTCTCGCGCGGCGGAGTTCTGCCGCGACGCGCACACACAAAGACACGCGCGCGCACACAGATGAACACACAGAGAGCGCACATCAGGAAATATGACTTTTAAAGCATAAAGGCCAAAACGCACACACACACAAGTACAGTGGCCGAGATGTATCAATTCAGAAAGTGAATAAAGGTTTAACGCGCGTCAACACTGGGGAAACAGAAGAGGGGCTAATCCCGCGAATGGTTGGACCCGCGTCAACTCACACACACGCGCGAGGTTGGTGCTCCCCCCCCCTTTTCCACACGCTGTCCTCGTCTGCTGCATCAGGGATATCTGCATATTTCAAATGTACAATAACCGCTGCTAATTTACCAAAACAGAATCGTAACCGAGATAAATAGTGAAAGTACGGTGGCCGAGACGTATCAATTCAGAAAGTGACGCGCGTGGTTGGTCCCTCCCACCCCCACCCCACCGTTCCATATGGTAATGTCAGTAGCAGCTGTCTGATGACAGTCCCTGCAAACACCACAAAAAAATACATATGAACATATACTGTATGAATCCATGTTTGATGGTGGGATGAGATAATCCACATAAAGCAATGTGTCAGTTGAAATTCATTTACCCACAATAAAGTATAGAGATGAGCCAAATGCTCTTTAAAAAGTTGTGGAGATCTGTTTTTTTGTTTGGTTTTTTGCTAGGTATGCACCATATTTTTAATTTGCTTTTAACAAGTGCACATGTGCATTACGAAAGACTGCAGACAGTAGTGGAGGCTAGACCCCAAGCCCTGCTTGTTTTCCAGCGGACCAGGGTTGCCTACTGCTAGGCTAGATAAAAGGAGAGGTCACAACACAGAGTGCTGCCTCCTGTTTTTTTAAATAAAGTCTGCCGGAAGTTTGACTAGAAATAAAACTATCACCATGTGCTTTTTATATTCACAGTTTGCGCTATTAAAAAGAGCTGCATTGTGTCTTCTTGCAGTGTTAGTATGCGCTTAGCATACTGTCTGTCATTATACAGTTAAAATCCATGACCCGAGTTCCTGAAAAAGGTTAGAGAAGAAATCAGAACTATCTACTGCATCTATACATGGATTTATAATATATATATATATAATATATTACTACTGATACTGATAACTAAAGTTTATGTAAACAGGCACTGTCCTTCTTCCTTTTATTGTACTAATCTCTGTAATCTGTCAGTATTTCATTTTATTTGTGTATCTCAGTGCCAGAATCAGCCAAGCCCTCCTGTTCCCAGCCACCTGCCACCCCAGGCTCCGTGTCTCCCAGCCCTGGCCCTGTTGCCCCCTCTTCCCCCAGTCCTGGTGCAGCCGGTGTTTCTGCGCAAGTTCCTTCTGGTGGTGGGAACAATGCAAAGCAGCGGACTGCTGTGGCCAACGGACAGCCCACCTCCTCCCCCTCTGGTAACCAGACTTCCCAACAGCAGCGATACATGTCCAGAGAGGTTCCACCAAGATTTCGCTGCCAGCAGGACCATAAAGTGCTACTGAAGAGGGGCCAGCCACCGCTGTCCTCCATGCTGCTGGGGGGAGGAGTGGGGGAAGGTGGTGCAGTAGGAGGCAGTGGCTGGGCAGCTTCCCCACCTCTTTCCTCACAGGGAGCTGATAGCCCGAATGCAAACACAGCTGAAGGCACAGGTGAGTTAATGTCTAAGAACTAATAAGATGATTACATTTAACATGTAGGCAGCAGAGTATTGCTTTCCACCAATGATAGCAATCTCGTGTGCAAGTGTCCAGGAACTTGATTTTATTTGAAAACAACACAGTAAATTTGACTGTTTATCCAACATTTTACTCCAATATACTATTCTTGAGTCAACATAACATAAAAGTATAAAATTGTACTTGTAAAGTTGTACATGATGATAATGGCTTACATTCACTGATATTTCACTAACTATTTGTGAATATTAGTAATCTGTAGTAATGACACCACTAGTTACTAAATCTGAAAGTCATTAGTATTTTGAAAGTGTAAATTTCAAATTTGAAATTATATAAATGGTCTTAATTTTGCCCAAATAGATTCCAACCTGGGTTCATCCTCCCCTTCACCTCTCAACTCTTCGTCATCCTCATTGTGTGTCGCTGCTGTGTCTTCTTCTTCTACTACTACTACTTCAACTTATGCAAATTCCACATGGGGGGCAGGCTCTGGCAGCCAGTCCTCTTCTCAGGGCTGCGGGAAAGTGATTGTGGATGGGACTGACCTGGAGGATTGGCCAAGCATCATAAGCGGGGCCAAAATTGGTTCTGACGGGACTGAGGGAGGAGTGCAGGAGCGGGACTGCCCCGTTAACAACAACAGTAGTGCCTCATGGAGTGAGAGAAACACCCAGCAGAAGGGAGGAGCAGCAGCAGCAGTAGGAGGAGGAGGGAACATGGACAATCTTTCCCTTCCTCATTCTTCTCCTCTTCCCTCCTCTTCCTTGCTTAATGAATGTGTTCAGTCGAGCGGTGGTGTGTGGGGCTCTTCCACCTCCTCTCAGGGGGATGCAGGGCCAGGGTCAGCAGCATTTTACAATTCCAAAGTTTCCCATCTTCTTCCTGGGCCACAGGAGAACCCTGTGGGTGGCAGCAGCTGTGTCCCTGGTGCCAATTTCAACCCCAATGTGAACCCCTCTGCCTGGCCTGCCCTGGTGCAGGTTGGGACATCGACTTCGGCTAGCGATGGCCCACTGCACTCATCCATTACTTCAGCTTCCTCCTTCTCTGCCAGCACCACCCTTGTCACCACTCACTGTCTTTCATCTGTGAATCAAACTAGTCTTCATCAGCAGCACACTGAGACACCTGTGAGAGTCAGGAGTGGAGAACCACAGCAGCACTTAGGAAACCCAGGGCCAGAGCTGGGTTTGAGCAGGGGAGCAAGAGGAGCAGGACCAAATCAAGAAGCTGGCGATGAGAGGGACTGTGGGGTTGCTGGTGTCGAAGTAGAAGAAAGTGGTAATCTTTCTGGCTCTTCGTCTTCCTCCTTAGCTGCCACTCCTTCATGGAGATCCAATCCTCCAGTGTCCTCTGACCTTAGTGCAGGTGCACAACAGGCAGATGGATGGGGTGGAGGAGGGACTGGAGCTCAGGGGCAGGAAGGGAAGGTGTGGAGCTTTGATAGCCAATGTGACAAGGGAGGTTGGGGTAGGGATAATGACTCAAATAGCCCAGTGGTATCTCAGGGAGTGTGGGATGGAGGTAGTTCAAAAACAGAGTGGGGTGGCACAGCAGAAGGTATAAGTTCAAGTAACTTAGCAATAGGAAGTGGAAGAGGAGGAGATGGGAGCAGCAACAGCAGCAGCAGTAGTGGAGGTAGTGTAGGTATTGGTGGCAGTGTTTTGCAGGACTCTGCCTCACCAAAGTTTGCAACTATGAAAAAAGCTTGGGACAATCAGAAAGGGATGGAAAGTGGGGACAGGACTATTGGGGAGTGGGGTGAAGGAGGAGGGCAGGGTGGAGGCACTGGAGGTGGAGGACCTACATCCTCTGGCGGAGGAGATTCCATAGCTGGAAGTGGTGGAGGAGACAGTGGTAGCGGACATAAGGAAGACAGAGCCTCATCTGTGCTTCACCGTGCCCACCAGTCCGCGAACGCTGAAGTGGCCTTACTAAGCATGCTCAATCGATCTGACCTGGATCCCAGGGTTCTGTCTAACACGGGCTGGGGGCAGACCCAGATTCGACAGAATGTGGCCTGGGACCTGGAAACCACAACAGGGGTAGGAAGCAAAAATGAAAGCACTTCATCTTCCTCTGTATTTTCATCAGCAACCATGAACACTACCACTAGTCGCAGTTCTGGATACCTGTCTAACACCAGTTCAGTAATTAATGATCCATCTGCTGGCAATCACACATCCAGTCTGAACTCTGGCCCTACTGCAGTGAGGGATGGTGGTGCTACACAGTCCACCTGTGGTCCTCACATTCCTGGTAGCACTATAAGGAAGCCAGGAACGCCAGAAGAAGATATTGAGGGCACCCCAGGTAAGGCAGCTGGAGGCTGGGGTGATCTCCCTCCTGAAAACCAGGGCAAAGGATGGGGGACTGAAGAAAAACAATGGGTGAAACACAGAGGAGGTAACTGGAGAGACATTGGAGAACAGGGTAGTAGTTGGACAGATGGTTCAGAGGATAAAGGGACAGGGGGATGGAAGGGGACTGGAAGAGGGGAGGGAAGTGGTTGGGGAGGAAACTGGGGACAGAGAGAGTCTGTACCTGGAGCAGGGTGGGGAGATGGGCGGAGCAGAGGTGGAAGCAACTCTGATGAGGGATCTTCCTGGGGTAATGTGGATGAAGGGGGATCTCAGCGAGGAGGATGGGGAGGGGGAGATGTGGGTGGAGGCCAGTCTCATCAGGACTGGGGGAGTACTAAGCCCCACACAGCAGCAGCACAGATACCAAACAGCCAAGTGGCACCAATGAAAGCCCCAAATCAACAGCAGCACCAATCACAGGGCCAGCTGCCACCAGGAGGTCCCATGCAAGGGGGGTGGAACAGCCGGTCCAATGTTGGAGGTGGAGGCCCACCATCCAAGAACCAGAACCAAAGTTTGGGCTGGACCGCCGGCCCAGTCCCCCAAATCTCCGGGGGTGGAGGGGACTCCCTGGAGCCCAGTGGCTGGGAAGAACCCTCCCCTCAGTCCATTAGTCGTAAAAAGGAAATAGATGATGGCACTTCAGCCTGGGGAGATCCAAACCGCTATAAGAGCAAGAACGTCAACTTGTGGGACAAGAACAGTGCTGCACCCAGCCAAAGCCTCAGCCAGCAGGGCCCACCACCATCCATGCAGCAACAGCCACCTAGAAGGCAGCAGGGGGTGCAGCACAGCAGAGACACAAACCTTGGCAATTCTGCAGTGGGTAAGCAGAAATGGTACCATTACAATTAAATGTACGTTTAGCAAATCACAACCAAAGTAGATTTAGCATCAGCATTTGAAATGTTGATAGTATTGCAAACATTCTTTATTCTAGAATAAGTGTGATTTGTAGCAATCTTGCAATTAAAAAAAATCATATATCAGGAAGTGTTAGTGGAAAATATTTGCTGTCGTCTTTATTAACACATTATTAACCTTATTGACTCTGGTCTTTACAATTGCACATGCACCTTTTTCTTGGGCACATTTTTAAGGGAAGTGTTCGATCTACAGGTGCAGGTATGTGGGGAGGAGGTGCACAATCTGTAGATAATGCTACGGCTGCTTGGGGCCAGGCATCAGATGCAGCAACTGGTTGGGGTGATCCAGAAGAACCTGGCAAAGCTTCTGGTTGGGGGAACCCTTCACCCAACCCTGGAAAACCTGGTAAGACTTTAAATAAGCATAATTCAAAAGATTACATTGTCTTAGTTTTTGATAACACTGGTATGTTGACACAACATGCAAAGTCTTAAATCCACAGCAACAGTACAACATTACACATCTCTCAGGTTGAACAGGTGATCTAGAGAACATAGTTTTATCAAAAACATCTGCTTTATTTCTGGTACAGGCAGCAAGTCAATGGATAGCTGGGGTGGGAAGGGAGAAGGCTCCGTTGCAGCCTCCCGTCACCCCAGTTGGGATGAGGAAGACGATGGTGGTGGAGGAGTCTGGAACAGCACTGGCTCCCAGGGAAGCAGCTCATCCTTCAACTCTGGAGGCTGGGGTCCGAGTCATGGAGGGAAAAGAGGCAACATCAAGGTAGGGAAACGTCCACATGTTGTCTCTTGGTTAAATATATTAATAGGAATTTTTTTTGTTTGTTTAATAACTTTCATCAGCACTGACTAAGATTTGTGTTTTTCTAATTTTCCTTTTTGTCTGAGAAAAATGTATAATCATTTCTGTTCTAAAGGGTGGAGGAGGGGACAGCTGGATGAACCCAGTGTCACGCCAGTTTTCAAACATGGGTCTTCTGGTAAGACTATTATTTACTAAAAAGAGATTGTATATCTTAACTTTCATGTTGCCCTTATATGATTCATCATGGTTTCTCTAAAGATGTTTAATCAAAACTCTTAATCAAAGCTTGAGTGATCCATACTGATAATAAAGAAATTATGAACAAGTGCCAGGTGACAAAATGAGTTTGTTGATGTTTCTTTAGGGTGATGACCCAAGTGTTGACAAAAAGATGGAAGGAGACAAAAGAGGAATGACTGACTATAATGGAGAGATGCGAAGGGGAGGAAGAGGTGGAGGAGGTTACCGCATGCCTATTTCCAAAGACATGGGTCCTGTTGACATGGGGCCCTATGGGGAAAAGGTAAGGGTCAATTTATTGTGCGGATTAGTGTTAAACCATGTTACAGACCTAAATTTTTATCAATATGTGCTATAAAGTAAAGTGTGAATTGGGCTGAAATTAGCACATTGGTGAAAAAATGACCTTGAAATATTCACCACTAACACAGTGCTATTATTCTGTGGTTTCCATTGTACTCCAGATGGGTGGCCATGGAGTGTTTGTTGGCAGTGGTGGAGGGATGCCTCAGCCTCGAGGGATGCACCAATCTGGCGTGCATCCAATGAACACTTCCCAGGGGTTACGTGCTCAAGTGCCTCATCAGTTCCTGTCTGCTCAGGTCTGATGTCATTATTTATTACTGTTATGATGACATAATAATGCTGATGCAGCACATTGTAAATATTTGGGGACAATATTACATGCAGTAAACCTATAGTGACATCTTATTCTGGTTAGTAGACTCAAACTAATTGTTTGTGGGGCTTGCTAGCTGTTGAGCGGAATTACTAATTGCCTGATCGCCTCATGGCCAGCAACACTTTACAGCATGCATAGAAAATAAGTTCAATAAGCTCTTCAGTTATAGCTCCTAGAATTGTAAACATAAATGGTATATTCACTAATATTATAGAAAATATATTCATATCAGAATAAGGTTATCTAGGGACATTAGATAGCATGTTTCAGTCCCGTATGCCACATTGTAGCATAGAGTTGCAGTAAAAAATAACTAAACAAGGGACTTCAAAGATCAAATATTACAATAAGAATATGTGCATAAAAAATGTATACATTTGATTTTTGTATGTATATATTTCAATAGGAGAAATGTGTTTTAAAAGAACAGCAAGTCAATGGATAGCTGGGGTGGGGAGGGAGAGGGCTCTGTTGCAGCCTCGAGTCAACATTTTTTGACCTTGGGCACCTGTCACTAAAATATTATGTTTTTTGAAATAAATAGTAATAATATGGATTGGGTGGAGCTCGTTGAATGGTGTGTCCCTATGATGTGCAGGTGCCGGGTCCTATGCTGAAGCAGATGCCGTCTCCTGGTGGCAGTGTGGGTGGAGTGGTCGGAGGAGTAGGAGGTGTCGGTGGTGTTGGAAGTGTCGGAGGGGTTGGTGGTGTTGGTGGAGGAGTGTTTCCTCCTCAGATTTCCCCACAGCAGCTAGCAATGCTCAGCAACATTTATCCACACGTGCAGCAGTTTCATCTGGTATGTGCCTAAATGTTGCTGGTGGAGTGATTATCATCACTTTTAAATAAATATTTCATGGCTGTCTGCATTTGTCTACCTCTGCATTGGAAAATCTAAAAATACATGGTGAATTATAACAGTCCCACCAAAAATAACTTTCTGTATGTGAGCGCTTGCCTATATAGTGCTTTGTTCACCTGCTCATCACTTCACAGGCTTGTCAGCTCCTGCTACAACAACAACAACAGCAGCAGCAGCAGCTTCTGCAGAACCAGAGGAAGTTCCCTCAGCCTCTCAGGCAGCAGGCAGACCCACAGCAGGTATGTATGGTCATATTCCGTAGCTTACACTTATGGGGCAGCTGTCATCCATGAACCTCAGGGTCAGCAGTTGGACTATTGATTCTTCCTGGCCACATGCCAAGGTGTCCTTGGATAAGAAACCAAAACCCCCATAGTAGCAGCTGTCCAAACAACAACTTCCTCATGAAGATCCATAAAATATGCCAAAATAAAAAAATACCATACAACAGGACCTCGACCATTACTATACTACTAATTCAATTATAGTACAGAAAATGTCCCAAACCCTGGCCATAACTATTCAGGCGTTGCTGTTTTTTTACTTTAGATAATGACTATATTAATTTAGATTTATTTCATAGTCAAACACCCACGGCAGTCAGCAATTGCTAACTGTCAAAGAACCCCAGGGTTGGTGGTTCGTGTCCCGGTCTCTCCCTAGTGCTGGTCCCTAGCCTGGTGGAGGGTTGCGTCAGGAAGGGCATCCTTGTTAAATCAAATATTTGGAGGTAATCCGCTGTGGTGACCCCGAAAGGGAGCAGCTGAAAGAAACTTACTTTTTTACTCATAGTCAAGCACTAAATATTAACATATTCTGTCATCTCATTATTTAAACCCTACTTTAATCTTGTGTTTTTCAGCTGGCAAGGATTATGGCTATTCTGCAGCAGCAGAGACAGCATCAGCAGGGGGGAATTGGTGGAGCAGCAGCAGGAGGGGGCAGCTCCAAATTGTCCCCTTCTCACCTGGGAGCAGGCCTGTCCAAACAGTCTATGGTAGACCCCCTTACACATCCTGCAATGGGGGGCTCTCTATCAGAACTTCATGCCAAAACACAAGGGATGTACTCGGGTGAGTCTGGTTATGCTGTCAAAATAACACTAAAATCCTGTGTTAAGGTACAGGATGTCAGCAACTCAACTCAGACTGGTGCTGAAAATCAAGTTGTGCCCTATGGTAACAACATACAGCTATGCTCACCCACAGTTCTAGATTCTCAATATCCGGTCGCTGGTCTGTGTGTTTGTCAAAGTGAGATGATATGCCCTGTTCACTTTTATCAGTCTAATTAGTGTAAACACACACATGTTACCTTTGTAACCATTGCTGCAACAACAGCCCTGCATTTTACAGCCCCTAACCTTCAGAAATTTGTGTTGTTTCTCTTGCCAGGGCTTGCCTCAGGTAGTAACCTGTCAGGACTGGAGCTTGGTCCAATGATGGGAGGGATGAAGGACACAGGTGGTCAGCAGTCTCGCTTCAAATGGATGATGGAGGGACACTCCCCAGCTCCCTCTCCCCCTGACACAACCCTTCACAAGAATGGTAGATTCATAGATGGTTCATAACATGATTTTTGCTAAGTCAAAGTTTGGCAACAGTCAGTGATTTTAAACTTGTTTGACCGTATTTCACTCTTGCGTACCATTCCTAAAGGCCCTTTACCAAGTGGTATAAAGGTTAGAGGAGGATCCCCTTACTCCCAGTATGAAATGCTGGGTGGTGATGGTTTGGGAATTCCCCCTCAAGGCCCTGCAGACAGCTGGCACCGAACACATGGTAGTAAAATGGGCAACAAACCTGCCACATCCAGCTGGCCTCCAGGTGAGTTTGTCTTTCTCTGCTTGATACAGAACGACAATCATTTGGTGTCAGAGAGGGAATGGACAATAGAAAATATAATTTCAACGCAGACTCAAACGTGCAACAGCTAAGTTAAATAGGTTAATTAGACAGGAGTCAACTTGTTGTTTTCATTTTAGAACCAAATCTAGACTAAAGAAAAAGAACAAGAATAGATCTATGACATTCAGGACAAGAGGAAGCATAGCCAGTCAGATTTACCCTAATTAAACAAATCCACAACAGTAAACACAGGTACAAGATTTGATTATGTTCATTAGGTGTTTGATTTGAAACAACAACAATACCGTGATGGCATATCATTTTAGTAAGTAAAGAGGTTTTCTTTTGTCTGGTGACAGAGTTCCAGCCTGGTGTTCCCTGGAAGGGAATCCAGAGTAGTGGGGACCCAGAGTCTGACCCATACATGACCCCTGGAGGTGTTCTTGGTTCCCCAGGACCCCCAAGTCTCAACGACTCTGACCACCAGTTGCTGCGAGACAACATAGGTATTTGAAAAGACAGAACAGCTTTCTTATGTTCCAGTGCCATTTACTGCTAATAAATTTGAGGTCAAAGGTTTGCCAGTGTTCATCTACATGCACTCCAGCATTACTATGGTTACCTTGTCCTATTTATTACAGGATGTGTTGCTTTCAGATAACCTTGTAATGCTTTCTAGGGCCAAACCCCTCCCACAACACCTCGCTGCCTTCACCTGGTGCCTGGTCCTACAGTGCCTCAGACAGCTCCCTCAGCAATGCACACAGCACTGGTATGTTTTGATTGTTTTGAATTTGAATGATTTGAATAATCTTTAATAATTTTTGGGGGGTTTTGTTTTTTAGACTTTTGAATCTGAAATATTATTAGCTCATTTGTTTTTTATATCATAATTGCATTTGCACTATATTTTACTGTGTTCTCTCCGTGCTCGTTTTTTGGAGTGTTTGTCATCCCCTGTTTCTCCCACCTCCCTATTTCCTCTTCAGGAAAGTACTCAGAGTACAAGCCCAGCTGGCCTCCAGAGCCCATCGGACAAAATAAGTTGTGGAAGACCAATCGCAACAGCTCTCAGCTGCCACGCCCCCCTCCTGGCTTAACAAATCAGAAACAGGCCTCGCCCTCCCCTTGGGGTAGCGGACCGCGGCTGGCTCGGAGCTGGGGTGGGGGTGGGATGAATCAAGAGTCAAGATTTGGGCCAGGTACTGTTGCAGGGAAAATATTTTATTATTTTCTAACTATTTGTCAGCTTATGACTTAACTCTCTACTGTACAGTGAATAAACGTCATGACAGGGATATGATGACATCTTGATTGTATTCTTTGTTTTTGTCATCAACTATAACATCCCTTTATCCTTGTTTTCTTTTCTGTTTGTCTCCTTTTTCCTTTTCTTTTATTTGTGTAGGCTCAGCTTGGAGCGATGGTGTAGCCTCCAGAGGCAGCTGCTGGTTGCTGCTTAGCAACCTGACCCCTCAGGTAAGGACCGAGAAAAAGAGGGAGAGACAGATTGCAAGAGATGGAAACTGAGAAGACACTAAATGGACAATTTTGTACAATGTTCTAATACATTTTTTAATAAATGGAGCTATTTTTAATAACAGTAGAGGTGTTTGGCATGGTGTATGTATTACTGAAAAATTTGTTGTGGTGGTAAAGTACATTTCCCCAGATAGACGGGTCAGGGTTTGAAATCAAAAGCATTAAACTGTGCTCTGCTCATTTATCTGTATTCCCTTTTAGTCTGTCTTATGTAAATTAGACAAAATGATGTGTGATTGTAATATCATTGGATTGTAAAGTTGGATGAGTCATTTAGGGTTTGCACAAATGATTCTCACTTGACAGTCCTCTGGCAGAAGCATATACATGAAAATCTCTAATGTTGAGTCTTAAAATTTATGTTTTAGTTCTAGATTTTTTTCTTTTTTACCATAATCTATTTGTCCATGTATAACTTACTGTAATTGTGGCAGGATAACATACTGATAAAGCCACAGAACAGTCTCACAACATTATCTATGAATGCAAGGTTCTTCACATATAGTTCATAATCATTGTTGGATAATCTCCTTCTCAATTCCTGTCCTGGCAATTAGTGACCGACAATTTTCCTCCAATTACTGTAGCATTGTCACGTCACACACAGACGCTTTACACTTAACCTTTATTCTTCTTACATGTAGATCGATGGCTGTACACTGAGGACTATCTGCATGCAGCATGGCCCCCTGCTGACTTTTCACCTCAGCCTGAATCAGGGCAGCGCTGTGATTCGCTACAGTAGCCGGCAGGAAGCTGCCAAGGCCCAGGGTGCACTGCACATGTGGGTGAACCCATAATCTCACACGGATATTGTATGTTTTACATTGAACATGCTGAATTAGGTTGATCTAAATATCCTTATCTTATAACTGCCTCCCAGGTGTGTTCTGGGCAACACCACAATCCTGGCAGAGTTTGTGAGTGAGGAAGAAGTCGCTCGCTATTTTGCACATTGCCAGGCCGGAGGGGCAGAGGGAGCCAGCTCAGGAGGGTCCACGACCAGTGGGACGCAGGGTTCATCTGGAACAGGAAAAGCTGTGGCCAACAGTGGGGGAAGCTCCCCGGGGAGTGAGCGTGCAGCAGCGGGCACAACTTCAGGTGGAGGTGGAAATGGTGGTGGAGCTGGGGAAAGTGGAGCAGCGGTTCTAGGCAGTGTGAGGTCCTCCAGCTCTGGTTGGCAGAGTCTCGATGGTACAGGCAGTTCCTCGGAAACCTCTTCAGCCCAAGGAGCCGGGCTGGGGATATTTTCCCAGTGGAGCACCAATGGGTCAGGGGAAGGAGGGGGTGTCGGGGGAGTAGAGTCTGGGAGGTCTGGGCTCTGGGGTGGTATGACTGCTGGATACCCCAGCAGCAGCCCATGGGGGGCACCACAAATGGAGGAAAGGCACCAAATGGACAGTCCTGCCGCATTGTTGCCTGGCGACCTGCTGGGAGGAGGAGCTGATTCCATCTGATGAACCTCCTCCATTTGTACGTGTAGGTTTGGACACACTGACACAACATACACTGGGATACATTTGTACTTACTATAGCACACACAAACACATTTACATGGTATGCATATAGATGTACTTCACATTTACACACGTGCATACATATAGTTGGTATGCATAATAATGTGCACACATAAAGCAGAAATGTGAGACATGCTTACACACATTCTTGTGGCCAGACTTAAGCTATTATATAAACAAATGCAGGGACTGTTAGATGTGTATACAGCCTTTTTTTCCACAGATGAAGATTTCAACTGCTTAGACTTGAAACCTGAAAAAGAATGAGTCAGTTGGTCTGAGAGACTTGACTGGATCGCAATTTGCTTAGTAAGGAGGGGACTTTTCAACAGATTTACATACACGTCCACACACCAAATACAGACAAGCCTTCAGACAGATGGGCACTGTAAACAGCATTACTTTCATCTTACCTTCATAAGAGAACTTAAAACTACTACATGATGTGAGGTTTAAGTGCAGTTTGTGTTCATGTCCCATTAGAGGCGGAATTCAAACACATGCAAACAGCTCTGATCGATAACAGAACTGTAACTTACTGTGTATGTTTATTTTTCCTGTTTGTATGTATGATTTTAATATTTGAACAGTGAAAATATTGAAAAATGTCATTGTTCTGTTTTCAAAATGCTGACCTCACGCACTCTTTCTCTGTTATTCTCTCTTGAACATGTTTGTTACTGTTGCAGTGATAAATGTTAAATTGCTGGCAGTTTGAGGCTACGTTGCATTTCTCCATGTGTCGATACTGTGTGAAGTATCATACACACTATATGGACGTGAGTGTGAGTGAGACTGAGACCAAGTAAGTGGATTAAACCACCACGTTGTCGTTCGTTTGAGCGTGAGAATGTGAGGATAATGTGTGTGTGCATGTTAACTGCCTGTCATAATGTGGGCAAGGCTGCTTACTATACAGAAGGTCTATACAAAATGTTCTGAGTGCATTCAATGTACTGCTGACTCTGTGTTAAGAAATATTAGCACTAATGCTTTTTTTTTCTCTCATTTGAAGTTGTTTTGTTTTTTAAGCAGACTTGTCTTTTTTATTGTCTGATCTGCAATAATAAAAAAAAAAAAAAGAACATTTTAATGACACAAAGAGCTGAAGGCATATGTGTTGAGAAAATGGACATGCCAAACCTTATCAAACTGTGTGGAGTGGGAGGGGAGGGGGGTGGGACGGGTTGTTTACAGATGCAGAGTAAGAGTTACAGTACGTTTTTAAATGTTCTGTTGTTGTGTATTCGTTTTAAATTAAGACAGGCTTTAACACTCCTGTTCAGTGTTTTCGTTTTGAGATTTTACAAAAGAAAAATTTATTTAAACAAATGAGAACAAGATTAATAAAGATGATAGTATTGGCTTCTAAATTTGTGCCTGTGGGCGTTTGTTTTTTTTGTGCGTGTGAATTCCAGTTTGTGAACTTGGATAAAAGGACTAACCTAGTGTGGTTTAAAACTTCCCTTTTTCTGTTCCTCTGCTGAGATCTCTGGGTATTGACACAGTGTGACAGGTGACAGCTTCTGTTTTAATGCAATGCATCCAAAGTTAGTGCCCCCTCCTTTAATTATGTTTTTTTTTGTGTAAACATATAATAAAAATCAAACATACGATAAAATGGCTCTTAATATTGAGCAAATACAACCTCGAAAGAACAACATATAACTTCTTGCACCGTGCCATTATTAATGAAACAAAAATGAAGCCAAAAAGAAAGGAAAAATATGGGCATAATTAAATACCCCCCATGATTCAGTAGCTTGTAGATTCACCTTTAGCAGTGATAACTTGAAGTAATCATTTCCTGTGTGACTTTATCAGCCTCACGTCATTGTGAAGGAATTTTGGCCCATTCACTTTATTCAGTTTATTGAGGTTTTTGAACATTTGCTTATGGACAACTCTCTGAAAGTCCCACCACAGCATTTCCATTATGTTGAGGTCTGGACTCTGACTGGTCCATTCCAAACCTTAAGTCTTGTATTTTGCAACCATTCTGGTGTATCATTGTCCCCAGGCGCAGATTAATGCACAGGCTGACCTGGGCTTTAGCCTAGGGTCCTCACGTGTGCCGAGGCCTGGGATTGGCCAGGCTATTTTTAATTATTTTTTAATTCGCTTAACCCTTACAAACTGTTCATATTCAATGCCTTCACAGTATGGTCCGGGTCCAAGAAAACCCTCATAAAAAGTGTGCATACCGTATTTTGAACTACGGATCTATTTAGAATATGTAAATAGCCTATCTGACATTAATAAATTCATTACTAATCCTTAATTTGTCATTTAGACAACACAAAAATATATATTTTTTAGGTTCTATACCACTCGTTTTTGTGGAAAAAATCTTTATCACACTTTATTATGTCCTGTTTTACCTAAGACATGAAAACTTCACAGCCATAATGATTTAC
>JAUMHL010000029.1:19869632-19926913 GCA_032362345.1 Sandelia bainsii
TTCCATCCGTTTTTAGATTTCTATGTTCTTATCATGTTTTTTGTTTTTGTGTATTCTGTGCTTTGTGTATTAGTATTACGTACTGAGTATTTTCTGTTGGTGCTGATCTTATGTTTTATGGTTGTGGTTCTTTCTTTCTTTATGAACTGAGAGCTGCTGTAACGAGGCAAAACAATTTCCCTCTGGGATTAATAAAGTTTTTTGAATCTTGAATCTTGAAAAGAAGAATCAGTTAACCTAAACCTGCTGTTCACCCTCACAGACGTTACGTCTGCATGTGTTGGTGCTGTATTAGATGTTGTTTCTGAAGTGTTTTCAGTGTAGTTAAGTCCAGTGTGTCGTGTTGCTGTTTGCTCCTTTTGAGCTGCTGGTTTTGTGCAGTGTGGATAAAACAAAGTCAGTAATTGTACATTAATCTGTATAAAGTTTGTTAAATAAAACTTTATTTTCTCTACAGGTTTGATTGCCCGAAATCAGTGTGCAGAGATTTGGGGACTATTCACCAGCAGTGTTATAGACAGAGCTGTGGCGCAGTAGGTAGGGCAGTCAGGAACTGTTAACTGTCTATGAATCCCAGGGTAGCGCTGGTCCCAAGTCTGGTGCTGAAGGTCATCCAGTGTAAAATCCTTACCAAATCAAATATGCAGAGTGATCTGCTGTGGCAACCTTAAAAGGGAGCAGCTGAAAGAAAGAAACACCAGCAGCGTTATGCTGAGACCACAGGGCTGTTATTAAGATAATGTGCATAGATATGTATTTTGAAATCTTGTGTGATTTTTTTATGATGTTTTGTGTTATGAAAGAAGCAGATTGCTGTTAAGTTATGAGCAAGGAAAAGTTGAAGTAGAGATTTGTAGTCATATCGTGCCCTCTACTGGCTAAATTGAAAAAAAAATGCACAAACAACTGATGTGTAGACTTATATTTAATCTGTTTTATTTCTTCTGCATGGGTTGCCCATAGATGAATATGAATGTTTGTCTGTCTCTATATGTCAACCCAGTGATAGACTGGACAGCTGTCCAGGGCGTACCACACTTCTCACCTCTCCCAGCCATCCCTGAACCCATTACAAGAAAAGTAAGATAATAGATAGTATTTGATCTTATTTATTATTACAAACAACTGGATCATGGTTAAAATACAGACCCCAAAGTAAGACCTGAAACTGCAGCAGTTTATTTGAGACCATTGCAATAATAATTGTAACAACTGTGTTATTTTTAATAGTGATTCAAAATGCCAAATTCTTACCATTACACCTTTTAAAACTAAGTATCTAGACATATTCAGTAAGGGATTTTTGACAGGATTCGGGTTCAATAAGTGGATTTGGAACTGAATTCAGATTTTGTGAATAAGATAAATACAGAGTAATAACTGGCTTATTTAGACGTCTGTGGAGCACTCTGTGATGGTTTCAGTTTTAGTCAGAGTTTGGGCGGGTTTGATTTAAAGTCCTCTGAAAGGTGATATAGCTGTCTTAGATCTGGCAATCAATAGTTTTAACTGGTTCTTTTTCAAGATATTTAAGAAACAATGGTCGTGCCTTTGCCATAGCAATCTGAATTTTAAAAAATTGTTCAGCACTTGGTTGATTGTAAATGTCTTATCAATGTAAATTTGATTTGATGAATCTTTTACGCATAGATTTTAATAGTTGTTTTAATCATTCTGAATTATTATTATAATGTAAGTTTGAATGCAACTACCCCCATTTTGTTGTGATGTGAAGAGTTGTAGTCTTTACCTGTGTCTTTTATGTTTACAAGAAGCAAGATGTCCAGCACGAGAGTGACATTTATGCAAAACAACAAGCTGCAAACACTTACATCGCATCTGTAAATACCATGTGTTGCACACTTTGTGCATGTTACAGTGATGAATATGACAAAGAAACAACATTAATGGAGAGGTCTCTGTCTTCATAGACAGAGATATAAAGCCAGCTTGTCCATCTGTCACCCTCTCTTTACCCTCCACAAACCAATCCTATTTAACGTGCACGTCACCATGCAGTAAGCCACTGCTTACTGCATGAAATCACTAACAGGACCTTCTCTGATGCAGCTGTGTTGTCACTGTCTTAAGTGGCCACTGGCCACAGAAACATTGTCATTATACACCACTAATTCTGTCGAGAGGAGAGCCTCAATTTAAAGGATTTCCTAACATATGGTGACAAATTGTGTTAATCACAGATGTCCTCAGCATGGAATTTTGACATACATTATACATATAAGTGTGCAATGGTGAAAATAACTACATAATTATATTTAGTCAGATACTGTAATTTGTAGTTTTGAGGTTTGATGTACTTGTATTTACTTTTTATTTTTACGCCACTGCATTTCAGAGGGGAGTGATGTACTTTTTACTTTTATTCCCTGTCTTGTTTCCCTATTGAGATGCAGCTTAGGAAAAAGTTCACTTAATGTGACTAATTTGGAAAGTTGGAGCCTTGCA
Organism: Sandelia bainsii; assembly: GCA_032362345.1. NCBI lineage: Eukaryota > Metazoa > Chordata > Actinopteri > Anabantiformes > Anabantidae > Sandelia > Sandelia bainsii. The sequence continues at coordinate 19,872,099 of JAUMHL010000029.1, forward strand.
TTGTCTTCAGATCAACTTTTTAAAGGTACAGGAAAGGTACAAAAAGTAATTCCTGCCAACAACCATCACTCTGGACAATGACTATATCATGACAGTAGAGAGCTCTGCTCCAACAGTTTAACTATTGGTAGTGGGAAAGACTTTATTGTGTTGTGTATTATATGTATTTCTTGCCATTGCACATTCATCCTCAGCACGCACAATAGTCTTTCTGTTTCTCTGTAGATTTGCAGAATCGACTGTTGTGTGTAAATTAAAAGTGCACTGTGTTTCTCTTTAGATGTGTACTTTTTTCTGTATTATCCTGCATTGTTTTCTGCATGTGCATGTCTTAGTCTATCTAATGCATTTTTGCTATTCATATTGTTGGGTGTGACGTTTTTCTTTAATGACGGCGCCCTGACGTCCCGGGGATGACATCATCGACGCTGTGAACGGGCGCGTTGTTAAGTAACGAGAGGGGGAGGCAGAGCGGAGAACGGCCGCTCTTGGTGCTGCTGCTGCTGCTGGAGCCTCTCAGGGACTATCAACAGGGAGCGCAGCCGACGACTGAGCTACGAGCTGGGGGTATGAGAGCCGCCAGAATCCGCTCCCATCCTCCTCTGCCCAGCCATTTGTTCGACTGACATCCATCGGAGCAGAACCTCCACCGAAGCAGCTCTCCGACGAACCCAATATCGGGTGGGTGGTGGGTCGGGGAACCGAGGAAACCAAGGGGGAAAAGGGGCCTGATTCGGCCGAATCGGAGTCTCCTATTCACGGCTTACAGGAGAGGGGGAGGGGGCAAGTAGTCGGGATGACTAGCTACACAGGCTGGTCCAGTACATACATGGGTGCGGTTATAAGTGTTATAGAAAACGTTGCCAAGTGTGATATAACTACATATTTTAAGCTTTGTTGAATTTCGAAAATCTTCGCGTTGCAGCACGTATCACGGTCCGGTAACGTATTTCTACTAGCGTAACGTTACTCTTAGCTGCTAACACTTAACGCCAACACTTAGTGATTTTTACTAACGTGACTTAAACGTGTGTAGTTTGTACAAATGTGTGTTTTTAAGCGTTTTTTAAACTAGTGCCAGCTGTTTCCGTGAAACGTAAGACTGTAGCGAGTGTGTTGCTCCTGTAACGTTCAATCACAAACGACTCGCTTCTCATCAGATTAAAACACTGAAGAGAAATGTGGCCTTAAATCTGCCACTATTCTTTATATAAAAACACACATTTGATTAACTGTTATCGTGCGGTTGTGTCGGTGCACGTATTTCGTGTGTCTGCACACACGAGTTGATTGTGGAGTGACAGCTGCCTGAGCGTGAGAGGCGTAGCTGTGTCTTTCATGTGATTGGGAAATCGTTTGACTTTGAGTCTCTGACACTTGTTTTTCTCTTCTTTTGGAGGACTTATGTTGTTATATCCATGTAGGGTGTTTTCTACACAAGTGTGTCTGACTGACTACCTGTCGAACACTATATATAGGTGTTTGTGTGTGTGTATATATAGATGGTTTAACAACAGCACACCACCTTTTTTGGCACATTCTGTCTCCACAACCACCACTAAAAGTACAAGTCCCCCGTAACCAGCAGTTATTCTCTGTAGCATCTTAACCAATCCACTGTCCTGCAGACTATTACTACCATAATAGCACATTGGCTAATTCCACTTGCTTCACAACACACAGGCCACATCTTTTAAACATCACACAATGCATTTTTCACATTGCAGCAAAGGTTTAACTGCGTGTGTCCCTGCAATGATTCTCCCTATGCTGTAGGAGGGTATGCAAATCAAAGCCATACGGGCATAATCTTAAACATGCAGTGAAACACTGTGGGGTTTATAATTGTGCGTCACTGTGCTTGTACCAAGTAATTAATCAATGGCACTTACTGTACAGGTTGCTCCTAAACAGGTCCCTGGTTGCAGCACATGCAATACCCTCTTGGTGTAATGAAACCTAACCTTTGTTAACCCAAATCCATCTGCCTCCTTGCATCTACTATGGCAGGCTGTCCCCATCAGCTAGAGTTGACAGGCCCACATCTGACAGTGTGTTGGATCAGTTGATGTTTTCACTTGAAATGAGAACGAAGCGTTGCAAGCTGTTTACCTTAGAATCCCTTAACAAGGCACAGATGATAGTTTGTGAGATATCATAACTGTTTATATAGTTCTAGAATAGCTGGTGTCTGCAGGACTGTTCTGTTCCTTCTGCTTACAGTCAAGCAAAGTAACAAAGATAATTTATGTTGTGATAAAGGAAGTTTGGATGGAAGCACCTTGAACACAGAGGAGCACTTCTGCAAAACTGGTGACTGTTCTGCTTGCTCGAGCTTGTCTGAGAATTTTTTGCTTTGCCATTGCTCTAAGTTGACATGAGACTGTCACAGGTTTTCTTTAGGGGATGTGAGTTGATGCCACTCTTGCATTCAAAGTGCAACACAGGAATCAGCAAAGATCATATAGCTTATTTAACATCCAGTAGTTTCTTGTTGAATTTGTGACATGAACTAATTTTATGACTCAGAGTCTGGAAGTGTTATTTGAAGATGCAGCAGTGCGTTATTTGGTGTTGGGGTCCACTGTTGCTCTAAAGGGCACAGTTTGTTCACTCGATGTTCCCAAATTGGTGGTGAGGAAAGCAGATCTATTTCATAAATGATGTTCTGCGCTCATGCATCCTCTGCAGCACTTTGCTTTCTGAAGTTCATTGCACAGAATTGTCTCAGGGCCTTGACACAGATATAAAGCCAGCCAGCGCTCCGCGGCAGCTCATGCCTTCCCTGCATTGGCAGTGCCAGTGAAGAACAGTGGGGAGCTTAGTCCTGCTTTTTGCAATGGCTGCACAATGTGGCGTGGTGGAGCGAGTACTAAATAAGTGATGACCTTGCTGAGTATCACGTGCAGTTCAGCTCAGAATATGCACTTCATTTCCAAGTCCTAATACTCATGGAACATTTGATTTTGGTCCATTCCTCTTCAAAGTGCCAACTGGCATTTCTGTGTTGCCCTTTCCCAGTTTTTGATGATCTCAGTGCAACCACCTCCCCCTTCAAGCTACTCTACAAATCTAATCTTGTGTTTCTGGAAGCCAGACAGCTGTTTACTGATCATCTAGCCTCCGCTTAGGTCACATTCTCACACGAGCATGTGGTCAGCTCAGTGTGTTTTGCATTGACGATCAGCATGTGAGCAGCTGACTGGCCCTCATTCTACCACTCAGGAAAGTCCAGGAAATATTCCTCTGTTATGTTCAGTTGAGTTGTAAAACAGCTCACCCTTCAGTGTTTCAGGGATAGTGGTGAGATCATTGAGGCGCAGCACAGACAAGCTGGTGTCAAATGTCCTTCATCTTCTTCTAACCATATCTGTGTTGTTTGTTGGTGACAGTGACGACTTTCAATCATGGAGCTGAGAGTGGGGAACAAGTACAGACTTGGGCGAAAGATAGGGAGTGGGTCTTTCGGAGACATTTACCTTGGTGAGTGTAAATGAACCCTATTGTTTATGTGTTCCATACCTAATTTTTTTTCTTAGTCTCCTTTATATTCCTCCATTGTTGGCCTGGCACTGGTGCAGTAGCCACAGCTCTTACAGCTGCGGTTGTGTTCTTTCGTTTCTCCTCAGGTGCCAACATTGCAACTGGTGAGGAGGTGGCCATCAAACTCGAATGTGTGAAGACCAAACACCCACAACTGCACATTGAAAGCAAGTTTTACAAGATGATGCAAGGAGGAGGTAAGCAGTGAATGCAGCTTTGACATGGTTGGCAAGATGTTTCAGCACATTCCTTCTCAAATTTTGTGTCCCTGGATTAAAAATATTAATTCCCTACTAAGCCTGCAGGAAATATGTGCAGTGAATTCTGTTAACAATAAATATTTTGGTCTCCTTTTTAGCGACTTACTCTAAATTCATGTTAAGCCTATAAACGAATAAATGTGTTTCTGTGGAATTTTGATGTTGGGTAAAATCCACTAGGTTCAAAAAATATTTGTATATCATGCTAAATGTCCTACATGGCCAATGTTGTGGGTATGCCAGTATTGACTGGTGGAACAAGCTATATGCTGATTGTGTGTGTGTGTTTGTATTCTAGTGGGAATTCCATCAATAAAGTGGTGTGGTGCAGAGGGAGACTACAACGTGATGGTAATGGAGCTGCTGGGTCCCAGTCTCGAGGACCTGTTCAACTTCTGCTCCCGGAAGTTCAGCCTAAAGACTGTCCTGCTTTTGGCGGACCAGATGGTACGACACAAATCCTCCCGTGAAGTCAGGGTAATTAGATTTAGGGCAGTTGCACGGTCCCCTCAGTTAAGATCCCACCACGTGGAACTGGTATACAGAGACATCATATTTATGATCCTGCAAGGTCATGCATAACGTGACTCCCCTGAGGCTTTCTTAAAGATTAGAGGACTCTTTTACTCTTGTGCATGCTTTGTAATTCTGTCATCTTCCTAGGCTGTGCTGGCCTAGATATTTATTTTCATGGATTGCTCTCTCATGCACAACTCATCTCACCATTTGTTCTAACTACAGCTAAGTTGCTGTGTCAGTCCTCTATATATGGATGTTTGATTGTCCACTTATAAGTTTAGGTCATTACCTTCCTGTGTCCTGGCTTCATGTCTGCTTTGTCCTCTCTTGTCCTCCTGTATGACTCAAGCTATCGATGTATTGGGTGAAACATCTGAACTGGATGTTAAATGTGATAATGTGACCTTGTGCCTATGTATTTATGTTACCAAAACGCTCTCCTTTTTGTGTACCACAAAATCGGACGTTTTGTGGGGTGTTCACAGTATTGACAAATCACTGATGCAGCAACAGTGGCCATTCATTGTAGATGGAAACCTGGTGTCTGTGTCTGGAGGTAGCCAAAACAACCGTCCAGTCATAGCATAGCATGCAAATACACGTGCTCGCACACCACAACCCCGGGACTACAGCTTTGTCAGAACCCGGCGATTCATCGTTGGTAGTGTGAATGCCCTGTTATGCTGTGCAACTTCACAGTTTTGTCCCCCTCTGTATCACCTGTTCTCTTCAGATTAGTCGTATCGAGTACATCCACTCCAAGAATTTCATCCACCGGGATGTGAAGCCTGACAACTTCCTAATGGGGCTTGGCAAGAAGGGTAACCTGGTTTACATCATAGATTTTGGCCTTGCTAAGAAGTACCGTGATGCCCGCACACACCAGCACATCCCTTACAGGGAGAACAAGAACCTGACTGGCACAGCTCGCTACGCCTCCATCAACACACATCTGGGAATTGGTAAGGTACACATAGAGCATATGTACGCTCAAACCTGCTTTTTCTTATTTATATGAAGACGTGTGTTGTGTATCAAGAACTGATTGTAGATTAGTTACTTGTTTTGCAGAACATTGGATTAGATTCTCATCAAATACTACTGTAGTTGGTTCTTGACCTGTTGTTCACACACACATTCTTAGGCAGTTCTGTCTATGATGAAGCTTCCTAGAAAGCCCTAGAGTTGTTTGTGTACATACCGCGTGGTGGAGAGGTTCAAGCATCTGAAAGTGTGGATTATCCTGATTAATGCAGACAGAAATACAGGAAGATGTGACGTGTCTTGGAATCTTGGGCCTTTTTGTCTCCTTTCTTTCTTGTGGAAAGAAAATATGACATATGTAGGTAGCAAGTAACAATTAGTAGAATAAACAGTATGTCTTGTCTCACTCTATGGTATTGGTATGTCATGTTTGTTTGTATTGATAAGAGCCTTCATAATAGCGTGGCCGTAGTGATAGGCAGTCCTAGTCTGCTCCAGTTGGGTCACACCCTCGTGCAGCCTTGACAGCTGCCTTTAAACACCATGTTAAATGAAATTCGTCAGAGCTGACTTGTGATATGTATCCCTCTATGACACTCATTCTTAACCCTGGAGGTGTAATACAGTCAACTGTGTGCCAGATTTTCCCAGCATGTCTGTGTCAGAACATATTGATAGTCTTCTTTTAGGGTATAAATCTGTACTATTTACTGGTGCTTAATCATTTTTTCAGCCTTGATATGTGTTTTTTCTCTGATTCTGAGTGCATATAATTGACTTTTGGTGAGCTACATCTTGGAGAGACAAACATAAGAGTGAAGGATGGTTTGCAGAACAGTCTGGGACATGTATTCAAACTCTGACACTGCATAGATGGATACCTCTGCTGTAGTATTTACTTACTTTACATCTGAAATCATTTAATTAAGTAGTTGTAAGAGTTGTAGTTTCAGGTGTTAAGGTATGCAGAGACTCATTTGAGCAGAATACTTAACCAACCAGTGCTACAGGTTAGCAAGTGTTGTGATATACGCACCACGATTACACTTTAAACCACTTATGCAAACAGGTTTTAGGAAGAGGCTCTGTTTGCTCTCAGTAAACTGCACTTGCAAGTGTTGTTTGATTAACAGGCTTCACAAGTTTCTGAGGAAAAAGTGTCACATGACACCTTGTTTAGTGATGTTATCAGGACTGGGAAATCAGCCTTTTCAACAAGATCACTACAACCTAGTTTAAAAAGTCACAATAGGGCTAAACTACTATTTATTTGACCTGGTTATTTGTATTGATACACTTTCATGCTGCCTGTCCACAGAGCAGTCCAGACGTGATGACCTGGAGTCCCTTGGCTATGTCCTCATGTACTTCAACCTGGGATCCCTCCCCTGGCAGGGCCTCAAAGCTGCAACCAAGAGACAGAAGTATGAACGAATCAGTGAGAAGAAAATGTCCACACCCATTGAGGTCCTTTGCAAAGGATACCCTTGTAAGTGAAGTTGTGTGCAGTATTGGCTGTTCTTGGTATGGAATTGAATGCTAACAATGCAAATGCTCGACTCACAATTCAGTGATTTTGTGTTTAGCTTTGTGCTTTTTAGTATTTTGTGTACATATTGAGTTGCTTCTCAATGAAGTTTCTCTTTATTCTCCTACAGCTGAGTTCTCCACATACCTGAATTTTTGCCGTTCACTACGTTTTGATGACAAGCCAGACTACTCCTACCTACGACAGCTCTTCAGGAATCTTTTTCACCGACAGGGCTTCTCCTATGATTACGTCTTTGACTGGAACATGCTTAAATTTGTAAGTTTGCATCATTGTCTGTGTTGTGCCTAGCTGTCACTAAATCTTTCATCACAGAGCTCAAATATCGCACTTTCAAACAGCTTAACGTAATATGCAGATAGGCTAAAGCTTTTTATTCAAATGGAACAACTTTAACGTGGCTCATCTCGTTTGCTAGGGTGCCAGTCGGACAGCCGAGGATGGGGATCGGGAGAGGAGAACGGGAGACGAGAGGGATGAGCGTCTCGGAGGTGCCCCCAGGGGATCTGCATCACGGGGCCTCCCTCCGGGTCCCAACCCTGGAGCTCCCAACAGAGTCAGGAACGGTCCAGAGCAGGCCGTCTCTAACCCAGCCTCACGGGTCCAGCAGTCTGGTGAGTGTTCTAAGTTTGTGGCTTCTGTCGCTCAGGAGTTAGAGCGGTCTCTGCCTTTGCTGTGTGTGCTTGTGTGCATGAATGGGTGAATGAGAAGCAATGTAAAAGTGCTTTGAGTACCAACAGGGTAGAAAAGTGCTATATAAGTGCAGACCATTTAGCATTTAAAGACCTGAACTCCAGCCATCTGAGAATAATTCTGTGCTGACACAATTTTTTTTTCTTGAACCTCTGCATCAAAGTAATTGCTTAATAACTGCATTTCATGTGTAATTTCAGGGAACACGTCACCACGTGCAATTTCTCGTGCAGAGAGGGAAAGGAAGGTGAGCATGAGGCTCCATCGTGGGGCCCCCGCCAACGTATCATCCTCTGACCTCACAGCCCGTCACGACCAATCCAGGATTTCCACATCACAGGTGAGAAAACACTCACAGATCCTTTTGTTCAGCCAGGTGATACATGCTGCACCTGCTGGAGGAAGTGTGTGTGTGTGTCCCTCCCTCCCTCTCAACTGCTGCTCGAAGGACGTTTGCCTAACAAAGACTGACTGCTGTCTTGATTAACACTGCAACAGTCATCACAGCATTGTCTGAACACTGCACCGACCTGAATAGATCGAGCAATATTCAGTTTCAGCTAGACGTGATGTGGTGTTCAAGTAAAAAATATCACTTGTGACTCCATTTTATTTTGGTGTGAATTATTACTCGGCTCTTCTTCTACTTACAATGTATGTTTAGTGAAAACACTTGGTGGTAAAATAACACTAAAAGCCAAACAAATACACAAACAGACTTTTAAAAAATAACCCTAGAATTAAGTCAGCATTTCTCTGAGGGAGGAGTTACTCTGGTACACCTTACTTTCCAACAGTTTCTTGCTTTACACTGAAGATCCTGGTTGGTCATGATTTATTGACATGATATGAACAGATGATATGGGGTGCATGCGTGAGACCAAGCCTTAATTCGGTTTCTTTTGCAGGTCAGCGTGCCATTTGAGCACATGGGGAAGTAGAATTCTTTGGCTCTGCATGCACATGAAACTGACAGGTTAGTTCCAGTTGCACCCATTTATTCAGATGCTCATCAGTTCATTGACTCCTAAGTGACTAACGGTTGTCTTGTCGTTGCAGGGCTGCAAGATAAATTCATTGCTCCAGTTTATTTTCCTTTATTTTTACCTCGTCTTATAAAAAGATGTTTGCCAATGGACACAAACTCTGGAACAAGACAGTAAATCTTTAAAGGATCCAGAAAATACATAACACTATCCAACAAAACACACTTTCTTGAATCTTCTGTGCTGAATCCTGGATCACCGACCACAACAATACAAAAAGCAAATGAATGACAAAGCCGCATCCGTGTTACTCCATGTGTGCTCACACCTGCTCCCGCTCTTTCTCAGAACATTCCCTCAATACCTTCTGTTTGATAAATGTGAAGAGCTGTTGGCATCAAAGAAGCAAAAAAAGCATCAGGGACGTGCATGTTTGTCAGGGGCCAACTTTGTGATTGATAATAGGCTTAGTAAAGATCATCTTTCAGGTTTAATGCAGCAAAAACAAGTTTTAGGTGAATGTTGTCTTATCTTTTTGAGGATGTCTTAAATTAGAACTTATTTTGACTTTCTGTACTTTGCTCTTTTGAGAGATGCGACAGCTAAAAGATGAAGAATGGGAAAGGGGTAGGTGAGGAAGTACAGGACAAAAGAAAGCTGACTTTGAAAAGCATCAGTATGTGACATTTTAGCTGTTGTAGAGTAATGTTTCCGGTGAAGTAGCATTTGGTGCTCTCTTGGCGCTTCATCCAAGGTGTGAGGATTTTCTGGTCCCTGAAAATTCATCCACTGTTCCTCATTTTGCCTGTTTTTGACTTGCGTGTTTTCTCTGACTTTTAATGTGAGTGGGTAAGGTGAAGAATAAACATAGATATTGCAAAGACACACTCCAGGTCTTGAGGGAAGCTCCTCAGAAAATTCTCAGTATATTTGACCAGAGATCACAGCTGCCCGTTTTGGCAAACAAACAAAAAGTGGCTGCAATTTTTATGATAGTTCTTAATGTTACCTTTTTTATTCCTTTGTTATTGGAAGTCATTGGGGAGTGGGCAGGTTGTGATAGGGCTGAAGGGGCATCCAGTTTTTTTTTTTGTTTCCTCCACTGTAAATATATTTTTTATTTTGATGTAAAGCCAAAATGTGGTGGTTTTAAGGTGTAAAGTAGAAAAATGCATACTAATGATAAAATTAGGGGCTGCATTCAGAATTTAAAGTACTAAATGGAGGGATGGGCTACTGTTCTGCCAGCTGGGTCATCCAACATTTTTGTGTGTGAGTGAGATGCAGTGAATCCCTGCTAATAACACGTGACTCCTTTTGTCTTTGTTAGCTTACAGATCTCTGTTCTCTCTGTTATGTGTTAAACAACTAGTCAGAAACCACTTTCTCTTTTTATTCTTATTTTTATTTAATTGCATCTTCCTTAAATTATTAGAAGTACCTCGTTCCTTGAAGTTCTGTTGCTCGTCTCTTTGTCCTTCTGTTATTATTCAAAAGCTCTGTTCGGCTCATATAACACATAGGGCTTTCAATATTCCTGCTGCAAAAGTGATATGCTAACAGTTTGATGTCACCTTTAGATTTGAACCTCCAGCAACCTTGATGATGTCATTCAGAAAAAAACACAACTGATGCAATTGCAGGGTGTGTAAATAGTGTGTACTGTGTGTGATGCATTTGTACAGACCGCCATGACCCAGTGGCATTGTAACTGTTGGGTTGGGGATGGTAAAGAGGCTGAAGCCATGGGGATTTCACTTTATGTATTGTGTACTGATATCTTGTACAGTTCTTTAACACACTTTATTTACAACAGTATTTGTGTATATTTTATGAAGTAATAAAAATGAATAACGTTGCTCACAACTTTTTGCCCACTTTTTCTTAATCATACTGTGCTCACGTTTTTTAGCTTGTCTATGCTTACAATTGTGTGTTCTGGGCACAACAGTATACATGAAGTGTAGCTGTGGTGGTAAGTAAAAGCATTTAGGTACACGTTTGAGGCACCTCTACTTCAGTATTTTGATTTTGTTATTTTGTTTTACATTTAAAGTTTACAGTTCAGAGGCAATTGTACTTTTTACTCCATTTGACAGTTTTAGTTACTTTGCAGATGGTCAAAACAAATCACAATCAATTGGTAAATTATGTATGTGTTACTATTAACACTTTGCAGTACATAAAGTGGTTAAAATGAGCCCCCCCTCCCTTTACAAGCTGTTTTTTTTTTTTTTTTCTCCACACCTAGTCTCTAAAGCAGCATTTTTGGTCCTTCATGTTTGTTTAAATTAGTAGAAATTTAATTTGCTGTATTTTCCACTTTAGCAGTTTGTTTGCAGTTCACAAATGTGAAATTAGTTCAGATATTTCCCTTAACAAGTTTAGTTTCACTGTTGTGTAGCTCCTGCGTTTGCGTCTTTTCTTGCTACTAACACGAACATTTCTGTAGACTAGAAATTCTTAAAAATCAGGGTTGTTTTTTTTAAGTGGTTCTCTTGTAATGTGTACATGAATAACAAGATTTATGAGGCATGTGTGGAGCAAATAGGTGCTAGATTACATCCATCTTACCAACAGCATGAACTTCAATAGGTATTAAAATGGTGCATCAGAAAAAGATGATGTCCTGATAATTTAGAGCATATGTTTAGCAATTCAACTGGAGTAAATAATTAAGTGGTACTTGTACAGTTGTGTTTGTGTAACTTCAGCCACCTCTGCAGCTTCTACAAAGTTACATCATGATCAGTGGAAAGACCAGACTGAAGGAACGCGACTGCGCATGCGCCAGCTGGCAGCTGCTGCTGTTGATGATGCAGTGAACTGCTGGTGGTGATGTGGAGGAAATAACGGTGTCCGCTTCATCAGCGCTGGGTGGGGAATGGCAAGATAATAGCTATTTTTATAGACATTTTAACATTACACTTGTGTGTATCGCTTCGGAAAAACGCGTTTTGTTTCTTTGTTCTGACTTTACGTAGAGAATCAGCAGCAAGTTAGCGTCAGGCTAAAGAAGGCTAACTTAGCTAACGCTAGCTGGCTGCGCTCAGCTGCCGACACTTGCGAAGCTTTACGAAAAGAGGCGAGTTTACGGGGTTCAGACGATGCTGCAGCGATTAGATAAGTGGCCGATTGTCGTCTGAATGGTGTCGCCCGGCAAAACAACTTTTTGAACTCCGTAAAGATTCGCAGTCGGCTAAACCCGACGATGAGCTAAACGGGTGTTTGGACACAAATCAGCGCAGATCAAACAACTGCAGAGGAGGTGAGTGACATTAGATCAGCATGATGGAGCAACGAGAGCTGGCTTCTTCAGTTTAATGTGTGGTTTTAATGTGTGCACTTCAGTTAAATGTTGCTTCCTCTGACTTTTCATTAACGTTAACCCATTGTCGAAAATACAGCTCGGCTGAAACCTGGAAAACCTGCTCTCTCTCCCTCTTTCTCCCTCTCTTTGTGGGATTTGTTACAGCACAATTGTAAAGACTTGTGGTCACTGCTAAGTGGCCCTTTTGTCCTCACTGAACTCGACCTCGATGGCCTGATGCTCACAGTATGTTTCGGACAGCTCTCCCAGCCTGAGGACTCGTGATGGCCTGTTACAATGGTGCTGATTGGATTGAGGTCAAAGTACAATAAGTGTTTTGAAACCAGCCCATGGGTGCAGAGAGCAGGAATGATGAGTTTCACCTCTCTTGTCTGTGACCCATTAGGAAGCACCGAGCTCTCATTTTGATATGTACAATCATTTTTAAATTATTTATTTTAGTAGCACAAAGTTCGATTTGCATGCAGCCAAACTATGATTGTTAGGAAAGTATAATGCATGCTCAAATTACTATTCTGTAAGGTGCCATCCTAAGTGAAGTCCTACCCCTGGTATCAGTATACAGAACATTACATTTGATTAGACAGTGAAATTCAGCTGTCATGTAGTCTGTTGATGTTGATCACATTCACACAGCGAATTGTGACTGTGTCAAGTCAAAGTAGAAATGTTTCTTGTATGAAAATTCATCATGCAAGTCTTTATAATTAATTACACATATTTAAAAATGACAGTAACAGTAAATTAATGTTAAAACTTTATGTTACTCTGTGTATACTTATTGATAACAACAGTTCAGATTTGCAGAAGTGGTTGGTGATGCTCTGCAGCTGCTCTGATTTCCCCACAGTTTCTTTTCCTCATTAGTTAAACATGTATGACGTGCTCCTAGTCAATGTGTTGCCACAAGGTGATTGAGCTGTGCACGCAGCGTGAGTCATCCATGACAACACCAAGCACGGACCTATATTTAGCTGTTGCACATGGGGGTTTGAAAGTAATTGTGAAATTAGTTTTCCCTGTGAATGATTAGATTATCACCTTCCCAGAATCTTCACATGTCTCCAAGTCAGCACTGTGTAACAATGCAATACCCACTTCTTATGAATGACTGATTGTATATACTTTATATTCCCATTTTATCTTCCCATGACTATTCTGCATGGCTCAAATGCAGAGGAAGCATGACACATTAAAAGCTAATTAAGACAACTCAGTGCGGTTTGGACTATGTAGTGCTGCACAGTTGACTTGGCGTGTATGACAGTGAAGTAGGGCTATGTATCACGATACAGGTATTATGTCTCAATGTATTGAGACAATGTAAGCAAGCGGCATATTGCCATTTTAAAAAATGATCAGAAAACTGTTATCCTGTAAAAATACACAGTGTCATTTATAAATAAAATCTGAGTGAAAACGTTTCCTTTTTTATCTAGTCAGAACAGTAGGATCTGTATCATATTTGCAAAAATTACAACACTGCTATCTAGCAGTTGGGAGGTTTTAAACTGCGCAAAAACGAGCCACTGTCTGCCACAAATCTTTGCATGTAAACTGTTAAAACATAGTATTGTGATACTTAAATGTATTGATATTTTCTTACACCCCTACAGTGAAGATTTATGGAGCAGAACAGAAATTAAGGAAAGAGTATACATCAGATGAACCCACCTTATTGCAACTCATGCCTCTTTTTTTTATGATTTGTTGAAAGAGGCTTCATTTCTTTGACGGAACATGCATGTGTTTAGCGCAGTTTCTAGCTGCACTGCACATCTTTCTGCCCTCAAAAATGCACTAAGAAAAAATGGGAGAAATCGGGTCAGCAGCCCTCAGTTCGTTACTCTCAAACTGATGTTGCTGTGTTTGAGTTATTCAGCCCCTCACCCCTCCGTAGTTTTTACACTCGTCAGTGTCTCCTCACCCACCTACCTCATGCCTCCTCTTTTCACTCCCTCTGTTTTGATCTTGCTTCATCTGTCTATCCACACAGCCTTTTTGGCTTTGTAGATGCTGTGCACTGTCCTACTTTGCTCTACTGTTTTCTCATTGTAACATCAGCGGATGTTGGCTTGAGATTTAGACTGTGCAGGCATGTTGAGGTGCATGTACACGTTTCAGTGTTTGATTCAGGCTTTAAAACCTGCAAAATAATGTTCTGCCGCTGATGGTTGTTGACCAAAGGCTACTATATATTTAAAATGTTTAGACTAAATTAGATTGTATTGTATACAGAACATCTTTGTTGATGTCACCTCTACATCCTTTCTTCGTACAGATGAGTCAACTTTGGCGGCGAGACATACCCCTGTCAGAGAGGTTGGGGAATAACTCTCCAGTTGGCCTCCCCCCAGGGTCCCCAGTCACTATGGCCCCACAAGGATCCAATACCTCCTCTATACCAGAAACCCCAGTGGTCACACCAGAAGAGCACTTTTTCCTCATGACCTCCACTGCTCAAACTATATCAGGTTTCTTTGTTTGGACAGCTCTTCTGATCACATGTCACCAGGTAAGGATAACTTGACATTTTGAGATTGTAGTGGTCAGTGGGTTCAAACTCAACTTACACCCTCAAGATTTCAGGTTCAACACTAGATATGCATGCTGAGTACCAATGAGAAGTTTAAATTTGATCTAGCAGGTCAAGTTAGAGTAATGCATACATGAGTTTAAAATATTTTTTCTGAAGCCATACGTAGTGGGACACCACATATGATCTTAGTGAAATTAATGAGGAGGTTATGTTTAATTTACAGTGTGCTATATGGGTGTAATGGATCTGAACCCGAGACTGAAACCACAACACAGACATCCCCAGTCTCGTGTCACAGTCTGGCCCAACCCGCCACCTCCCTTGGAAGTTGGGGAAATTAATAGTGGCTCTATGATACCTGCAAATGATATACAGTATCCCAGAAATCATCTGTTTCCTTCTGTCTTTATAGAAGTGCAGCGTGAGCTGTCTGTCACAGCAGCAGCTCTGGTGTGCTGTGTTTGATAATGTCAGGGACAGAACAGAGTGTAGGTCATCTGTGTTTCGGAGCATAATAACGTACAGTCCTCCCAATACCACCTTGCTGACTGACCTGACATGTCCCTGAAAAAGTTTCCAGGGTTAAAACAAAACAAAACAAAGAAATTGAACTATGAAGTGAAAGAACTGAATCGTGGCTTTGGAGAATGTGTTACATCCCTGTGCGCTATTGCCAGTCTGAATGTGGCCTAAAGTCTGGTGTCCTTACTTATTGTATGTCGTGTACAGTGTCCTAGTCAAAGAGTGGGCCAAAATTCCTCCACAGCAATGTCCCACAGTTCATGGACAAAGGGTTTAAGCTGGAGTTGTGGAAAAATAAAACAAAATCTTGCTCATGTTTTTTTAAGTCTACTAACTGTTCTCTCTCTTTTTCTTTAACCTTTGTGTGTCAAAGGTCTGTTTAGAGCATAAGTTTGCAGCAAAAGCAAACAACAAAAACACAGTACACACGTTAATACCTTGTTAAGTCCTTTTTGCACATTAGCTAAACACTTGCTCTATAATATTTATTTTAGGGAGGTTTACCACCAGACTAAATAGGACTTCTTGCCTAAATTGTGCCTCAGTCATCCTCCTGAGACAACCAAAAGCATTGAACACTAGAAACAAGTGATATAAGGACCTCTCAGACCTTTTGGGGGGAAATTTTGTGGAATCTGTTGATAGCTGATAGTAGAGCGATAAGCTGATTATGTTCCCTGAAACACACCCAGCATGGGACAAACACTTCAGCTTGCCTAGTTATAGGGAAGCGTAGCAAGGTTTAGGTTCTTGTGTAACATACTGTTTAGTGCCTGTGTCAGTTTGTCAGCCCTCATGTTAACAGTGGAGTAAGATTCCCCTTTAAATAAGTATGATCAGTTGTACGTCCAGGTATTGGTTCATGATTTGTCTACTGTTGTTTGCTGCTGCTCTTCACATACGCAGTTAAAGAAAAGCCTTCTGTCGCGCTAGCAACAGGTGCTTCTGGCTCGACTACGTCATCAAAGAGCCTGCGATCGGTGTGTATATACAGTGTGTTTGTGTGCACAGAGGAGGGTCACCTAGCAACAAGCCCTGTGAGCAAAGTGCACTGCCTCGTTTGGCTTGTTGTTACCCACTGTTTATTTTATTTTAGGTGTGTGTCTGTTTACATGCAGGAAAGGTGATAGGTAGGGCATTGTGTAAGTGAAGCCGGGAGGTGCAGACAGAGCTGATGGTGACAAAGCCCCCCCCCCCGTCTTTCCTGTTGTCTGCTGCTTTGAATAGGAGTGATAAAAGCTCAGTATCAGTTACCTAAAACAGCCTCGCACATCTTGCAGACACACTACTCCAGTTTCCGACTCAGGCAAGTGTCTACTGGCTGTGTTCTGACAGAAGAGAGCCTGATGTGTGTGCACATACAGGATTCATGAGGCAGCAATTAGTTTCAGTTAACCCATTTATCCACCACATTCTGAGCTGTGGTTTCACAGGAGGGAAGCTGGTGCATATCCCCTTGACATAATTCTGTAATGTGACAAATATGTGTTGGTCTTTCAAAAATGAAAAACAAAAGTATGCACAACATTGAATTAGTGGGAATTTCTGGGAATTTCTGCATATTTCACACAATTCTAAAAATAGTGTATCCTGCCAAACTGCAGTCTAAACCGGTCAAAAAATGATTCTGTATCCGGCTCTGACAAAATAATGAATTTAATGAATGGGTTTTCCTTCTTGTATAACCGATAGAGTGTATCAACTACATGTTTTTTATGTGTGTTTGTGTAAATATAGATGTTCTCATGTGCGTATGTGTCTATGCTTGCGTGTCTTATTGTATTTTCTTGTCTTGGCTCTTATTTTTGAATTACACTTCAGTGGAAAGTATATTCTCTTTTGTTGTACCTTTTAAATTCAATCCCCTTTTCCTCACCTTTTTCATTTTTCTTTCTTTTTTAGATCTACATGCACCTACGCTACTACAGCTCTCCCAATGAACAGAGGCACATAGTTAGGATCCTCTTCATAGTCCCGATTTATGCCTTCGACTCATGGCTCAGCCTTCTTTTCTTCACCAATGAGGAGTATTATGTGTACTTTGACACAGTCCGAGATTGCTATGAAGGTAAGTGGATAGGGGAACACAGTGCACTAGCTCTTTCTGCTACAGGCTGGATTTTTTGGTGCCATATTGGACACGCACACAGCAGGCTAATATTTGCCATAGTGGTGAGACTGAGTATTTTGTCTTCCAGTGTGTGTCTCCTTGGAAATAAGGCTGCAAGAATTTATGTGTTGTGACTCCCCAGTGGCAGATGGCCTTTGCAGTGTCTTCATTTACAAAGGTTGCCATCTTTGTTCCCATGTCTCTGTGGCCTGTTGGGATTGCAAGGGATGGGAATCCTGTTGCCTAGCAACTGTATGAAAACGAGCAAAACGAGAAGACTTTTAAGGCATCTCACTAGTGAGCAGATAAATCATAATCTTATTATTTGTTCTACCAGCCTATAGTGCTGCCACAGGAATTTCTCAGTATTCACACTGAATTTGAGAAGCACTTACTGTAAAATACTGTGGGTGTGTTAATGTGAATTTTCTTTTTTTTATTACATCATCACATGTGCTTTATTAGGATAACTGCTTGTAAATGTAATGCTGGAATGATTAGCTGATGAGCAGTAAGGCAAACATCACCAACACTTGGTGCAACAGCATAAGGAAATCTTCAGAGTTTTGAACTGTTGGTTTATTAATCAGTTTGATATAGCATATTGATATATTTTCTAACATTTTATAAATGGGTTCATCAAAAACAATAATCACAGATTAATTGAGCTTGAAAATAATGGTTAACTGCTACGGATAGTCTGATACCAAAAATTGGTAACATTAACATATAGGCATATTTGGAAAGAAATATGACAAGAAGGGAAAAAAGCTCATCCATTGGGCTGCTGTAATGTCAACTACGGATATTTCTGATATACCTCCACACCAGTGACAGCTGTGGCCAGGGGCATTATGTTTTGGCTTGTCAGTGTCTACATATATTCCATTCTTGTGAACAGAATATCTGAGAATCACGGTGACAGATTTGTTCAAATTTGGCACAAATGTCCTCTTGGACTCAAGGATCAACTGATTAGCGGTCAGAAGTTAAACGTCAAGGTCACATATGTCCCATTCATATCAATGCAGTATATCAGAAATGCCTTGAGAGAATTTCATTACATCTGGCACAAAGGTCCACTTGGACCCACGGATGAACTGATTAGTATCAGCCTGGACAGACATGCATGTAAACTGCAACTTGACTGGTTGGCAGAGGCATTCAGTTGCATTGTGATAACTCAAATTTAAACCTGTTCTTAGTCTATATTTGTTTATATTTTGACAAATTAGTGACATAGGTCATGCTGAATTATCTATTTTCAGTGTACTTACTTTGATACTGAATAAAACCAAAAAAATGTCATGATTGTCAGGCCAATTCTGAAGCATCTATGGTTTCTAGGTTGATTTATGGATGATGATTTATTATCAATAGACAGCAGTGATAATGATATCCAACAATTCCAGCGCACTCACTGAATGTCTAGATCTTCATTTATTACCAGTTGTACAGCAACTTTACAAATCTGCAAGCAACAGGTTTCACTTAGCACCATCTTCAAGCTCACTCATTAGATGATTTACCACAGCTGCACATTTTTCACATTTTCACATGTTACACAGTATCTTTGCGCCAAATTGGGTTTAACACATTTGTGTGTTGTTTCTCTTAACACTCTTAGATATTTATGGTCTCAAAATACATGCTAAAAAATATTTTCATCGTTCATACTGTCAGTGCTTTTCAAGCTAAAAGCAATGATAGTAAATACTAGAGTGAAACACACGTGTAATTATGCAACATTAACAAAGGCAGCACTGTGCTGACTTTGTTCTGGCAGGGACTATCGGTGTGATACAGCCACAGGCTTACTTTTCAGCTCAGCTACTTTAACAGTAAAGAGGGCTGCGATGATGTGGAGCTGGTATCTGTGTGTAAAAATCTTTTTTCTCAGGAGCACCAGTTGCTGGAATCATTGTGCAGTCCAGCCAGGGATTATTTAAACTGCGTGTTACTTCTTAGCAAAACAGCCAACAGTCTAATCAGTCAACGCAGCCAGCTGACTACATGTAAGATCTGAGCAGTGAATAGAATAGAAAGGGATTAGAGAGCATCTGGTGTAGCTTCATATTTAAGCCCATGATGCTGTGGAAGACTAACACAAAACATGTTAGAATATGATTTTAATCTTTATTAGCAGCAGTTATGTAACACAATACTTGAGTGAAGATTATAGCCTCACATAAAATGTATGTAAGATGATTATTTGGTGTAGGAACCATTTCTGTTATGTGTGTGGTAGTGTAACATGACCACAAGCGTTAAACAATCACACTGCTTCTTTTCTCAGCATGACGTAAATAATAGCTTGTAATTATGCCTGGACTTACACCTCACTCACAGCCATTACCCAATCATTTCTAAGCCTGCTGGTGGGGACGACTTACCTTTCTGTCTTAAAATGGCAAGCTCAGCAGTTCTGAAGATGATTCAGTAAAACATACCTGTAATTATGACAGTTACACCAAGTGTTGGAAACGCTGAATTACTAACCTACTGCTCCTGTAGCTGACACACATCGTTACATTACTGGAGGCTGATGCTGTTTGTAAAGCCACATCAGCAACACTGACATCATACTGACATTATATTTTTGGAAGGATGTTTGAAGATAATTAAAAATCCATTGTAAATCTGTCTGTCGAGGATAAAAACACAAGAAACATAAAATCTTATTATCATTGTGGTCTTCTCATGGGGAAAGGGCAGAAATAGCAGATGGTATAAATACTGGTAGTTTTTGCTTAGTTACTTTTGAACCATTCTGAAGCCAGTTATCCTGATGTTTTCACCTGATGAGGGAAGATTCTCTCAAACTCAGGTGGGTTCACCTCTGCTATGATGTGTAATTCATGGATAGGGTGGGGCTGTGAGGTAGCTTTTTATCTGTGGCATCAAGCACTTACTCTTACACTTAGTTACAAAATACAAATTGTTTTTTTTTCTGTATAGTAGAATCTGCTTTTACAGACACCATTTGTCTTTTTTTGTGTATGTGACAGCGTTTGTCATCTACAACTTCTTGAGTCTGTGTTACGAGTATCTTGGAGGAGAGAGTGCCATCATGGCTGAGATCAGAGGGAAACCTATCGAGTATGTTTTTTAAAATCTTTTCTGGTATAAACAAGGACTTTATTAAATGCAAGTTAAAATAACCTACATGCCTCTCCAACTATTTAACCTGTATGAAAATGTACTTCACTGTAGGTCAAGCTGTATGTATGGGACCTGTTGTCTCTGGGGCAAGACCTACTCCATTGGTTTCCTCAGGTTTTGCAAACAGGTATGATCTCTAGGTTCATATACAGTGCACATTTAAATATCACTTAAATGGTGTAATAATTATGTTTTAGTGTAGTGTTGTACAAATAAATGTAATGTGTAAACCAGCATGAATGCATATTTTCTACTAATTCAATATCATTTAAGTGCTGTGGTGCAGGCATTAAATTCTAAATGTGATTATTTTTACGAAAACAATTAAGCTGGTCAGTGAAAACACTGAAAATCTTATCTTTGTACCTTTGTCAAAGGTAAAAATCAAGATTCACAATTCAGAGATTGGAGTTTGTATTGTATTTTTTAAGTCCCCTTTTTCTGGATATGTGGTTTGTACTTTCTTCAGTAAAGGTTCTGGGACAAACTGACGCACAGTAGCATTTCTGCATTTTATTGACTTCATATTTCTCCAGACAGAATCATTCTTTCTTTTTTTTTTTCAGGCAACACTCCAGTTCTGTGTGGTGAAACCCCTGATGGCAGTGATCACTGTCATCCTTCAGGCCTTTGAGAAATACAGAGATGGAGACTTTAAGTAAGAGTCCACAGCAACTCAGCCTCTGTCATTCACAGCACGAACATCACCCTGAGCACTGATGCCTTGTGTTCTGACTCACTGACACTGGCCAGCTTCAGCCAAAAGTCTTCTCAGACCATAATGGGACTGTGCAGAGAATTCATATTTCTAATTAGTGAAAGATAAAAATTCTAGTATGTTTTATCTCTGCAGTTCTTTTGACATTACATTGAAATAAAGGGCCTGTGTAAAAAACATCAGTATTGCTAGTCTACACTTCACATCATCGTATTATTAATGAGCTAGAGAAAAAAAAACTTCAGATGTTGCAGCCTCTTTCATAAGGCACAGGTCCGACTCGCCCAGAACTGACAAACTGAGGGGATTTCACTCAAATGAAAGTGAACTAGCTTCAGGCTGATTATAAATGACTTTGATGGTTAATTTAAACAGCACATCGTTTTCTGTCTGTCTCTCTTCTTCAGTGTGGCCAGTGGCTACCTGTACGTGACTATTATCTACAACATCTCCGTCAGTCTGTCACTCTACGCTCTCTTCCTCTTCTACTTTGCCACACGTGAACTGCTTGTCCCATACAACCCCGTGCTCAAGTTCTTCATGGTCAAGTCAGTTATCTTTCTCTCTTTCTGGCAGGGTAAGAACGCACAGACACACACACAAAAACACTTGTCATTATGATGCTGTTTGATATTTTGTTCAGTATCTTCTATGTGTGTTTCATCCAAATATTTTGTACGTTAAGATTCTAGCAGGTGCAATACAATTACATACTAGAATTAAAAGACACCTTGTTTCCCTCTTGAATTAATTTGTTTCCTCTGAGTGGTTTTCACTGATGATCACTGATTCTTCTGTTTTTTAATTTACTCTTAACTCAACTCCAAGATTCAAAATTCACACTAAAAAATGGATAGTAAACCTACGCTGTTTTCTCACCTGATTTCTCTTTGTACGATGCAGGGATGCTGCTGGCCATCTTAGAAAAGTGCGGTGCCATTCCTCAGATCAGCTCTGCGGACGTCTCTGTGGGCGAGGGAACGGTTGCTGCTGGTTACCAAAACTTCATCATCTGCATCGAGATGTTCTTTGCTGCTGTAGCTTTGCGCCATGCTTTCACTTACAAAGTCTATATGGATAAAAGGCTGGACTCATATGGTAGGGGGGTGCATGTTTGTGTATTTATGATCTACTGTATGTGTGTGGCGGTGTGTGTGAGTATGTTAGACTGGTGTAATTGATCTTAGTTTGAGAAGCTAAATATATGTGGATAAAAGTGTGTTTAATGTAACAAGCAACCTAATCTGGATGTGCAGTTCATGCAGAGTTCTTCTTACAGTCTTCTGATCTAATCTCACTCTTTGTGTCCAACCTTTTTCTTTGATTCTTATCTTTAACACTGAGTCGTCCTCTTTTCTTCTGATCTATTTTTCTGTTTCTTCATTTTCATCTTGACTTTCTTGTGTTTGTCTTCTGTCTTTGTTCTTTTCTCCTTTTTCCTCTCTTCTTCACTGCGATGCACTGAAAGGCTCGTTTCCTATCTATGGACAGTACGGTAGGTCTGACGTGAGCTGTGTTTCATCTGTGTTTGCCACGGTTCTGCATGTTACAGTGCTTTTCTTTTGCTTTTTTGTGTGTTATTAAATGCACATTAACATCATTGGTGTTATAATATTCAGTTCAGCATGAATGATGTAGACATTCAGAGTTGGGGTTTCTTTTGCAGTCATGTTTTGTTCCCTTTTGTTTATCGTGCAGCCAGTGTATTCAACCCCCACATTTTCCTTTTCCCTTTTCCTATTTCCCCTGGAACAATTTTGTTTAATCTGTGCTCCAGCCATCTCCCTCCCTCCCTCTCTCCTCTCTCCCTCTATAGTGGAAACCAACGTTAAATCATGACTTGGCCAGTAGTATCAGTAATGACTGTCTTTGATCGGTCATAAAGTTTTAGCACAAAAAGATGGTTTCCTTTCATTTAGTTCAAATTATTAATGTGCACCAGTGACAATCTACAGCCACTATAGACTACAGAAAACTACATAATGAATAAACAGAACAGATTACTAAATTTCCCACATAGAATCGTGGAGCATGGACACTGTAACATATGTTCTGCACGATTTTTCCTGTTTTCATGAAACAAATAAGTCAGATAGATGTTTTTTTTTTTTTTTAAGTGCAAATAGAAACGGATTTGTTAAAACTTGATTTAAAGTGGTATCAGACTGTAAATGACGCAGTATTTATTTACCACTTATAGTCTGGTTTCTTTTGTTTTCCATAACTCTTCAGGTAATAGTCTCTACTCTAGTCATTTAATTTATCATCTGGTTAAACCAAGAGAGGAATCATTTCATATAAAGTCATCATAGAGAATTAAAATAAATGTGCCTTCATTTTGACCTCCAGTGATATCATACTACCTGCTGTTGCTTTATTATATAATATGCATGTCTTTGGCATCACAAACCAGATTTATTTTTTCCATCCAGCTGATTACATTTTGTTAAATTAAATTTTTTTGCAACATTTCAAAGAATTATTTGAAAAATTCACTGAGAGTTGGATGTTCTTTTCATCATATTTACTAATATTTCACCATCCCAATCCACATCTAGGTCGCTGTGCCCCAATGAAGAGCATCTCCAGCAGCCTGAAGGAAACAATGAATCCAGGGGACATGGTCCAGGATGCCATCCATAACTTCTCCCCAGCTTATCAGCAGTACACCCAGCAGTCCACCCTGGATCGCAGTGGGGGGCCACCCCTCTCTCGCAGCCACAGTAACCTTAGCACGCGCGGGGACAATGAAAAGACTCTGTTGCTCAGCTCTGATGATGAGTTCTGAGACTCAAACACGTACTCAGAAGCTCACTTACCTCCTGCAGCCCATACAGAATTTTAGCAGCTATGTGAGACAAATCAGGTCTTTTGTTTCAACTTTAACATTCTGATTTTATTTTAAGTTTGATTCATGACAGACTTGAAATAGTTGTTATCAGACTGCAGGAAGGGAGGGAGTGTTTTAAAGGGAAATAAGGGGAGAAACAGGCAAATGAAGAGAATGGAGATGTTGTTACAAATAAAGTTAGGGAGAAGAGACCCATAGAGCTCATTGCTGACAGAAATACAAAATCTGCATTCATCCGTTGAATATGGGTCAATACAAATAACCATGCGCGCACATACCACCATTAAGCTGCATCAAAAAAAAAAGTCAGATAAGTGCCATCTTCATTTGAAACACATGGCCTTCATTCTTTAGATTTTATTTTTATCCTTAATGTATACTCCTCCCCACCCCTTTACCAGCTCTGCCTGTTACTGAAACATTGCCAAACAGAGGCAGCAGCACTTATGAGACACACTGGGTTAAGATGTAGAACTGATTTATTGTCAAGCAAAACTAAGGAGCCTGTGATTGCAGGACCTTGGAAGTTAATCGCAAATAATTGTTTATTTAAATGTTGTTATAGCTCATTTCATAGAAATGTTCTAAATATTCTGTATATGTTTTGTTGTGGGTTCACATGAACAAGTAAATCAAAAGCGTAATAGTGTGACTGTCTGTTGACCCGGCTTAGGCTCTTTGCACAATGTTATTGTTTGTGGAGCACGGAGGGAACAGCTGTAGGGGAGATTTTAGTGTGGGCAGGACGACTGACGGAAGGACAACACCCACACAGATTACAGATTACCGAAGAAGCAAAACTTCCTATACGACTGTCCCAGCTGTGATGTGCTGTGGATTGTAATCTCATAATTAAGGGCACTGCATGCTGCACAGACCTGCCCTGCTTCTGCTGGTACTATTAATGACATTGCTGCAGTAGTAGTGAGTGAGTCACATTGGGCCGTACAGAAATGCAAAGATATGTCGGTGCAAACAAAATGTGACGGGACTCACATCTGGGAAGGAAGCCTATGGGAGAAAGGCTCAAATGAGTCAAAACCTTTGGACCTGCCTGTCTTCTTTCTATTATCTTTTTTCCAAATGATAATAGGAACAGTCTGAGTCAATTGTTTACACTGTTACGTGATGAGTAACATGCGTTTTAGCAGCAGCCACTGTAAAAGTTGCTTGTGGTCGTGATCGTATATTTGATGGCAGAGCACAGCAGTATAAAAGCTGAGCATACCTTTTAGACAGGTGACAGTATCTGCAGCGCTGCTTCTAAATGTGCATTTAGCATTTTTTGTTTATCTTGAATGCAGAATCCAATGTCAAGCCTGCTGACTGCAGATAAACAGAACAGTACCGTCTTTGTGAGTAATGAATGTAATACAGATGGAAGATTTAACAGCCAAATGGATCCTCAACAGTGCACAATCAACTTCTTACAAAATCGTATTCTGTTAACATGAAAGTGTTTTTGAAGTGTGAAATCCAACAGTAGAAGATGCAGAAGTTACCAGCTGTTGTTGCTAATCTGTGTCCCTTATAACCCCCTCCTATGCCCCATCAGTGCATTTATCTTCCTGCTGAACCTGTACTACTTCAGTTACGGGCAAGATAAAGTGAATTTATTCTAGTTATATAACCTTAACTTAGTACTGAAAAGTTGAAATTCCTGCCTAATACTTGCCACGAGGTAGCGGCATATCAAACTCAATCATCTTTATTCAAAACACTACAAAATGATAGTTTGGATATTGTGGGACTTAAAAACTGGATGTTGATCAGGAAACCTGGAAATTTAATATCCAAAAGAAAAGAATGTTGTAAATATTTTAGCTGGGCACTGTAAAACATTCACATTAATGGCATTGTTGGATAAAGTGCTTTGTTTTAATATGTTTTGTGTCTTAATGTTTTAATTTTCATATATTCTCTTGTTTTATTTCTGCTGCATACATTTTAATTTGTATATTGGTAATATTTCATGTTTTGGGGCTATATTGGTTTCTGTTGGTGTTGAAAAGCAAATAAAATGGAAACACAATATTTCTGCCATTCTTAAGTCAGCTTTCATTACACAGGTCTACATAGACACCATCATCACAACAAATGTTCTGTTTCTGTTTGTGACACTGAACAGTAATTTTAATTTTGTGAAGAATTAACTTCTATTTACAGTATTTGACAGTTACACCTACCAGTTACTTAACAGGGATCACTTTCCCTTGTATTTGTATTTTAAATAAAAACTTCATCGATTCTCAGCTTGTTTCTGATGGTTCTAGTTTGGATGGTGTTAAACATCTCTCTGTTTTCTGTGTTATAATATACTGATCAGCAACAGTATTAATATATATGCACATATAAACATAATGTTGTGGTGGATGGGTTTTTCATCCACTTGCCAGATCAAAGAGATATAAACATCACTTACCCTCTGCTGTTACTACAGTAATTTCAAAGAGGATATGGTAATATAAATACATGAGCTTCTTGCTTTCTGCATTGGAGCTGTTCTATGACTACTAAGTTGACACTTTTTTTCTTTTTTGTTTGATGTTTTGTATTGCTACCCTATGTACCTAAATACCTCTTACCTCTTAATATAATGCATTCCAGATTGACTTCACCACCCACTATGACCTCAATAATAAATAGTAATAAATAGTTTCCACAAAAACTGAAAAATTATAACTGAACTAAATTGAACTGTATCATAATGTGATTATATTAGATTGTACTGTTGTAGTATTTTGTGGTATATGATCTGAATACTTAACTGTACCCTGCAATGCATATGCATTTTTTAAAAATCTGTTCAGTGCAACTGGATGGGTAATTGAAGAAATACAGGGAGACCATGGGGATGTCAATTATATGTGAGGGGCGGGACTTCCCCAGCAGCCAGCCAATCACGGTAGCCTACACTTACCGGGTGCCCACTGCTAGCTAAGCTAACAACAACAACAACAACGTCTAGTTTGACTCGTCTTAGCGAAGTGTTGGGTTTAGTGTGATATTCAAGTTCCTGTATACCTGCATCCCATGTTAACGTTAATATTTGACTGAAATACGAATACTAACTTAATGTTAACCCTGCGCAACGGGCGGTTGCAAGTTCAAGCAAGGCTTATGACGGTAACGTTAACGAAGAGCGACAGCTAACGCTAACGTTATTTAGGTAACCGCTCTGAGTAAAAGGTCTAGCTACTAATATAACGTCAGTCACAATATTTAATAACTGCTTAATAGAAGCGTGTTGTTCTCAAAATGAGAGGTTCGTGCGGCGACAGAGATAGAGACCGTGGCCGTGACAGAAGGTAAGCATCTGACGGTGAATTAGCATGCTTGCTAGTGCTAACGTCAACTGTTGGAATGTTTTAACACATTTGTTACGTTGATTTGTACAGTGATAACAATATCGTTAGCTTTACATTAGGCCAAAAAAGTTTCGTAAAGCTAGCTAACGTTATACAATGTGTGTGTCATGATTTTGCAGCAGCCCCCGTTTCGGGTCCAGCAGAGGCGGCCCACCACCGGGCAAAAAGTTTGGGAACCCCGGGGACCGTTTACGAAAAAAGAGATGGGACCTAGATGAACTTCCCAAATTTGAGAAGAACTTCTACAGTGAACACCTAGAAGTGCAGCGAATGAGCCAGGTAATCTTGTAGTTTCACAGTGTGATCTTCTGATGCAGCTTCTCACCTAATGCAAAGCTTGATTCGTGGTATCGTAATGGGAGGCTGCAGTGTCATAAAGCTGCTGTTGTAACTTACTATTACGAAAAACAGCGTAGTTTGTTGGTTTCACACACTTGTTCGTTGTCTTGTCCTTGCAGTATGAAGTTGAAGAGTATCGCAGGAAGAAAGAAATTACTGTACGTGGTTCAGGCTGCCCCAAACCTGTCACCAGCTTTCATCAGGCACAGTTTCCTCGTAAGCACATGTGTACATGGATATCACACATGGAATAACATTAGATCTAGTAGCAATGTCACCAGTAAAAACTACATTAGATCTGCTGGCTGCTAACAGAAATAAACTGATGATGTTTTTAAATCCCACACCATCTAGAATATGTAATGGATGTACTGATGCAGCAAAACTTCAAGGAGCCCACAGCCATTCAGGCACAAGGCTTCCCTCTGGCCCTCAGTGGGAGAGACATGGTGGGCATTGCTCAGACTGGTTCTGGGAAGACCTTATCTGTGAGTTAGATATCTAACTTTGTACCTGTACTTGTAAATATTGATACATAACAAACTAGTGAAACAGACAGTAGCAGAATCCACTGACATCACTGTTTATGTCTGTCTTTAGTATCTCCTGCCTGCTATCGTGCACATCAACCATCAGCCCTACTTGGAGCGTGGAGATGGACCAATTGTATGTGAAAACAAATCCCACTAATGACTGTATAGTCTGTTTTGGAATAAGTGTTTCCGAGTATAATACTGGAAGTCACTTTAATACAACATTAAAGTGTCTAACACTATTAAAGGTGGATTGTTACAGCAGCATCTGTATGATTTGCAGTGCTTGGTTCTGGCCCCGACACGAGAACTGGCGCAGCAGGTCCAGCAGGTTGCATACGATTATGGGAAGTCATCTCGCATTAAAAGCACTTGTGTATATGGGGGTGCTCCTAAGGGACCCCAAATTCGAGATTTGGAGAGAGGTAAGGAGAAGTTACTGGTTGAATTGAAGAATTATTCTTTTTTTTTTTATTGTCCCAGTCAATTTACCAATTCTGTCACACTGACATCAGAGCTGGATAAATCTGTAATTGATGAGGGAGACTTACTAATTTATTTTCTGCTAGGTGTTGAGATCTGCATTGCCACACCGGGTCGTCTGATTGACTTTCTTGAGGCTGGAAAGACCAACCTGCGGCGCTGCACGTACTTAGTTCTGGATGAAGCTGACCGGATGCTGGACATGGGTTTTGAACCCCAGATTCGTAAAATTGTCGACCAGATCAGGGTAAGGCTAATAAAGACCATCACTTGATTTAGTAGTGTGTGTTAGTTAGTTAGTAAATTTATCTTTTAGCAGCAGATAGATTTTTGCTTTAATAGTTTATTCAGTATGTAGTTTTTATTAAATGAAGCAGTCCTTTTAATATTGGTTGGTCACTTGTTAATTATGTGGTATGCTCTTTCTCAGCCGGACAGACAGACCCTGATGTGGAGTGCTACCTGGCCAAAAGAGGTTCGCCAGCTGGCAGAGGACTTCCTGAAGGACTATGTCCAAATCAATGTTGGAGCACTGGAACTCAGCGCTAACCACAACATCCTTCAGATAGTTGATGTCTGTATGGACGGTGAAAAGGATCACAAGTGAGAGGCTATCCACTTAATAGACCTTTGTTTTCCTGCTTTGGTTTATTGCAATGTGTTTGTATTATTTTAGGTCCCACATCCTTAGTAAGACTGCTTGCTTTATTCTTGTTGCTTATTACTCTGCGTTGTTTCTTTTCCGTCCCCGTTCCTCAGTTTAATAATTCTAGTCTGTTTGTTTGAACGTATATATGTCATTGGCTGTATGTTTTCTCAGGTTGATCCAGCTGATGGAGGAAATTATGGCTGAGAAAGAGAACAAGACCATCATCTTTGCGGAGACCAAGAAACGATGTGACGACCTCACACGCAGGATGAGACGTGATGGGTGAGTGATGTGGCTGGTCTGAATACACAAATGTATCATCAAAAATGTATTATTAAGACCTAAAATGCACAGCCATATCACCTGTTTAAGTATATGATCATATCCCAAGGGTTACTGTGTTTTTCTAGGTGGCCAGCGATGTGTATTCATGGTGACAAGAGCCAGCCAGAGAGAGACTGGGTGTTGTCAGGTACAAAAACATGTAAATATATCAAGTACAGTGACTTATAGTGTTGTTAACTCTTCTGTGATTGTGTCTCTTTCAAGATGATGTTGAGTTCCTGATTATTTTTTGTTGCAGAGTTTCGTAGCGGAAAAGCTCCCATCCTTATTGCTACTGATGTGGCGTCTCGTGGTTTGGGTATGTCCTGTATGCTCAAGTGCAAAGCAAATAGTTTGTGTCTATAATGACACTCTACATTATAGTGCAAGATATTTGACCTTTTAATATGTAGAAGAATACGAACATTGGTCAGTATAATAATCAGGCTTTTCACTGCATGCTTATTTACAGTGGATTTATAAACACATGTCAAACTATAAACACAAATTTGCTTCTCATTGCAAGAATATATGATGCTTCTCAGATAAAATGTGTACCTGAGATGTATCATATGATATTTAAGATATTTGAAGCAGGATTTTGTGTGAATATTTTAGCCACTTTGCTCTTTTGAATAACACTGAGAAACAACATAGGAATAATGTTGAATGAATATGTAAGGGGTGAGGCTAGTGAAGCAGCCCCTTACAGGATGGCAATCAACTTTTAACCTAATTCTATGTTCATTTGTTTTCCTTTCATTTTGTTTTTGTTTGTTTTTTTGTTTCCAAGTCTCTCTTCCGGCAACTAGAAGCACACAGGCCCTCGGGAGCCTGCAGCCGGACCTAGGCATGACAAATCGAAAGCTGACTTGGGGAGAGAGATGGCCTGATTAATCAGCCCCAGACACAGCCATCTCCACTGAAAACCTAGAACAGAGCCCACAAACAAAAATCTCCCTCCTTCCAGGACAGTGGCTACCTGGGCGATGGGAGAGGGGGCAAGCGCGGGGTGCTGCCGGGCTTCCAAATTTGATCCTAGGGTTGGGGGCGGTTGTCAGGTGAGAGGGCAAGGAGGGGAGTGTGGAGGAGGGTGGGCTCCCTTCGGCCATGCCATCATCACAGTGATGCACCGCACGATTTCCTGATTAGATTAACTCAGATTCATCCAGAGACTTTGACTTGTTTTTAATATGTGTGTATTTATTCTGAAGGGATATGGATTTAAGTGTCATTCTTGCACAGTCCAGGAGGGGATATATTTTCTGAATACCAAACTTTGGACAACAAAATTTCTATCTAAATTGGTCCTGCAGATAATACAAATAGATGATATTTAAGTTTTGTGAAGATGAGATACAGTGGTGTGTTACAAGAAGACAGAATGAGACAACTGCCAGGAAGTGAGGGAGGAAAGCAACCAAAACGGGGCATGGACAGCTTTGCTGGAAGCTCCCCTCTGAACTGCCCCCTGATGCCAGCCCCTGACACCCCCCACCACTGGCTGTGCCGGCCGGCCTCTCCCTCTGCGGACGTCATGTCTGGTCCTGGCTGGCAGGAGTCCTGGCCTGGAGGAGCCACCTCTCTATAATCGATTTCCCTCTCTTTCACTCCTCTTGCTTTCTGTCTTTGCTTTCATTCTATTTCCCTGCCTCTCCCACATCACCTCTTTTCTTCTCTTCCTCTTCCTCTCTTGGTCACCACTTCTCTCATTTCCTGAACGTTTACTTCTTTTTCTTATTCATCTTTCTTCTCTACCTCCTACCACCACCCTTCCCATTCCACCCCTACCTTGGTCTCTCTCTTATTATTTTCTTGACCTCATTTCTGACCTCTGTCCTTTTTGTCCCTATTTCCTACCACCTCCAACCGCCACCTTTAACACTTAGTCCATTTTTTTGTATACATCATATCAGTCCAGTCTATAAAAAATTCACCAGCCCTTAATGATTTGCTAAATTTCCCCATTAGGACTAGCACAAAATGTCAGGACTTTAAGAGCCCACTTTAAGATCCGTCTTACAGAAAACATCCACGTCTTCTCTTTATTGTCTGTTTCTTGTTACTGATCTTGGAAAGCTGGGCTCTATGTAATCACGTAATCACCAGGTAGTGACCTGGGAGGCATTTGGAACAAGCCCACTAGAAGGTCTCCCAGTTTACTGCCACACATCTTGATTAGAAATTATTTGTCAGTTGAATGTAAGAAGTCAGAGAGTGTGGTGTTCTTAAAAGGACTTCAGATGCCTCAAGTCTACAAAATCCAGTTAAGTCCTCTCCACCCATCACTTTGTACTTGAGATGGCATAACCCAGCATGCTGTCTCCGGGTCAGTTAAAGGCTGGGGGACATGAAGAGGCACAGATAAGTCTAGAAAATGACTGCATCTCAGCACAGTCCAGCAGTGAGCTCTGGCCCAGACAGTTTCCAGCTTTGGGAGTGTTGTGGAGGAGTGGCGAGGTGGGAGAGGGGACTGATTTTGTCCCGTGCACTCTCCTCCTACCCCTGCAGACCTCCCAGGACTGGTGATGGGTGAGGGGACAGAGGGGTAACTTTGTAAGCCATCACTAAATCTCTGATACAGGGTAAGTACTGTACCTCAAACTCCATTGCTTATTTTCTCCTCCAACAGCCTTCATCATTAGGCTTTCAAAATCAGACTTGTTTTCCTGTAATCAGCAGTGCTTTCTGAGCCCTTTGTCAACTGTAATGAGAAACAGACCTTTAATTTCCTCTCTCTAACCCCACCCCAAAGAAAAAAATGTCTCAGGCGATTTGTATACTTCAAATATGAATCAGCAAAACCTGTAGACTACTGAATCTGCCTGTGACACAATGATCCTCCTCTTAAATTGAGTTTGTCCTTTTAAGTGTTTCTTAATATCATAATTCTTTAGCAAAACTATCATCATTTAATCGAGTTGGTCTGTAGCTGCATGTAATCTATTTGTGTGTGTGCAAGTAATTATTATACTATATTATTGATCCCTGTTTTATAATTGGTATGGTAAGTAAAATCATTTTATAATTGTGTATTGTACACATGGTCACCATTTGACAGGTAAGTGATGCTGTCAGAGGTGTCTTGCAGGTATTGTCTGTCCAAATTTTCCCACTTTTAAAAGCACAAACTTAAAAATTTATGAATGGAGTTAATTGTTTTTGACTAGTGTTAGTTTTGAACTCTGTTTTTGTTTTTTCTATCCCTGTAACTGATCCAATCATACCACCTGTTCTCAACTCTCAAACATCAAGATGTGGAGGATGTCAAGTTTGTCATCAATTATGACTATCCCAACTCATCAGAGGACTACATCCATCGTATTGGCCGTACAGCCCGCAGCACCAACAAAGGCACAGCTTACACTTTCTTCACTCCAGGGAATCTCCGCCAGGCCCGCGAGCTCATCCGGGTGCTGGAGGAGGCCCGCCAGACCATAAATCCCAAACTGCTGCAGCTTGTTGACAGTGGGCGTGGAGCAGGTGGCGGAGGTGAGTGATGCTACCTGCTGGTTTAGTTCACTACAGACTTCATATGGGGACTATATAATTTACCTTGAGGAGCTAGATTTGGGATAATTTAGCATTTGTTTCTAGTAGAATATTGTGAAACAGAACAACTTAACCTATCATGAAATGCCCTTGACTACTTTTGCAAGGAGCTAGAGCTGTACTCCCTAAACAAAGAGATTCTTGTCTTGATGGAAATTCATCCTCCTTTTTTGTTTGACGACCCTCTGTTATTATTTCCAGGCAGTCGACCCCGTTTCCGTGGTAGCTCTAACTCTAACAATCCCAACCTGATGTACCAGGACGAGTGTGACCGGCGAATACGTTCTGTAGGCAGCAGCTCCAAGGACAGCAACAGCAACTATAGCCGAGATAGCCGTGGAGGAAGCAGCCGGGACGGAGACCGCTCCTCCTCGTCTTCCTCTTCTTACAGAGATCGCAGTAGCCGAGATGCAGGACGCAGCTATGGCTCCGGCTCCAACTCGTACGACCAGTACCAGAACAGCAGCAGCAGCAGCGGCCAGTACAGCAGCTCCAGGGCCGGCTCTGGCTCGGGGGGGGGCGGAGTGGGGCAGGCCCCACCTCCGTCAGGTCCCCAGCCTCTGATGGCCCAGCAGTTTAACCCTCCCCAGCCTATGATGGGCCTGATGGGGCACTCACCATTCCAGTTTGCTCCTCCACCACCACCACCTCCCTCCTCTGGCAGAAAGTAATGTGATCTGTCCACCACAGTCACTCCCAGCACAACACACTACTCCCAGTCACACAGATGGTCTCAAAATCCTTCTGGACTGTTGGCAAGGATTTAGTTTTTGGAAGTTCACCACTAACATTTACATTCCAGTTATAAGCTTCTTTGGGTTAAAACACATCTGTGTAATGCATTTTAAATTTCCTTATTTCTAATTCAGACTATGCTCCTAGTTTTTCTTTAAGTGGTGAAGTATTTTGAGTTTGTCTTTTAAGTAAAATTAATCAACGTTAATTTAATTTGAAACAAGATAGTTTTTATCATTTAAGTTTGTCATCTGGTACAAATGTGATGTTTTTGTATTGTGAGCCTCTGTCTGAACTGCTAGTGGATTTAGAGTGTCCAGTTTTCCCCTTAGTGCAGCAAAGGTAGGTGCTGAAGTTAATTTTGTAAATAAGCTTGTTTCCATTTCAAATGTCTTTATTTTTTGGGTTTAAAACTTTGTTAAACAAGATTAGATCATTTTGAATTATGGAAGAATATGCATCTTGAACAAAGGGTTACATTTTTGTGGGGGCATAGATGTTAAGTCTTAATTTAGAGGCAATTCTGCAGGGGCTTCTGATGGTACCAGTCAGAGTGCATGTATCTCACAAATCTCCTGACGCCTGCCTTTGACTTTCTAAGATCACTAGAGTAGTTAAGAGTTTGTGGCAGTGCTAGAAAATTTCCGAGCTAATTAGTACTTGTTTTTCTTTTTTACAGTTTTTCTTGTTAAATAAAGCTCTTCAACGCATCATTGTTCACTAAATTTTTGACACTGAAATCAGAGGCGGATCGTAACTTTAGTAACTGTTACAGAGAACCCAAGTGAACATGCCTTCAGGTCACCAACAAAACACTTTATTACCCATTTGCAACTTTACCAGTGTTACGCTCTTGCACAAGTCAAATGTACATGACAGAACTGCCATCATTGTTATTTACAAAGCCGTCGTATTGGAGATTAATACAGTGGAATGTGATTGAGAGCCTGTGGGGAGGAGGAAGTGTTGAGCGTGACTGACATGCATTGCACATTTTAGAAACAAGTTGAACATGTTTGAGACGGACACTGCTCAGAGCACCTGGTTGCAACTCAGTCTGCATATGCTCAAGTTTCTGATGATCAGTTTTACCCCATAAATGCTAAAATATTAACTTAAATCACAAACTAAAGATTTTGTCAGAATTTAATTACATACTACTGAAATCGATATGAATATATTAATATTTTAAAGTTATAATGAACTTGTCTGTATCTCAAACTACAGACTCAACACAACTGACATGTAACAGAAAAAACATCTTGCACAAAAAATGAATGTTAGAACCGCAAAATAGGCACATGTGGCAGATAATACACAACTCTGTTGTTGACAGTAATTTGTTCTTTACACAAGATAGGGAAAGATGGGGAAACTATACTAATCATTCTCTGTGAAAATCAAAAAGGACTAATTGAGAAAGGAAAAAAGAAATGATATTCACTCATTACAAACCACCACAAAAAGTTGACTAAGTATAACTTTGTTTTGCAAACTATGATGAGCTGTGTCTGCGTAATGTTCTTTTTCTCCTGGTGTGCCAGATTCTCCAAGTATTGTGTCCCATGTTGGCAAAGCATGCAACGGTAAAGGTAAACATAACTGACAGTGGATTTAAATCAACTTTGTGCCCACACCAAATGAGCAAATATGCACACGCTTGATGTATTCTTCCTTTGTGGCACAGCCTGGTAAAAACAAGATGACAAGACTGCAGCAACTCTGGAGAAGCAGTTGCAGGTCTGTTCTAAAGCAGCCGCATACAGCAGACTAGACCTAAACACATGACTCGTTTAGAGCAAAGCATACACACGTTACACTGAGCATGAGTGTAATCCAAGGAAAAAATTATATCAAAAAAAGTACAGTGTGATTACAAAGGAAAACGGGCTTATGCAAAGTGTGAGTAGTGAGTTGATTTAGGAGGGAAGCTGAGTCTGAATGCAGAGAGTCTGTCAAGGTTGGAGTTGTGTTTAAATGCTATAGGTTCCCCCACGTCTCCGGAGGAGGAAACTGTTCTAGACTGCCGCTCTCACTGTGCTCCTGCTCTCCCATAGTGAAAGTTAATCTGTACTGCAGCTGCACCTTCTCCTGAAACACAAAAGCAGTGGACAGATTGGTAGTTAAAGAATGAGAAGGCTTTATAGGATGTCTTATCCTCTGTACTAATCTCACATTTTCACAGTGAGATACAGATTTATAAAAGTCATAGTCTGTGACTTCCACAGTCCTCCTGACAAATGGTAAAACATTTAAAATTTAAGTGACTTTTGTCTTCCCCGTTTTGCAATTCAGGTTGTGTGTTATTTGATTCCATGTACTTGATTGTTGCTGCTGTTTAAGTTAGATCAGTTTAAGTGAAATAACATTTAAACAGACACAAAACCAAAGTAAGATTAGTTACAATGAACAAGACTGGACAATGAATGGTGATTTTCATGCTGTTTACATATAAAGTCAGCTTAATGGCTTTCTTGTCTAGATAAAAATCTAATCTACCTTCTTCGGGTTTGCCAGCAGCAGGATCTGTGTGACAGCAGCAGGGGGAAGGATGGGGTTGAAAGCTGGGAGCTCTGTTCCTGAAGGAGGCTGCAGCTTCACTGCCATAGACTAGTTAAATAACAAATTATAACAATTAGAATTAATACATTTATGAGATGAACTATGCTTAATGTGAAGCTGTTAACCTCTTAACAAAGGCCTTTAAGTTTCTTGCTGCTGACCTGTGGAGCAGTTGTCTGGAAGTTTATGTTGGTGACGGGGACGGGGGCCGAGGACAGCATGGACATGATCACCACCAGCACATCAGGACGAGATGGAGGCGAGTCCCGAGCGAAGTGAAAGAGAACCCGCAGACTGTGTCCGTCAAACACCGTCACAGGTAACAGACTACCTGCAGGAAGAAACGGAAAGGTGGAGAGAGGACGAGGGTTTATAACAAATCTGCAACTTACATGTGGGCAGAAGCATGAAATAATTAAGTCAGTTTACTCACTGGGTTTAATGGACTCTAGCGGTACAAAAACATCTGTCAGGGTGACTTCAGCTGGAGGAGGCTCTGCATGAATTGGGGATGTATCCAACAACGTAGCTCCAAGGTTGGACTGAGAGTTGAGGGGAGGTGCAGGGTGATCAGAGGCAAAAGCTGGGATGGGGTTTGGGGGAATGTTGGCCCCAGACATGCTCTGGAGATCTCTTAGAGTTGGTTTAGACTGGTGCTTGTCCCTAAGACCAGAAAAATTAACACATGCTGATCTATTCTGACTTTACAGTGCAAACTGAAAAGAGCTAACAATACTGAAAGAAGATATTCCCTCACTGAGAACTGGAAAATTGCACTAATCAAGGCAGCATTAGATTGTTAGAACATTTCAAAGGTTGCATGGATGTTTAGTCAGTTTTGAGCTCTTGGAGCATATAAACATTTTAGGAGCATTTTGAGGCACGAAAGCAATGAAGAATTAACAAACAATTTTCAAAATAATAATGGAGTACACCGAGTGTGAAGCACAGTGACCATGTTGTATGAGTGTAATGTTTGAAAATTAGACAAATCTTTTGCTGAGCAGTGGTTGTTACTGCACTAATCTACTTTTATTACAAAACACAGGAACTAGACCAGCATGAGACCACGACTTACAAAATGTAATTACTATCATGAGGCTGGTTCCCACAGCTGTAGCAGAAATGTGACATTGTTAAATACCATTTGACCTGCAGGCCCTCTGGAGGCAGGGACTGCTGCAGTAGAGTCTTTCCCAGCAGGTCCAGCTCGTCCAAGCCAGAGTTCCCTGGGGTGGAGCCAGACGAAACAGGCTGGGAGTGGGAGGGTGGGTCTGGACTCAAGAGGAGACTGGGCGCAGCTGTGATGTCTGCGTCTATGCTGTCAGAGGACTGGAAGCAGAAAATCACCGTGTGATAAAAGTAGTCAGATGTCAGTATATCCACAAATCTGCAGGCAACTGGACGTGCAGGTTTTGTTGATTATACTGGAGCAGTGTTGAAAGTAATAATCCCCATTAACATGAAGTTCAAAACCGGTTGTGTGTATTGACAAAATACATCAGAGTTAATCATACAAACTCACTGGAGCATCACAGCTAAAATAACTGTTCTCTCCCTCAACTCACCTGGAAGGAGTCCCAGGCTGTGGAGTCCTCAGGCTGCGATGGAAGGTTTGAGGTCTGCGTTCCTTCACTTAAACCTATGGGATGCACAAAGAGTGGAGGTTCTATTTCGGAATAAATAAATGTTTAATTGTTTTTTTCTACAATGCAATTGCAGACATCTTTTTCTTATATTCCTCAGAAGATACTATTCAATTTAATTTAGAATACACACAAACAAGCTGTTACCAAGTGACATGAGCTCGTCGTCGAGCAGACTGATCCCCGTCTCCTGCAAGGGGGCGTTGAGGCTGTCGGTTGGAGTGGGGAACTCTGGGAAAGAGGGAGGCGACTGGGGTGATGTGTCCAAACCTGACAGATCCAGGAGTGCTGTCCCTCCCCCTGAGAGAAATGGATTCAAGCCAGTTCAATGCAAATGGATTAAAATTTAAGTCAGTAAACATTTCCGTGGTTCTAACACCAATCCGCTACGAACTCTGAGCTAAACGCTTCACCCACCAGTTTTTTTCTGTGCGTTTAATGTGTTGTTGCCGTTTACTATCTCCCCCTTCACCTGCTGTTTGTACAGGTTGATGACATGAGTCAAGCTGTCGTTGGCTTGCAGGATCTCCGCTGTGGAAAGATATGAGAAAATCCACCTTATTGTTTTAGACTGCAGAAACCTTCACTGGAATTAGTGATTAGATTAATTAGAAAGGATGAACGTCAACACCTCTATGGGCTTAAGGGGAGAAGTAAAAGCAAACATGCTCTAATAATCCAGCTGTAATTAAGACGTCCTGGTTGATCATCTCCCTTCATGTATTTTTCTATAGTTTACTTTGTTTTGCAAATGGCTCCAGAAACATTACACAGATGAAAAACAGAATAAAAGTGTGTTGTCTCTAATAGAAAAGACGACGGCAGGAATAAACTTGAATAATGACTGTCTATGCTGTTCCCAACAGATACAACTTCAAACAAATTAGCTGTAAAATAGATGAAAGGACTCGACACCTATATAATACAAATTAATATTGACTTTTGCTCTATGTGACGACCGAAATCAAACATTTCTGAAGCAAATCAGCAAGCAGAGGTCAAAGCTTTATTCCCCCATTTTTCTGACAGATGAACGTAAGCGCTCACCCAGAGCCTCATCGTTGTCCTCTGTATCACTTGCCAGTCTGAACAGCGTAGGTCTCATTTTCTCACAGCGCTGGTACAGGTCCTGACAGACACCACATTTAAATATTTGAAATCAATATTACATCTCAGGTTATGGTTGTGTATACACGGGTCTCCCTGTTGTTGTGTTTCACGTCACCTGTATGAGTTCAGCGTTGCTCTGGTTGCTCGCAGTGCTGTCGTAGTCTTGCAGAAGCTGAGTGAGCAAGGTGACGCTCTCCTTCACCTCCTGAATGGCGTTCACCCGCTTTGACACCTTCTCTGCTCGCCGCTGATCCTACGAACAGACAAACATAGTAAAGGTGTGACCCCCAAGCTGCAGGATCATACAAAACACAAAAGAGAGTGGAGAGTAGCTCCTATTACAAGCAGGACAAATTTACTCTCAACACATGCTCATTCACTGATGCCAGTGACACACAACACCCCTGAGGGCAACCAATTCATTACAGAGGGGCACCAGGCAGGGCTGTCCGCTTTCCCCCTCACTTTTCACTCTCTTTATTGAACCACTAGCAGCAGCGATCCGACAGAATGTAGAAATCAACGGAATAAAAACAGGAAATATAGACCACAAAATAAGTCTCTATGCTGATGATGTATTACTTTTCCTTGAGAACTCACCAACCTCTCTTTTAAAGACGATAACACTTATAGATAAGTTCTTATCAGTATCAGATTACTCCATCAATTGGAGTAAATCAACAGCTTTACCCATGAATTGTAATTTCCAGAACACATCCGCTATTCTACTACAGTCAGGTAACCTCAAATACTTAGGCATAATTTTTTCCACCAGGCTTTTAGACCTTGTACAACTGAATCATATCCCTCTATTGAAAA
This sequence comes from Sandelia bainsii, assembly GCA_032362345.1. Lineage (NCBI taxonomy): Eukaryota > Metazoa > Chordata > Actinopteri > Anabantiformes > Anabantidae > Sandelia > Sandelia bainsii. The sequence goes on from JAUMHL010000029.1 coordinate 19,911,986, forward strand.
AGATGGAAGGCGATCTTATAAGATGGAAAACACTACCTATGTCACTCATGGGAAGAGTTGCCACCATTAAAATGATGGTTCTGCCTAAAATCAACTACCTGTTCTTACCAATTCCAAATAAACCCTCTAGTGCTTGGTTTAAATCATTAAACTCAAACATCTCAGCCTTTTTATGGAATAATAAACCACCACGTATAAGTCTAAAAACTCTTCAAAAGGCTAAAGGCAATGGAGGCCTAGAATTACCTAACTTTTATCACTACTTCTTAGCTAGCAGAGTGCAGTATGTTTCAACATGGATCAAACCAAGTTCTGTAGACAGCCCATGGCTGGACTTAGAACAAGCACTCTGTGGAAAAATGAAAATATCTGACCTACCTTTTATTAGCACTAGCATTAAACGCCACAACTGCTTTAAAAGCCTTAATATAAACACTTCCCTGACAGCCTGGTGGGAATTTTTTAAAATAACTAGGTCATCACTTATTCCCTGCAAACTAACACCCATTTGGAACAATCCAGATATCTGTCAAAGAAAGACAATGCTGAACTTTCCATTATGGCATGACAAAGGAATAAAAAATCTAGGGTCGTGGTGGCTGTTTGGCAGCGCGGTGTGGGGCGGCCCGTCTTCGGTCGCCTGGGGCGGGTCGATGGTTGGCGGTGCCTGCGCTGGCTGTGTGGTGGCGTGGGCGGGTGCATGTCGCGCCTCCGGTGCGCTCCGCACCGGCGCTGGTCCCTGGGGCGGATCTCAGCTTGTTGGGGTGGTGCTGGGCACCTCCTGTCGCTGGGTGGTGGGGGATGGGTCCCTCGGGCAGGGATGCCCTGCGGCCACGGGTCATTGCGGTGGGGTTGGCTGGACCTGAGGTCGGGGGATTGTTGGGGATGTGTGGCCTGGCTGGCTGGGGCATGGCGCCGGTGGGCTGCGTGGTGAGTGGTGCGTGCTGGGGGGGGCCGTGTCCGCTGCTGCGGTTCTGGTCTCCTTGGGATCTCCCCTTCGTGGCGCCCCTGCCTCTCGCTTCCCGCCGCTTCCCCATCCTGCGTATGGTGGGCTTCCAGGCCCTGTGGCGGCCCCGTCTGGGGCGGGTTTTGGGGGCTCGGGTCTCTCCGGCGCGGGGGGGATCTCGTCCGGGTGGTGGCCGGTTCTCAGTTCCCTCCTCCTCCGGCTGGGGCGGAGGCACGGCTGCCGTCGGGAAGTGTGGCCTCGGGTCTTTAGTGCACTTGGGGGACAGTGGATGTCCCTGGTCTCCTGGGCCTGTCCCTGCGGGCCTCGGGCTCCTGTGGGGCGCTGCTGCGGCCTCTCACCCCCGCAATGAAGTACATCTCATGATAAACACATAAACACACACACACACAAACACACACACAATAATACTGTATGTTTGTTGTCTCACAGTAATACTATATATGTACTATGTGTTATTTATCTATTGTTATTATCATTACTGTCATTATTGTTATGTATTGCTATTATCTTGTATCTCTTCTCTTTCTTACTTTTATGTTTCCTTATCTTTCCTTCTTTCCTCCCTTGGACGATGGGCAACAACTATGCCTAACATTGTATATATATATTAAAAATAAAGTTGTCCTCCGAAGAGGCAGGGTGGTGGCGGGGGGAGAAAAATAAAATAAAATAAAATTAAAAAAAATCACACAGCTAGCTCTAAAAAGGTGTCTCGTAATGCGTATGTATAATTAATAAAAGTAGAAAGGAAAAGGAAGGAGTCTTACCTCTTGGACCATTTCCTTGATGAGTTTGTTTGCAGCTTTTAAGTCCTCGGGGTGCGAGCTGTTCAACAGGCGAGACAGCATCTGACAAAGCCGAAACACAGAGTTCACATGGTGAAAAATGAGAAAAACAGGTTTTAAAAATCTCACAACAGGAGCACGATCATGACTAAAACACAGCACAAAGACACAAACTGGATCAGGTCAGGACAGATTTTCAATGAACATACTAGTTCTTACTTTTGACTTCTCCTCATCCTCAAAAATGGCATTCTTGGGTCTGGGTGGGGGGAGGTTCAGTAGTTTGTCAGGTGGCAGTTCGGGGTCTTGTTTAATAATACCTGATTTACAGAACACAGAATGTGAACAAGACAAGAAGTCAGATGCTTCCAAGAGCCTTAAAACACCTTTGGAGGTTGTTTCTATTCATCTGGAGGCAGAAGCTTCTTACCTTGTTTCTTCAGCATCTGATAGGCATCTAAGATTTTGGTCTCATCAGGTAACCCCAAAGTCCAGCTATAGATCAACTCCAAAACCTTCTTTTTTACTGGCTCTGGTGACCGTGAGCCCAGGTACTGAGTGGGAGAATAAGAACGAGAATAACAGAGTGAGTCACACATTAGCACAGAGGTTTCAAACTCTCTGGGGAAAAAACAGACACACTGAAGGTTTTACCTTTGGAGAAACTACTTTGATGAGTTCGTTGAGAAAACGGAACTTGCCCACTTCACTGTGAAACCTTTTCCCACAGTTTTTCATACATGTCTCCAGAACCTTGGGATCAAACACAATGCAAACATAAAAATCTGAAAATAGCAACAGTCTGTTCTTTAAACTATTAAAAAATAACAGTCAAGATGAAGTTATGTTTTTTTAAACATTAAAATATATACATATATATGTACACAGTTCAACACCCAGACTACTTTAAAAATCTTCTGACATAGTGAAGTTGGGAACTCACAGAAGATTAAATTTGATAAAAGTTGTAGTCTTAAATAAAACATAATTACATGAGATCAAATTTCCATGCCAACCTGATAAAACAATAAAAAAGCATCTCATTCTCATTGACAGGTCCTGGTTCAGATCTGGACTCACCAGCAGGGCTTGCATGGCCTCCCACTCCTGTGGAGACTGGATCTTGTGGGCCAGGAGCCTGGTGGCCAGCTGAGGTCTGTAATACAAGTCACAAACCACACAGTTCTTCAGACAGTGCTGAGCACGACATCAGTATTTATTAGTGTAATCATAGGATGTAAATATACTTTCAGTGTATTAACATTCACATTTAAAGCAGTTATTAAGTCAGCTGAACCCTGGAGTGATTTCTAAAATAATTAAGAATGTCAGACACACCTCAAAAGAAACTGTCTCTTTTTTACAGAGCTATTCACAGTTCACTTTTGGTTGATAAAGGTTCATTGATTTTAATTTACCAGGGAAAAGACGGTCAGTCTATAATTAGGGAATGAAGCACAAACTAAGTCCTGGCCCTGTGGGCTCCTCTCACCCCTCCAAATCATTGTTGAGCTGGTCACAGAAGGCGTGGATGCTGCTCCAGTCTGTGTCTCTGTTGAGCGGGTTTGTTGCTCTGTCTGAAATATTAGCAAATAGGACTTCAGACGACTGAAGTGACAGATGTCATTTCAACTGTCAACATCTCTTCAACTTTTAAAGCTATTCTAAGGCCTATTTGTATAAAGGTAGATACAAATAACTATGAGTCCTATGCAATACAATTAAACACATCCACAAATTAGTCTCTAAAATAACCATAAAGTTGAATTCTAACCTTACATACTTTACCATAACTGTTTTGTAATGGGAAAGGAAACTGCTGTGCAAATATGCTTGGATATACTGTGCATAGTAAAGGTCACATAAGAAAAGATGACAGCAAATCAGGATGAATACAAACAAATATAATAACAGAATAGCAGAGTAAAAAAAGTGCAGGTGTGCACATTAGAGTATATAATCTCATACAGTGCTGATATTTGTCAAACTTAAATGATTCAGATCATCAAACAAATTTCAAAACTCTGTATTGTATAGTCCAATAAGGTTTAATGTATTATAGTATGTTTAACTGAATATATATAATACACGATACATGTCATGCATAACCATTTTTATGTTAGGTATTTACTATCTATAGATGCTGTTAATCCAGAGGGACATTTTAGACATCCAGCAGCTCACAGACAACAAATGCAAATCATACAAAAAAGGGGAAATAAAGTGAATTGAAGTATTGCTCGCTGACATGACAAAGTGACGGGTGGTTCTAGTGGTTAACAGGCACCTACAGCTGGAATGTAATGCAATGTTATGAAGTGGCAGTATAGAGTTATAATGGCTATCAAAGCCCCTGGATATTTATGAAAAGCAACAGAAACTCTAAAGACACCACAGACAACCCCCCCATAAAGAGTCACCCAGGTAGTTAAGAATTCTGCAAATACGACATTTGGAGTCTACCATGTTTTACCCATGTTACGTTCTAACATGTATAACCTGAACTAAACACCTAAAAACCCACACGGCCAGCTGGCTTCCTGAGTGACTCCACAATTTATTCATTAAGTCGGTGCCACCTAACCCAACATGTCACCGTGCACACACATACACAGGGTGTAACGTTAGCTAGCTAGCAAAATATTTCTTAGCTTAGCCACAATTATAATGAAACCTTTATGGATAAAAACGGGTCCCCGTGGTGTTGTATCCCACTACCTGGATGAGCTATCGAGCCGTGGAGCTAAAGCTACGCCTGGCTACGTTGTGAGTTGACAGCTGGCAGCCACAGCAGCTCCGGAGCTAGGTTAGCATCCTGGACGTGACGGCAGAGTCTGAGCCCCTCTTTGCTGGGACACGCTCGGCTCTGCTGAGCTGACACCTTATAGACAACATCTAGCGGATAATAATGTGTGAGGGTCCGGGTCTCCAGCAAACACAGGTTGGGTCAAATAAGTTAAAATACTCACTGATACGAGACTCCAAACTCTCGGCATCGGGCGGCGCAGCCATCACTGCGAGATTTATGTAGTGCGTCGGTCTCGCGAGAGACGCACGAGCACATAAAGACAGAACGCACATAGAACTAGACTGGATAGAAATAACACTCACCAATTAAAAACAGATTTTTATATAATTGTTGTAAATGCTATATCAACTTTGTATATCTCAAACATTTAAAAAAATAATGTTAAAATTAAATTATCACTTCCTGGTGTAAAATACATGATTAGAATTAATACTGTTATCTTTTAAACCAACGTCTTTATCTCATAGTGCCATTATGTTCATTCTGAATATTTTATCATTTAAATGCTAAGTCGCCTTCAACAAAGTCCATGGACAAAATAAAATATTGCATTTTAGACACATATTGAAGTGTACGTCTGTATCATAGACTTATAAAGTATATAAATAGTCTAGTTTGAATCTGAATAACCGTTCTATAGCATAGCATTTCTATGAAACCTGTGCCAAGTTACAACGCAAGAGTATACCGGAAGTAATTATTCCTTCAAAATTGAAGCATGCCGTTTATGTATCTTGGCCGCTCACACATATCTCTGAAGAAACGTGAATTAGAGACAAAGTATTCTTGTTTTAATATTATCCTCAAGCGTAAAATGTGCTTTAATAAGAGTACACGTACTGCTAATATGGTCTGTCATTTAAGATTGTATTTCACAAGTTTGACCGGAAGTTGTTTTTAAAATAAAAACTACCTTTACTGATAACTAATAAAAACTTCCTGTAAAGATTAGAGGAGGCGTTCATTGATCAGAAAATGTCATTGCAATGAGTAAATTGCCCAATTTAGTTTTTATTTTTTTAATTATATATGTAGACCTATCTGTTACGCAATAAAATGAAAAACTGTCAAGTTTGCTTGTAACAAGAAACCTCGCCTTCCTAATTATAGAGAATCTGCAGCTCTGCGTCTCCCTCCAGCGGCAGCTATTGTGCATATCACTGATCGTGGAGCACAACAATGAGGACCAGGGCAACTAACGGGATGTGAATCAAATTTAGAATCCGTCTAACAAATCGTCCAGGAGTCCTCGGAGCGCCGCAGATGATTGGACGAACGGTTCAGCACTTTCAGAAGCTCGTTGGTGGTTTGTGGTGAAAAGTTCCTGTGATACGGTGACACACTGGGCCCGTTTGTGACTTGTGGATGGAAAAAGTGCAGTAAAAGCGTCTGACTTGCGCGGGCACCTTCGTTATTGGGGTAAACGCAGCTTCCTTCATGCGGCTGAAGTGAGACCGCAGGTTGTCTGTAAACACGTAGTTGCAAAGGCAAGTAGAAGCTCGTTTCCTGTTCCCTGCACAGAGTCAGCTTTAATACTAACTGATACAGTGCCATGTTCACCCAGCACACATGTGAAATCTCACACGAGAAATGACATCGCCGTCGGCTTTGAGAGAGTGGTGCCGTGTCACATGCGCCGATTACCCCGGTGTGGAAATAAAGAACATGTCAACCTCGTTCAGAGACGGGCTTGCATTTTGTGCCATCATCCACAAACACCGACCTGACTTGATGTAAGTAGAGCAGCAGTTGCGTTGGATATGCACATTCATTTTCAGTCAGATGGACAGTCAGGTGCATTGTTTGCAGGCAGCCTAGTCTGCAGGGGTGTTGCATGATTTAGACACAGACATAGAGATGAGTTTCCAGTGTCTGTCTGAGTTTGGTGTACTCCCCCAGGCTGACTAACGTGCTGTCTAATCTGCTCCATTTGCTTAATCTCAATCTCTCTCCGTCTCACTCCTTAACCTTTTCTTGACCCAATAAATGGGATTAGTGTTTGTCTTTACCTTTTACAAACAACAGTTGAACTAGAATCATGTTATCTAATCTCAGATCCACATTTTGCTTGTGCACTTTTGTTATGGAGTCACTGGTTAACCATCATCCAGCAACCACCAACTTTTTGTTTTGTTTTGTTGTTCACGACTTTGTCTTTACATCATCCCTTAATCAATCTCTCACCTCGCTCCAGAGATTTCAGCTCCCTCTCCAAAGATAACGCTTATCAAAATAACAAACTGGTGAGTCATTTCCATCAATTTTCTGCACGCGAGCCACAATACAACGTCTTTAAACTTTGTGTTTGGTTTTTAATTTCTGCTACTGACACAAAAGACTGTTCTTTGCAGTCATCTGTCTTGATTCTGTTTGATTTTCCTGCTCTGTAGGCGTTTGAGGTGGCAGAAACAAAGCTGGGCATCTCTGCTTTGCTGGAACCCAAGGACATGGTTTCCTACGAGGTGCCTGATTGTTTGAGCATCATCACCTACCTCTCCCAGTACTACTCCTTCTTCAGCAGCAAGTCTTATGGTGCGTGGTGTTTTATAACCCTTTATCAGATGCTTTTATTTTGATGTTTTGAGGTTTATTGTCTGGCTCAGAGATGTTGTACTAAGACACATAATTGTGGAATTTGTCTAGGATTGTATCTGTGATGTCGTGGGAAACATACATACAATAAAAATACAATTCATGCCCATGAATGTGGCTCCTCTCTTTTACCTGCTTTATCACCAGTGCTGTGGTTTCACTATCGTATTCCTGTTATCCAAACTGTGCCCCATTTGCATGTTTACTCTTGACTTTGCAGCAGGCCCTGCCAGTTTGAGATCAGCACACATGACTCTCTTAAACAATTTCACAAAGAGTGAAAGTCCTGATGGTCTGAAACCTCTGAAGGTAACTGCTCACAGTCATTTAAATACACTCCCAGAGTGTAACAGGCTCACAGACTTAGTTTCTGGTGTCTCTCTTCTCTTTTTCAGAACTCGAATCATCTGGAAACTAGCAAAGACCAGTTATCCAACACAAACCCACAAACGGTGTGTAAGCTGTGTTCCAAGCCCGTCCACCTTATACAGAGACATCTGGTTGACGGAGAGGTCTACCATCGGAGCTGTTTCAGGTAACGGCACAGTTCACAGAGCAACAGCAGCTTATTGTTCTGCTTCTGCATAGAGATATAATGTACAGGCTATTCAGATATGGTTGACACAAACTGCATCATACATTGTGTGTTCTAGTGGACACGTGAGGGTATCTGCACGTTTTTAAAAAACAATTCAGTTTCAGATATTAAAAGATCTTAAATCTAATGCTTTTTATTGAACCTTTGTAGTCTTAGAAATTTTACATGGGGGGCAAAAGGGTGGCGAGTGCAGGTGGGACAGTGGGGTGGTGGGTGTCTTAAATAAGTTCATTGTAAGATCTTAGCACATCCCAGAGATTCTCAATGGGGTTATCCATATATGAAATGATGTCTCATGCTAGCTAAACCACTCCCAATTTGAGCCCAATGAATCTGGGCATTGTCATCTTGTGTTCTGGTGCTGTCAGGGAGGAAAAAAATCCATTGATGGATCTATTAATTCATTCAGGTAGTCAGCTGACCTCACTGAAACATATTAATCACGGCAGTAATTATCCAGTGGAAGACTCTTACGTGTCTGCTTCTAGGGGGTGACTTCTTCTTTTTTTTTTTGGCCAGAGAGTGTATTTGTTATAACAATAACAGCTTTAGGAGCTGAACAACTGGGATGGAGCTAGTTCAAAGTGGGATGGCAGCTTCCCCCATTTTCCCCCTTGTAGATGCACCCCTGGTATTTGATTGAAGGCTGTTGGGTTAATGGTATCTGTTGTATATAACTTATATCATTATTACACACTGCAGGAATGTATATTTTGACAGTGTCACGGTGAAACAGTTATTACTTTTTCCTCTATATGGTGTCAAAGAGAGTGTTTAATTTCACTTTGCAAAGCCTGCAGAAACCCCCACGTGTGGTGATTCCTCACCACATTTCTTCAGTGAAGTCACACTGATTATATCTGAAGAAGCCTGTCTACATTCTGCTGTAGAGTTGGAGAACAGAACTGTTTTATTTTGTTTTAAATTGTTGAATGATTGGATTTTCTTCTTCAGCATTTGGATAGTTTTGTGTGAGTTATTGAGACAGTTATTCAGCCCAGGTTCAAGGCATTTTACTCTTAATTTGCATGAAGGATGGTTTTACAACAGCATATTTCATTTTTGCTTTTCAGATGCAAAGTGTGCCACTGCACTCTTTTACCCGAGTTTTACACACAGGGAAGTGATGCTGGCTCCTTGATCTGTACTCACCATGTAACAGACAGAAAAAGTACTCGCTTTGACTTCAATCAGCAAATTGGATCCACTAATAATCAGTCCAAATGTAAGTTTCATGCAGGTTATGTTTCTCTCAGTGGATTAGCAATCACCAGCGTCCCTCATTACACTATGAAAATAGAGTCACAGGACAAACTGGTTTGTGAAACAGAAAAGACAGAAGGGACAGGAAGGCAGGAGTGGAGCAGAGGGGTGAAAGACACAGAAAACTCGCCTGTTGGACTGAAGAGCACGGTGAAGAAGCCAGCGCCTCTTACTCTTCCTCCACCCAGCGTTAAAGGCAGGACAGTTGAAGGAGCTGAACAAACTGGACCTGCACCCGTTGTGGCAGACAGCAAACTAAAGCAGGAAGAGACTCGGCAGCCCTCAGAGCTCTCTTCACCCTGTGTACGAGTCACAGAAGGAAGTGCTCGGCCGGTTCCAGCGCCCAGGCGAATGTTGGACGAATGTTCTCCTTCAGTCCCTGTTCCTGTGCCCAGGGTCAAAACGTCGCAGACAACAAGCAGCTCTCCTGCTGCAGGTAAACAAGGGCTATAATATTTTACTATCACTGTTTGTCTTATTTAATCATCTGCTGTATGTTAGTGTAAATCCATCTCTGTCTCTTTTCTTTCATGACAAACCATTTTTTGTTTTACCCTTTTCTCTGTGCAGGCAATGCAACCAACCAGTGCAAATCTCCACCCATTTCACCTCACATGTAAGTGTACAGAAAGAGTCACTTGTTTTGACACAGAATTCTAGCTCTGTAAAGATAAATATATTTTCTTTTACTTATTACTTTTACTTACTTTACTTTATGCATTATGAATACTAATGTATTAAATAATGAAAAGTGGAGTCCTACACAAGCAAATACTAATGAGGAAAAGAATTCTCCCTCCACTCACTGTGTGTCATAAAGATGTGCATGTACAAGCACAATTCCAGCACACATTCAGTGAGAATGTTCATCATGGTGAAATAGATTAATTAAAACTTGATATTTTGAATATTTACATATTCAAATGTTCAGAATCTTTTTAATGAGATATGATGAAGTTGATGTAATTTTTAAAAACCTTTTTGTGGGAAAAACATATCAGATACAGTTTATTATTCAAAACCGAGTAATTTAAATGTCTTTTTTTAAACATCACATTAAAATCACTTTGTAAAATAGTTAGATTTACCGTAATATTTATAATAACAAGAATAATAGAAATAAATATGTTGAAATTAAATGATAACTCTACAAACATAATTTGCTTTTCCCCCTTTCAGCACCAGCCCAACCAGTGGTAATCCTAAAGTGAAAACTAGCCACCCATGGTTGGGTATCATCCATCCTGGACCCTGGACGCAGCTGCCTCCTGCTCCACCTCCAGTAACCACTCGCCTCAAATCTAACCTGCAGGGGTCCTGGTACAGACCCAGACTGCCTCATCCCAACCCGTTTGCAGAGGAGGTGGATGAGGAAGCTTGTGAGAAGGCTGCAGCATGTGAACCTCCAGGCCAAACTAAGTCCACAGTGGACGCTTGTCATTCAGAGAGCGGTGGTAATCTGGCTATTAATTCAGGGGACACAGACGTTGCAGGCGATGCTGAAAAGACGGCCATTAAATCTGACGATGATGCAAAACCGCTGGATATACACGTTCCACCAAAGAAACAAGAGGGAGTGAGTGCTAACACAGTGGAGGCTTCCAGTGAACTATCTGGAAGCGCTATCAGCTCATCAGTTTTAGCACAAAATAGGGGCAGAGGTGGCTCACTACTAGATGTGAGTGAAGCAGCAGCAGACAAACAGGCTTCTTCAAATGAAGCACAGAGTCACTTTTTACCCAGGAGTGTTTCTGTGCCAGCTATTGCATCTGCCTACTCTCATAGTTCCTCAGAGCCTAATGGTCCAACAGAGGCAGATGAACCAGTCACATTGTGCCAGAGCAAGGTATGACCACAGATTAAGGCTAACTAGGAATAATGAAATTTAATATGATTTGTTAAGCTAATGTGAACACCTTTGTATAACTATGCAAGGAAGATGCATCATGTAGAAGCGGATGTTTTTATGAACTGTTATTGCTGTGTAAACATGTCAGGTTAAGCAGGTTTCATGTGTAACAAGGGCTTTTTTCTCAGGGCCTGTTTATCATTTCAACTCAACAACACCTTTTCCTCCCGTTTTAGCGAACTTGCAAAGAAAATCCTTTTGATCGAAAATCTGCCATGCCCAAATCAAAGACGTTTCAGGCCCTCCCTTCTCAACGGGCCCCAGCCCCTGGACATGGTTTCCCACTCATCAAGAGGAAGGTACAGTGGCTGGATATAGGTGTGAAAAGGCAGCAAACAACATTAGTAACAATAAATATAGACTTTATACTAATTTATTTGTTTATTGTTATAAATTCATACTGAGACATCGTGACCCAAAAAGCAAAAATCATGATGATGATGATGAAATGCTTTCATCATCTTCACCCTAAAGGGAAGAATTAGATAAATTAATCAATTGATATGTTTTGATTATTTTAGCCCATTTTACAAAGTTTAGTCTTTAAATTTCTATGTAAATTGTTCAGCTGTAAATTAAATAACATTTTTGGATTGAGCAATGTTTTTTCATATTTTTTTGGCATTTTTTTCCTTCATTTGATAGTATTAGTAAGGAGGCAGACAGGAAGCAAGGGAGAAGAAAAGATAATCAGTTTTAATTTAAATGTTGCATGACAGGTGCAGACAGACCAAACTGCTTCTACTGAAAACCTGCAGGTAGAGCTGGGAGAACTGAATAAACAACTGGAGGCACTTGAACAAAGAGGAGTTGAAATAGAAAAGAATCTGAGAGAATGCAAGAACGGTACATGCAAATATTCTAGATACAATTATTTACTAGCACAAACATTCTTAAATATAACTTCTTATATAACTGTATACTGTGTAACATATACTTGTTTATGCGTCTGCTTTTTCATGTTTCCTGCTTTTAATTTCAGATAAAAATGAACAAATGCTAATGGAGTGGTTTTCTCTTATCCATGAAAGACAAGTTCTGGTGCGCAGAGATGCGGAGCTGGTTTACCTGTAAGTAGACTAGAAATAATAATGTATTTGTGTATGTTGCATGTGCCAGTAACAAAAATGATTTCCTAAACATTTCAATGGGAAGTAAATTTTATTATAATTTATGTTGTGTTTGTTGCCAGGAGAAAGCAGCAGAAGCTGGAGGAGAAACAGACAGACGTGGAGTACGAACTCAGGTGTCTCCTGAATAAACCTGGTTAGTGTTTTACTGCACTTTGTCACTTTTCCAGCACATTTATGACATTAACAGCAGTCATTTATCTAAATAGACAGTGGCATTACTGAGGGGAAACTCGGGGATCTGTAATGCTTGAACAGAGAGCCATATGATCATGCAATCAGTAGGGGCAACATACATTTTTTGCCCTGTGCTATAGCACTTATTATGTAGGTATAAAGAGCATTGCAATCAGAGTCATTCACACTATATTTTAAAGTGCAGCAAAAAAAAAACGAGACATCAAAGGGTACAGTCTCCTGAATGTGGTGCAGTGTGAAGTAGTACTTAGATGTGCTTTGTTAAATGTTACACACCGTGTACACATTCAGAGAGCGACTGGAGTCAGAAAGACCGGAATCGAGAGCAGCTGTTAATGGACGAGCTGGTCGCTATCATTGAACAGAGGAACCAGATCATCAGCAGCTTGGATCAGGACAGGCAGAGGTATAAATGAAAAAAAAATCAATATGTGGTGCTTTCACATGAGTAGATTTTATGTTGTAAAGTAGAAGTACGACTTTGATTTTTCTAAACAGGGAAAGAGAAGAAGATGTTATTTGGGAAGCTATGATGACGAACAAAGGTGAGACAAAAGTAGACTTTACTGTTATATGTGTGCGGATTCTGCAGTCTGTGTGTTACTCGCCTCCCAGCATTTAAAGACGTTTGAGCAGATTTGGCCTTTACACATTAATACCTGCTTACAGAAACTTTTGAAGATGATAATTCACGTTCTGCTGCAATTTCAACACTTCATCTCTCCTCAGAGTTGCAGAAAGAAGGACTAAAGGAGTTAAAGAAGTCAAAAGGAAAGCTGAAGCCCTCAAAAGTTTTTAAGATGCTGAGCCAAAAAGCAGCAAGCCCCAAAAGCTCTGTGGACAAAAAGAACTGAAGGACTATCATGACATTGGAAATATTTTACAGATACAGAACTCTCACAGACGACAAACTCACTCACTTTCAGATGATAGAAGTGTTGTTGTTTTTTTTTTTTACCACAGATGATGATCATTATATTTATTTTAAGAATTTCACAGAGAACAGTGCAGCAGCAGTGTAAATGATTCAGTGTTATCGTTGTACATTTTCTCTTCCATATTGTTATAACATAACTGTATTAGTTGAAATATGCAATAAATATTTATTTGGAAAAACTTTGTGTCTTGTCTGGAAAAAATAGCATTTTATGATTCATCAGCTTTGAGACAGAAGTGGATTTAAAGTCATTAAAACAGCAAATCAGGCCAATCTATATCGTCCTGAAGCTTGTATATTAGTTGTCCTGAAGTTTGTATAATATTATTACAAAAGTATAATCTACTTTTCATTTAATTATTTAACGTGTAAATTAGGACCTTTATCATTTGTACACCGCCAGTTTTACATTTTTCTAAGCTTGTTTTTCTCGAAACTGCAACAAGCGGAACGACAACGGTGCACTTTTGTATCACCCGGAATATTTTGCGACGCACCAAACTGCCGGAAGTTGAAAACTCAAACCGCTCATGTGGACAACAAAAGTGACTGAGAAATTTTTAGTATTACGGATTTACTGGGCTTCAAAATAAAACATGTCCGACAATGAAGATAAGTAAGTTACGACGCGTACATTTAACGCATTATATTAAGATGCGTATTTGAAATTAACGTGGTACAACGTGGACTAACATCACAGCTAACTCATTTGTAGCCGCTTAGCCAAAATAAATCTTTACTCAGAACTTTTTTGGGCGTGTTGTGGTTCTCATAACTTTTTTCCTCACATTTGTAGCTTCGATGACGGAGATTTTGATGATGCTGAGGAGGATGAGGGCTTAGATGACCTGGAAAACGTGGAAGATGTAAGTTCGTCGTTTAGTTCATTTTTAACTGCTAGATGCTTGGCCTCTCTAGCTGATGTATAACTTATCGAGCCACTTCCTAATTCATCTGTAATTGTGATAATATTCAGAGAGTCACAGCTTGTTTGCTTTGGTCTTGTGAGCAGGAGGACCAGGAGAATGTGCAGATCTTACCCGCAGGAGAGGGCCAGCAGGCAAACCAGAAGAGGATCACAACGCCGTACATGACCAAGTATGAGAGGGCCAGAGTGCTGGGGACACGGGCTCTACAGATAGCGTGAGTGTTGTCATATGTGTAAACCTGCACACTGATCATTATTTGATCACATCTGCCCTCTATACTCTTAAAGCTTCCAGTCTGCGTGAATGACTTCTGAGTCAGAATAGAATAGACTTTATTGTCATTGTACAGAGAGTACGACAAAATTGTGAGTTCTCCACACAGCCAGGGTGCACTTTAAATATGCAATAAAAAAGAGAAGAATACAACAGGGGTTCAGATTTTACACATAACAAAAATAAGTATTTACACAATTAAATGGAGTCCTCAGCTTTGAGTGTGTGGTGACGGTGGAACTGGAGGTGGTGGAGGACTTACATAACTACTAAATTTAGTAGGCGGTGTAACTACTGAATTTAGTAGTTATGTGAAGTCCGAATGCCGCAGGGGAAAAAGCTGTTGTGAGTCTGCTGGTGTGAGACTTGATTGATTAGGGCCAGTCAGGTTTGGACAGCGGGTTATCTTTGTGTAATATTAAAATACACTACTCACAAAAAGTTAGGGATATTCGGCTTTAGGGGGGAAATTTCAGGATGAACCTAAAATGCACTATAACCTTTACAGGTGAACTTAATGTGACCTTCCCTAAACTTT
>JAUMHL010000029.1:19929540-19941254 GCA_032362345.1 Sandelia bainsii
GCGGGGACGGCCAATCACACGTTAGCAAGAAACGGCAGAGCCAATCGATGAGCTTGTGGGCGGTCTAAAGGGAAACAAGCTTCAGCTTGAGCGGCCGTTTTCCGCTTGGTCCTAGTGTTTGACCAGTATCCATTTAATATAGCGTAACATTGTTTTTGACGGTAAAAACTGCAGGGGACTAAAACTGCCTTTTGAAAAAGTTACGAATTACGTCCATGGACACCTGTAACTAACATTACAAAGACAGCAACACACGTATTAGTGTGTTTAAAAAGTGCAACTTTTATAATTGACTTTCTGTATAGAAACAGCAGCTTATCAATTCATCACAGATACTTGTCAGATGTAATGTTCAGGAGCAGTTTTAAACCGTTTCCCTCAGGGATTAATAAAGTTTTTTTAATCTTGAAAAAATGACACAGGTTTACTCCTGCAGCTAAATGGAGATCCCCCCTTCTCCCATGCAAACACATTCATCAGACTCACGCAGCATCTAAACAGTCACAGTATTGTTTAGGGGAAATGGGTTGTTGTTGAGGCAGAAAGGGGCCAGTGCACACTGGAAGACAGAGGGAGCTGAAAGTTTGAACTGCTTTGTAGCAGATGAAGCCGTGTGATGAGACTCCAGCCTGTACATTCAGTGTTGGTGTGTACACATATAATATGCATGACATGTATATAAAGGCAACCTAGGTGTTTGCCAAACAAATGTCCATTAAAGATGCATGCGTTGCTGTGGATGAAGGCTTGAGGTGATGAACTCGTATCATATTTTCATCTGTCTCATAAACATCAAAAATAGCAGCAACATGAAGCCAGGTTGATGTGGTGTCTACAGCTGTGTGTCGTCAGTCATGTTATGTATTTCTGAGATACTGCTTCAGTGTGTGAGTCTTTTGATTGGAGGAGACGGTGCCTCAGGGTGTTGCTGCACTCCTTTCATGGGACAGAGAGCGCAGCCCATGTGACACTCACCAGCATCCACCACAATGAGGCTACCATGAGGTCACTCTCCACCCAGTTTGAGGGTACGACTAATATCTCCTGACTTATTTCTCTGCCCTTTAACCTCTATCTTCAACTTAATTTACTTATTAGCGTGTTTGTCTGTCATTACTTCCTTTTTATTTCCTGCAAATTATGTCTTTCTCTGTGGTTCTTTTGTCTAATTTTGTCTGTTAAGTTCACCAACTGGGCCAAATTTTGTTTGCCATTTTAGAAATACAGTATGTGCAACTAGACGTCAGTTTTTTATTAAAAATACGCACCTGAACTTTTCTTTATGTGGACCATACCTGACAGATTGGGTGGAGCGTAGCTGAGTTTGAGAGACTAGAGTAGCAGGAAGACTTTTTAAAGTCTCCAATCTTTTAATAGATCCTCTCTGGCTGTTTGTGCTCTCAGTTTGGGCCAGTTCCGTGGACTTACTGTCTCACATTGCTAAGGTGAATCAGAACCTACTGTGTTCTGCTTGGAAGCTACAAATACAGTAGATATATTTTACCAGTCCCCCAATGCATCAGTATGCCTGAGAGGAGCAAACACAAGCCTTCCACCTACATTTTGATCCGTTTTTGCTTTGCACTGTATTGTGACTGTTCACATATCAGCAGCACATCACTCCTGGCTGTTTTGGGGTTTTACTGCTTCGGACTAACACCTGTTTTAACAGTCTCATGTCCAAAATAGGTAAATACCCCTGCCAGTGTTTTTTTTTTTTTTTTTTTTACTTTTTGATTGTGAAAGCTTCAACTGAGTTTTTCAGTGCATTGGGGGAGTGTGGGGGGGAGTGTAGGAGGATGGGTGTAGTGGGGGCTGCAGAGTCTATGTGCAGAAAATGTATGAGAGTCTCTTTGTATCCCGGTGAAGCTACAGGCCAGGCAGTTATGGGTAAGGCTTCCTTGTTGCCCTGTTTCCCTCCACCTCCATCCCCACCCCCTCAAGCTCCCTTTCAATGGCCTTCTTTGTTTTTCCAAAGTATCACACAGCCGATTAAAGAGAGAGAATTAGGAGTCAGACTTAACCCACACATGTAGAGAAACACACACATACATGCACACTGTGACAAAAATGAAATATGCATTAATACCCCCGTGTGACACTGGAATAGTTTAAGTTCAGTCAGAGGAAACTTGTCAGCTACAGTATGTGAATGTGCATCACTTCTGCAACACAACATTCACACAGTGTCATTTGCAGCGTGCACATACGGGGCACTGTCACGCATGTTCAGCTTACGTCTGCTAAATGTCAGTTGTGAATTGTTGTGGCTGTGGAGCTGAGTGGCAGCCAGCTAAACTGAATTATCCTTAGCTGAACAGATTATGTTGGGAATGTGAGCAGTGCTTGAGTCATTAGATGCCACGAGGACGCTTTTGCGCTTTTGTTGCTCTAAGAGATGATGAGTTTTCGTCAACCACAAACTGATATTTATCAGATATATCTATTATTTTTTCCACTGTAAAAATAAAGTTTCAAGCGGCAGGCTTGTGTTAAAGCAGTAATAATAGCTTTATTTCAAGTGAGCGCAAAGGATCATGAGTCATCGTCACATGTTTAGGCTTTTGTTCCTGCTGTTACATGTTGTTTTGTTGTGCTGGCAACAGTTAAAAATAGCAGTAACAGGCAAACATTTTATACAATAATTGACAGCGCACACCAACATAAAACAAATATAAATAAGAAATGTAAAATTCATAGCAATGTTACCAATGTTTCACACATAGCAGTGAGGGTGTAAAATGACAAATGGTTAGTTAAAAATGGTTTCAGGATTTGATGGAATATGAATCAAAACAAGCCGTGCTGCATACAAATAGTTTAGACGTGTCCAGCAGTGATAAATAATATTTGGGTGATAAATATAAAAATTAAGTATATCAAGTGGGGTTTTTTTCAAATTTTTCCAGATGGAGAATAAGATACTTCAAATAAAGTTCTGAACTTTGAGACAAAAGAGAGATGAGAAAAAGAAAAAGACATTAAAAATTAGTAAATAGTGGAAAAATTGTGAAATACAGCAACACAATTGTAAAAGAATACATGTTGTTGTTCTCTGTTTCATGTGTTAGTACTGTAAGTCAAGGCACTCTTTATATTTAATATTAGGTCGTGATAAAACGTATTATCTCCTGGAAGCTTCACTCGCTCAATCTCTTGCAACTGTTTTTTGTCGATATTTCCCCCCACCCCCCCTTAAAAAAAGCTACACAGCTCACATCAACCTGATTCATAAAAAGACATTTCACATTGAATACTGTTCTACATGACACACAAAGGGAGATAATAATGGCAATAAGCATTTGACAGAGTTATTACAGTCAACTGATAAATCAAACAGCTACTGTTATTTAATATGTGACACGTTGAGACCATAGTCAGTGAAATTTTATCATCCAGGTATAAATAGAATCATATTCTATCATGAATGTGCTTCATGAATAAGTCAAATAAGTAGAATCAAAAACATGCAAAAGTAGCTTTTGATGTGTGTGAATGTTGACAGCTAAGAGAAAACGAATTAGCTACATACTGTAAGGCAGTTTTGAGTGTCATGTTGGGAGAAAGTTTCTTCTCTAAAGTTTTGGTCTCAAAACTTTGGTCGTTTTAAAAATATTTCATATCTCTAAACATAAACATATCCATATTTCTAAATTCAAGTACACTGTGTAAACTATCCTGATAATAGAGTCATGAAAAATGTTGTTGTCTAAATATGTACTTCACTTAACAAAAACTCTACATGGTCTTATGGCATTTTTCTTCCATGCGTGTATATTGTGTGTACAAAAGGCATAAAAGTGAAAACCACACAGTAATTTGAATTATACAGGGACAAATGTGCCTTGGAAACCAACAGAATGTTATCAGTACTTGTACTGATTTCTAAAAGCAATACAAAACTAACATCTGTCTGATAAAAGGTCAACCTTGCCTGAGAAATGAATAGACCACAGCCAAATGTGGTACAAAAAACATTGCATATAGCATGAATTTGGCTCCCTCTACGTAACATTGTTCATAACACAACTGATCTTGAAGGTTTGTATTCCAGATGTTGCTAATTCTCTCTGTATACCATGGTTCCTGTGGTTGCTGACCCCTCTGTTGGCCAATGGGGTGCAGCCTACAATGTGCATCAAACCAACCATGGAGTCACCAAACCAACACAGACTTGATCCTTCACCACCCATGTACACAGCTAATTTTGCTTCCGTGAATCTAACCTGGAACTCTGCAGTTGTGGATGTTTTTTTTTCTTTGCACCATCCATGTAACACACTCTCGAACTACTACATTTTGTTCCTAGATGAATCAACCATGCTTTAAAACCACCATGCTCCAAGCTCGTTCTTGGGCTCTGATAGCATTTCTGGATCTGGGCAAGACCAGAGTCGGGGTTTTCCCCTCTTGCCTCCCCAGCCAACTCCACCAGTGCCTGCCCACTCACCCCAGCCCAGACCACTTTCCCCTCTGATACTACCAACACTGCTGTTGTAGCTGCTGCTGCTCTTTGGGTCTGACTTGGGGGCTGGACCTGCACCAGTGCTCTCTGGTCTTGTTATCTGTCATGGCCGCGACAGTGTTGTGTAGACGGGCTGTTCCCAGTGTGTAGGGCTGTGTGACTGCTGTACGCTGGCTGGGTCAGTAATGGGTGTGTACAGGGGCCTCTGTGAGGGCCCCATGTAAGAGAAGGCAGAGTACAACCCAGAGGCCTGGCTGGAGTGGGCATAGTAGGAGCCTGAGGCCTGGTGGTCAGCATACTCGGCAAACTGAGCCCTGGAAGTCAGTGAGGGGAAGGCAGAACCATAGTGAGGAAGGCTGAGGGGGGTGTAGGTGACATGTGAACCTGCTGAGACTGCCTCTGAGAAGTGACCCCCAGCTCCTCCGGTTTCACTCTTGATCTGGGCTTTAGAGGGGTCTGAGCCCAGAGGGGAGCCATGGTGTTGCTGTGGTTGCTGCTGCTTGGAGAGCCAGGCTGCTGAGTGTCCACTGGCCACTGCCAGAGCTGAGGAGATCCCGTACGTGTACGGCGAGGCTGGAGAAGCGTTTATAGCAGCTCCTGCCCCAGCATTTTGCCCAACCCCTGGTTGCCCATTTGGGGGAAGATATTGATCAAACTCATTGACATCAAAAGGCTCCATGTTGGCCATAACCTCATGGCTTATCTCACCAATGTCCACATTACCAAAGTCAATGTGAGGTTTTCCAGATCCCGGAGCACCTGAGCTTCCTTCTGCTTCCATTGTGCCACGGGAACCCCCGTTCACAGCACCCTCTCTCTTTCCATCCCCTGCTTTCCCAGATTGAGGTTCTGTCTTGGGAGTGGTGGGAGGCGTTGGAGGACTGTGACTCTGACCTGCAGACCCAAAAGAAAAGATGTAGTTAAAACAATTTTTCTTAGCCAGCAGTTGTATCAGGACTAATCTTAACAATGTGACAGGGATTAGTGGGGTAGTGGGAGGGAGCCCACAGCCCACCTGTAGCATGTGAGTGGTGCCCATCTGCCAGAGAGGAGCCGACTCCTCCACTGTGGACCACGTCCAGGTGGAGGCCCTTGTAGTGGGATTGGCTGTGGCTGACCTCACCCTCCGAATGGCCGTCGGCCTCACTCCCTGAGCTGGAACCAATCTTCCCATTCTTGCGTCGTCGTGGCTGGTATTTGTAGTCAGGGTAGTCCTTCTTGTGCTGCTTCCTCAGCCTCTCTGCCTCCTCAATGAAGGGACGCTTGTCGCTCTCATTGAGAAGCCTTGGATAAAAATCAGCATAAATGGATTTGTTTCTGGTATGTTGTTTTTGCTGCAGTGTATGTAGTATTATACAAGACAGTACTATAAATATAGTTGGAAATTCAATTCGAACAGCTTTTTATTTCCTATAGGGAATTGTTGTAACCTGACAACATTATGCAGAATTTCAAAATTCATATTGTTGTTCCAGGCAGCTTATTGATTTACTAACACTGCACATCTGTATCTATTGTCATACCTGCCTGGGGCTTTTGACTGCTGGACAGTAATGCAATAAGGTAGGCCAAAGAGCAACCTGGCCACCAAGATCGGTTTGTGCTCCCTTTTACTCCTAATAGCAGAAATTGCATGAGAAACTCCTGACCTTGACCAGCCTTCCTGTTCATCATGTTTCTGGGCCAATTAACCAATCATGCCTGAATCCAAGGTCAAGCCTTCATCTAATTAGTGTTCAGTCCCCACAAGGTTAATGAATTTAACCTTTGTGACCTTTCTCGTCAGCAAATAGTGAGTGTGCTGTACAAGACAGTAGCAAAGAAGGAGAGACTAAAAGAACTGCAGGAGCCCGTGATGTTCACTACTAATACCTGAAATATTTTGTAATATTTTAACTTTGACAGTTGAAAGACTCAGAAAATCCCCTCTTATTCCCTCGGGAGCCATTCACGCGTTGTGGCCAAGAATCAAAGAGGGCATGACATAAGCCTAGATTCATGTGACTATGATACACTCCCTTCAAATACACAGATAGTGATTTTTTTTTTTCTGGTAAGACGTGACTAAAAGTGGCAAATCAACAGGTGTGGCCTTCTCTGTTTCTACTGAACGTTCCATACAACAAATAAGAAATGAACACTGAATCAGGTTTTACTTGCTATAGTCATCCCTCCTCTCCATACTGGTCTATAGAAGATCTTAAGCAAGTGATGTCAGATAAAATCCACAGTCCTCCCTCTGAGTAAAAACATTAAAAAGTTTTTCTGAAGACAATATAAGGCTGCTGTCCATATTAGCAGACTTCTTCCAAAGTCATTACCCTTTTAGCTGAAATCCATCCTTTTGCTAATTTCCGTCTGTCACACAATGAGGAAATGCAAAGAATTTTCTAAAAGACTACTTTAAAAAGATTTTATTTGACTAACTCTCTGCTTTATTTTAACTTAAATACACATTCTTGCACAGAACAAGGAGTGTGGCTTTTGAACCCCATCACTCACTTCATTGAGGCTTTGGGGAAATAATTTGTTTATATGGGCACCTTTAAGACAATGAAAACTGAACCTGTCCTTTAAAGATGATAGAATAAAGTAGAGAGGTGAATATATGCATAAATGACATGCAACTGTGCCACTCTGTGAAATTAATATAAGCTCTAAACGTATTGGTAGGTGGAGTATCAACAGTTACTACACTCTCCTCACCTCCAGAGCTTCCCCAGGGTCTTGCTGAGTTCTGCGTTGTGCAGGTGTGGGTGTTGGTCGGCCAGTTTCCTCCGCGCCGCCTGCGCCCACACCATGAAGGCGTTCATGGGCCTCTTCACGTGTGGTTTGCTCTTGCTTCCGGCGCTCACGCGCACGGGCATGGGCACGAGGGTCCAGTCGTAGCAGTTGAGCACCTGGCTCACCGCCTCACGGATTCCTGCGGGGAAGCGTTCGTCCTCGTCGTCGGATTTGACGGACGAGCAGCCCGCGTCGTCCAGACCCGCCAGCTGCGGCTGCTGCTGCCCGCGAAGAGGCGAGTCCCCACCGCCTGTTGCACCGGAGGAGTGACCCGGTGACATGGAGCGGCTGTCATCTGACATCCCGGGACTGAGCTCAACCTCTGACAAGCTTTGATCCTCTCTGGACATCTTCCTACACACACAAGCCTCCCGGTGCGCACAGGGTGCAAGGCCTGTTCCTAAATACTCAGCTCTACCCCTCGAATGACTGTTCTTGTTTATCCCTTCAGTGACGCGCGGAGTGTTGGCTGACTGATGTCTGATCTGTCCCTCTGGCCTCCTCTAAGTTATAATATAAACTGCCAGTCTGTCTCTACTCTCAGCCTCCGTTGTAAAACTCTGTGAGGGTTCCACATTAAAGTTCTTTCCATCCGTGTTGTTGGTATCATAGGCGGCTCAGTGCGCACCTTGGACCCCAGTTTACCAGCTAATGCACAACTGTCTGTGCCAAACTCACCCGCTCTCACTTTCCTCCTGACTTCCCCTTCTCTCTCTCTCCTCCGTGTGTCCTGGGATTAAAATCCAACAGAAAGGACCTAAAACGAGAGAAAAAAGAGTGGTGAGAGGCGTCACTAAGAAAACAGAGGTAGAGTGACAGTCCTTGTTTCACTGAGGACCAAAATCTTCACCAAAACCTGTAAACCAGCTTTACAGGAAGGAAGTTTATAAGAATTTATCTGGTTAGTATTTTTTATTACACAGAGGTCAAGTCAGGATCTTATGGTGGAAATTTGAGCTTATTTTGCACAATTTCTTTTATCAGAGTAACAAAATGTAAGAGTGGCACTAAAAGGAAAGCCCCACCCCAACTTATTTAACCTATTTGTTTTTTACTTCTTTTTATGTAAAACGTTCTCTTTTATGTGTCATGAGTATTGGAGGCATTTACAACCCAAGAGTTCGATGACTTTGTTTAAATCTGTATGTGAAACAAGGTGAGTTTATGAGTTAAAACACTCACTGACGCTTCTGCCGTCTTGTGAATCTGGTGTATTCAGTATTTATTTTCAGGAACGTTGTGGAAAAGCTTTATAATTTGCCAAAGTGGAATTCCTAAAACTTTATTTTCCTCAACATGTGTCTGCATAAAATGTCTCCTTTTTTTTTTTTTTTTTTAGAAAACTAGGCTCAGGGGTCCAGCTCTTCTATAACGCAGTGCCTCTCTGCCGGACCGACCCTGTTTAAGTTACTGTTTAAGGTTTTGCAGTTATCCCAAGGTCCCCGGAGAAACAGTGCTGGAATGATATGAGGCCACAGGAGCACAGACGTTGGATTTATACTCAGCAGTTCCTGGATAAACATGGCATGGCGATGGAAATACAAACCCCGTCTACGTGCGTGCGCGTCAATACGCGTGTGTGAATTAGACACATTCTGTTTGTTAAACAGGGGCAGGTCTTTCGGAGGGGGCAAAATGTGTCCTTGTTTTGACCATTAAATCAACACCCTGCCGCGAACTGTACGTTTTAAATCAGCGAACTTCCTGTGAACCAGCAGCGCACAGCTCACTGCTTTTTCTCTTACTCCGGTATCATTTTGCAAAAATTAGGACTCATGCCCACGTCTGATACTATGAAATAGTTTGTTAATTCAACAGTTTGTGTGTTCATGTCAAAGTGCACACCGGAAACTCAGGTTTCCCGACCTTGATGTCAACAAGTCACGGTTATCCTAATATCTACGACGAGTTCTTATTAGGCTGATTTCTGCTTAAACTAATGTCGGTGTTAGTCTTTAATCTCTGATCACTACTGTCCATAAGTAATGCATGTGAACCTTTGTACTTTTTAACTATGAAAAGTAGCAATGGCGTTTACTAATGAGGGTCCGCTACCAGCTTTCAATTAACCTTAGAGTGGATGTCAGTCGTATCTGTTTCCAGCACAGCGGAGTGTAAAGCTTCACCATCTGTCCGGGCGCTTTAATAATGATATTCATCTGCCACCTGTTCTGTAAGACCACTTCACCGACTGTCACCATGTCTCAAAACCGTCCCTGCTGCAAGGACACAGTGCGTAAACATCGTGCGTAAAAGGCACCAAAACACCACATTGCGCGCGCTGCCTGTGTTGGTTATATAAGAATAGAAAGAGCAGTGATTGATAATCGCCTGACTGAGTGGTGATAATTTCATTTTGTCACTGAATAAATTAATTAAATGTTACTTACGTACAACGCCTCAAATCAGCAACAGCCAAGCAAACAATGATCTAAACAGAGACTCATCTATCCACTGTCACGCCCATCAGTCTGCAGCAGCGAATTCAATTTCATTTATTATCTGATTATATATAAATCGTTTTCGACACACCCTTCAAATCAGGCTTGTTTCCAATTTACATTACTGAGCACATTTACTGTGCGTAATGAATTTCGGCTGCTTGCGCTCATTAGCGCCGCTCGACTTGTCAATAAGTTGACCTTAATTTGCTTGTTTGGAAACTTTTATGTAGTTTTTTTGTCAATTAGTTCATGTCTATAGTGCCATATAGTCCACACAGCTCCAAAGCAAAAGTAAATCTAAGACAAAACTATAGTTAAAAATGCATTAATCAAACGAGGATTGTATAGTAATATGTATTTATTTCAATCTGCTACGGAATATTCGTTATTCATAGTCTCCTTCAGCCTTTGAAACCCTCCTATTTCTTTAATAAGCCTTTTAAGCAATTTGCTTCTCTCCTCATGGAAAATGTTTCACTGTCTCCTCAGTTAAACAGAAAAATGCATTTTATATAAAAAAAAAACTGTCCAAACAAATAAATATCGATGAAACATAAAAATGAAACCACCTCAGAAACAACATTTTAAGAAAGCACCACTTGTTGCACTGATAACGACCGGATTATCTTTACCATAACAAGGATCATAATGTTTATGATGATAAGACCTTATCAGAAACTACCAAAACATGTTGGTAATAATGTTTGTAGCGCTGTTCTGCTGCACTCTCCCAAATGTTATATTTACAGTTTTTAGAATGAACAAATCAGTCATTTCGGACCAGTTCTAGCTCACAAATCCTGAAACAATCATGAATAACGATGAAGGTATTATTAACAGCTCTTCTCTGTGATTCTGACGAGAATAAATACTCAAATCGCAAAGTCAGAGCAGCCACCGTCACCACAGAGGAAAGAGTTGGAAATGCTAAGCGTCTTACTTCAGTAATGAGAAAAGGAGGTCGCCGGTTTAGCACGAGAATCCGTGAGTTCCCGAGTTTCCAAAGTGACGCTCGCTCCCCAGCCCCCTCGCTCGCGCTGCCCGAGTATGAATGCCTGCTCTGTGTGCCGGTACCGGGGCTTAAAGAGCTCCTTGTATGAGGCTGAGGGGTGAAAAAAAGACACTGGGGGGGACAAGTCTTAAAGGAGCAGCACAAAAATACGGATGCAGGCTCGGAGATGTCTGATTGGCTGAGAGATATTTCATTTCTCTTCCCTGTTTAACAAATGTGAAAATGTGAGTAACCCAAGTTGACTATGTTTAAAACAACGAGTGAAATTTGACTTTTTAAATTTTTGTCAAATGACTGAAGTTGAAAAAAACAAACACATGAGTTAAACACCCTGCTGGTGATTTTACTTGTAGAACTGTCTGGTATATTTTATGTTGTTATTACAGACAGGGGACATCGTGTTTTGGTGTACACTTTAGAGAAGGTTAATTGCATTTTTGATTAGTGGTATTTTGAACCAATCGGAGTGTTTGTATCGCGCTCCAAAATGAACTACAAAAATAATCCGGACGTGTGTCTGGACAAGTCGTGCGTAATGAACCTGACTTTCATGACAGGTTTCACAGCCTTTCAGCTGTCCTCACGTTGATGACACGGACACGGTTTAATTCAGATTTCAGAACATGGGCAACACAACATTCTGTCCTAACTGACCCACAAATATAAAGAAAGCTTCATCAGATACCTGATTATTTCTTGATGGGTGAAAGAGGATAAAATGACGCATCAGAACTGTAGCCTGCATGTTCAGTTATGTTCCAGTCTCAAGTTGCGGCCTCTGGAGAAAATGTTCATGTGGTGCTCAGATGCATCTTGGCGCATCACAATACCCCTAATCAGAATCCACACAGATAAATAATTGTGCATTACTGTAAAGGACGTGTATCCAATTATAAAAGACTAAATGTAAGAGATATGATGCAAACTGTTATTATACACTACCAGTCAAAAGTTTGGACACACATAGGAATGACCATGTGTTTCATGAAAAGATACATGTCTTCAGTTG
>JAUMHL010000029.1:19948892-19968937 GCA_032362345.1 Sandelia bainsii
AACCTTACACTGTAAAGTGCCTTGAGATGACTTATGTTGTGATTTGGTGCTATATAAATAAAGTTGAATTGAATTATAGTGTGCAAAATGGTAGTGTTATTGATTCATGACAGTTAAAAGGAAGTAGATAACCACCATCATAAATTCAGAAGTTTCCTTGCAGCCATTAAAATGGAAAAAAATGACTTTTCCATTCGATTGCATGTTTTGAGAATCTGTAATTGTACACCAGTAATCCAGCAACAGGGAGACTGGTGAGAAAGAAGCGCAGGCCCAAGTTGACTGGAGAGTTTGCAAGAGGAATTGTCAGTGATAAACAAAGTGTTCAATATGTCTTTGATGAGTTTTCCATGTCTAAATGTGAGGATAATGTCATACACTGTGAGTAAATGTTGGAGTAAAAGTGAAGCAGATCCATGCAGAATCAAATGCAGCTGATTAATTAAAACAAAGCGACCAAACAAGACACTGGAAGCACACAGATGTAGGGATAAAGGCAGTGAAGAAAATGGAAATGGAAACAACAGGAAGGGGCTTTAAAAGGGTCACGACAATAAAACAGAGAGCAGTGGGGGTGTTAGTGCCTTAGGGAATGATAGAGGAGAGGAAGAGATACTGGAGGAGTGTATGTCCCAGGAAAGAGATGGAGGGGTGGAAAAGACCAGAAGAAGATGGACACACACTGGCACACACAGACACACACACACATCCTATAATTAGCATGCTAACAGGCAGTTAAATGTCCCACACAAAGGCCTTCTGTTGAGCCTCAGTTGCTCACTTTGGAGACAATGCACAATAGGAGTCAGTGGGAGCCCCCAAATCACCCTAATAGCCAGAGTGGCCCAGCGCGACTTCTCCTGCCTTACCATTCCACCGGTCACCCTCATTCACTCAGTCACTGACTCACTAATGAAAAGCTGATAGCCTCGAGGCCTGCAGATACTGAGCAGCTTGCCCTTTCCTCCTGATTCCCCCTTTTTTTCATCTTTTCATCCACTGACAGAAATGCCTCTCCTGAGGTTCAGAGTTCCAATACGTGGGCTGTTTTTGTTGTTAGGGTTCTTGTGCATGGGAACAGCAGCAGAGATGGAGGATATGTAATTAAAGATCAAGACAGGGCAACCATGAGGGGATAAACAGGGGAAGTCTCTCATTAGTCTGACACAGGATCATTTTAAATGTATTCTGATCTAGGCAGAAAAAGCAGGAGAGATGGAGGAAAACGATTTAATTATGGAAGAAGAATATGTAATGACTTGAAGGACTTGTTATTTCCAATAGCACCAATGTAATTAATGCCTCATAACCTGTCTGCTGTTTGGAGGTGACTGACCTCCTTTGAGATTCTTCCTCTTCTTTTTCTGCTTCTGCTACTGAAGTACAGCTTTGCAATTTTGAGAAATTCTGAGTTTATTACTCAAACTTAGTTAGTGTTTTGTTTTGGACAACGTAGTATGTCCAAAACAAAGCATAGAGCGTAAAAAAGATATGCTGTATGTCACTGGTATGTTCACAGTATTTTGATAGTCATGAATTCAGTTACCAGGTCACAATGTCAGAATAGTCATA
Organism: Sandelia bainsii; assembly: GCA_032362345.1. Lineage (NCBI taxonomy): Eukaryota > Metazoa > Chordata > Actinopteri > Anabantiformes > Anabantidae > Sandelia > Sandelia bainsii. The sequence continues at coordinate 19,950,465 of JAUMHL010000029.1, forward strand.
CATACCTGAAAGTGTCTCATATTTATAATTTGTAGGAAAAATGAAATTTGTCCAGTTCAAGCTGCAGTGAAAGGGGGTAGTCACAGTTTAGTATTTTTAAAATACAAATACACTTCTTATCTTATGCAAAAACTTACTGTATTAGTGCAGACCTGCTAGTATAGATATTTAGCCAGATGGATTATGGATGGAGTTTAGTGTTGTCATGCTTCCTCTGAGATCCTAACATCATTTTCAGACTTGTTTTTAATTGTGTAGAATTTCCCAGCTTTTCAAGTGCATCTGTTCAGTATCTAATAATATAATCATATTAACAAACCAGAACAGACCCTGGTTATATTTATGATCAGTACCACTGAAAGCTTTTCTAAAGGTCATAGAAAAGAAACTCATGTAATATAGTATTTACTGTATAATCTAATTATAATTGTTATTAGTTATAATATGATTACTTAAAAAAAGCCGGTTGATCTTGTATACACACTTTGTAGAAGAACTATAAAAGCAAGCAGAGGAGGAGGAACTAACCAAAAAGAAATTAAAAGTCTTAGAAATATTGCTGTAAAAAGGATATGACATCAAACCAAGATCACATTCTACTATTTATCTATGTTAACATATGTTTTAAGCTTCACAAATGGTAAAAGAAATCCAACTAAGATCTGCGCTTTTCGATGTTTTGACATGAAGTAAGAGCGCCCACTGCGCTCTGCCAAAGAATGACACCACACAGAAAAAGATCCAAAGCAAATCTTTTCAGCTCATTGGTCCCATGATGGTGGAATGAACTGACTAACTCTGCTCGTTCAGCAGCATCAGTCCCAATATTGGGGGGAAAAAAACACTGACAGAAAACTTTCAGAAAATCTGGCTTATCTGGTTCTTATGTCACACGAAACAAACATTTCTTCTCATGGCACTTTGCTTCAAATGCCTTCTCCCTGACTTACTGTAGATTACTCTGTACTGTACCTCACTTGTAAATGTGAGTGTACAGTATGTTCAATGCATGGATCAAACTTCCACTTGCAAACAACCTTATTGTTAGACCAGTGCATTTTGGCTCGTGGCTGATGACCGCGACTACAAGCCGAACACGTTGGTCTAACAATAAAGTAGTTTGATAAAGTGTTGCTGGAGGTTTGATCCTTTCAGGACTAACAGGGTAGGCTAATGCCCTTGGCCTCTCACAAGATGCATCACCTATTGCAGTGCTATCTAGTGTAAAAAAAAAAAAAAAAAAAATCACAGTGTGTTGAGATGCACAACCAACTAGTAGATGCCAACAATAATTGTATTTTTTTCTCAACATGAAAACTCTTTCATTTTACCAGTTTTTCTCATAATATTCTTGAAGTTCAGCTTTGTAATTCTGGTTTGCCAAGCAGTTTCTCTGGTGCTCCTTTGCTACACCACTAGAAGGACCATGTAATTTAGTGTTCCATGCTTGAGGCCTCTGTTATGAATGGCTGCAGAGCCATCTAGTGGCTCCTGGTGCTTCAGCACTCACAGTTGAATGAGAAATTAGACAGGTTGGTACTCCAAATACGATGGTACATATGTCTCACTATTAGAAAGTTTCAAAAAGAAGAAACAACCAAAATTATATAAATATTTATTTGCAACATCAAAAAGTATACAACGAAGAATAAAGTGCTTTGTACTTAAGATTTTTTCTCTTTTCAGCTTATTTAAATTAGTAGTTAATTAATAGTTTTCTGAGCACATGTTTATCTCCAAGCAGGGATTAGAAAATCATTAGATTTATACAAGCAGGAAGACTTAGAACCACAAAATGGCCTTTGGTTGTTTTGGCTCCCTAATATTATGAAATTCAAAAGCAACTTTACAGAAAGACTGTTAAACACTACCAGTCAAATCTTTTGAATATTGGTTATGTTCACGTTTTGATTTATTCTCAAGCAAGTTAATACATTCACAATGAATAACCTACAACAAAGTGAAACAAGCCAAAGAGTTTCAGGTAAGGTGTATTTAAAAGTGTGGACTAATTGAATTAATTGAAGTGGTGACATTAACAAAAGACCTAAAATTCCTTTTTTTTTCTCAGGCAGCTTCTTTGAGTGGTGCTCTCACATAAACGCATTTTTTGTTCCTCTCACTGTTTGAGAAAAGTAATTTCACATCTGTTTGTGCACCATCACAATCTGATGACAGTGAAGAGGCTGTCTGCTTGCCAGGACACTGTCAGTGAAATCTAATCAAACCACACCTGCACTGTCATGACTGGGCAGATTAGCTGAATATTTGAGAGTTAATCTCACTAAATTTAATGGAATATAATTTTTCCTCCTTGGGCAAAATATCTTTCAAAGTTCTTTTTAGTTCATTTGGGAATGTCACTCTTCTATTTTATGTAAAAAGAAGTGTGCTGCCAGAGGTTTTTTATCATTACAAACTTTGGTCACATGGTGGCAGCAATGAATAAAATGTTGTTATTGCATGGAGCTGAATGTGGCACCACCTCCGAGCCCTTCAACCAATTGGCTCGGGCAAAAACACAGTAGTCTGCATGTACTGTGGGCTGCATAATGCAGGCGCAAATCCAGAAACCAGAAAACTTTTTTGGGTTATTCACCAGGACAGAAATATTCAGTTAAAGATACAACATGTAGAATGTGAAAGATTTAGCAGCATCCAGTGTTGAGATAGCAGAATCCAACCTTCTGAGCACCCTCCCCACCCCACGCGTCCGTTTCTAAACACGAGACAGTCTACGGTGTTTGTGAGGTGTCATGTCATCTTCTACAACTAGTAATATGTCAAGTGCTGAGGCTACTTTAGATAGATATGTATTTATAAACTGGCTTTATAAATATAGATTTAGTTTACCTATGTAGTATGTAAGACTATAGATAACTTCAGTGTAATATAGCAAATGTTATTCTAATTCAAGTGTTACCGAATTCAAGCAAAACACAATTCCCTTTCTAGAACATTTTGACAACTACAATTTTTAAATCCAATGCTTGTTGCTGAGATGCATGCATACTGCCAATAGCCAGTCTCTCACAGAGACAAAAACTTGCTCAAGCAATATAATCAGTGCAAAAATAAGCACAGAGTTGCAATTATCATCAGGTGCAATTGATATACTGCTCTGACAGCTAAAGGTTGCATGGAAAAATACATGAATTCGACACACAGTAATAGTTGCTGTCCACATGATGGACTAATTGAATTTACACATTTGTACCAGATAGGAGAGATTTGCCAGATCTGATAATAAAATCAGTAAAATGAAGTTCAGTTACAGGTACTATGAAGTCACTTTCTCTCTGAATTATACTTACTATTTTGTCTCATAGTTCCCAGCATGCTACTGTATTTGTCATCAACTGTTCAACTGTAAACACATCTAAATTCAGAGTAAATCACATAACTTGACTTTATCCTCTCCTCTGTCCAATCCAGTCACTTATTGCACATTTTCAGAGACTCCTCAACCTACTGTACATCCCTTTTATTCCTGTTGTGCTTCACAGTGGCTCCAAACCTTTCCACTATCAAAAACGAACTAGCAGCACTTAGGCTGCGTACTTTCCTGCTTCCAATTAAATCAGAGGCTCTGCGGTTTACCTTCCAGACTTTTGTTGAACAACAGTAGCACACTCATAACAAAGCCACTTCCTCAATATTTGTTTCTGTTGTCTCTCACTGCAACCTCCACAAGAAACAAACCAAGAAAAAAGTTTTATAAAGTAATATTAGTTTGATTCCTTTCAGTATCTACAGTATATCAAAAGTGAGGATTACTACATGAACACATTCACTTGACTCTATTTGCAAAACAATATGTTTTAACATAAGTGTTAAAATAACAGCCATATCTCTCTAAATTACATTAGTTAAAAATTATTTTCTTAAGGAATCTTTATCATAAACACATGGTCTCACAAATGTGCAAATAGAACTATTGCAGGCATAATGACCATTGAAATCCTTGAACAACATTCAATATGGTAAAGCATAAAAGGACGACACTTTAATAAATTAGTGTATCTTAAACATGTAAGTCTTCAGCTCAGTCCTCTTCAAAAAGGAAGAGAAGTCAAAAGTGCTATTGCTTTCATAAAAAGAAATAAAGCACATTTCTAACTATGCAAAATGATAATAGATTCTAAAACATGATTCAAGTTTCTGGACTTTGCTATTTTTGCTTTTGTGCTTTCCTTTGGTTGTAAAATTAGTATCTTCTTTTTTATTTTAATCTCAGTGACAAAAAAAAGAAAAAGAAATTTAAATAACACCACACCGGAAAGTAAAAATAAAAATCGCAATAAAAATCTCTTCTTAATCACCTTTGTTGGTTGAAAAAGGAGGAAGAAGGGAGGCCTTACCACCCCTCCACTCTTTAGATCTCTTGCTCACTCTTATAGGTCACAGGATCGAGAGGGATGGCAGTCTGCAAAATGTCAAACTCCATCTGGTTGTTGTCCATGTCCAGAACACACATGACATTGTGACTGCCTGATGTCATGGTTGCAGTGTCCTGGAACATATTCTGGAAATCTACAGAAACTGAAGTTGCCCTCTCCTCTGCCCTCTCCTTCTCTACAATCTGAGGGGAGTCGAAAATGTCGACCTCTTCCTCCCCACAGCTCAATGCTACCTCGTTTTCGTAACAGAAGGCGCTCAGCGACCTCGGAATCATGTCTTGTCTGGATCTACATGCAGAGACGGGAGAAACAGCAGAAGACGGCTGGCTTGCAGCCTCGTCAAGCTCTTTGGCGCTGAGGTGAGGTGTTGATGGGACCTCGTAGGTCTGGTGGAAGCGACCGTAGTCCACCTTGTAGCGGTCTCGGTCCTCGTAGATGACAGGCTCAAATCTGTGACCCCAGAAGATCTCTCTTGCAAGGTAGGAGCTGCGGAACTGGGTGGTCATGGCTGTGGCCTCCACCATCCCCTCCAGGATCACAACAACCTCAAAGTCATCTGCCTCCAGATCAGCTCGGCTTAAAGTATATAAGGGACTATCTTTATCAATCTCATGGACTATAACCAGTGGAGACACAAGAAACAACCTGTCTGTGCCTTCGTCGTAGCCGACATTGAGGTCCATCTGCTCCAAGGGGATAAACTCACCCTCAGCTGTGATGTATGATCGTATGAGTTGGGCACGGACATGAGCCTCCACAATGTGGCTCCTTCGCAGGTTGCCCACCCTCCACATGAGGCACAGCTTGCCATCGCGCAATGCAATGACAGCATTTTTGGAGAACATGAGGGTCTGATTCCTCTTCTTTGGACGAGCCATCTTGGCCATGATGGTGCCAATCATGAAAGAGTCAATGATACAGCCCACAATAGACTGGATCACCACTGTTATGACAGCAACAGGACACTCCTCTGTAACGCAGCGCCAGCCATAACCAATAGTGGTCTGAGTCTCCATGGAAAACAGGAGCGCCCCAACAAAGCCCTGGACATGAAGTATGCAGGGCATCCTCTGTGGCTGCCCTCCAGCCGTGTGCCCAGAGGTGGGTGCGTGCAGCAACCCTACTGCCACCCCTTCATTTTTCACGGTGGGATGTTCCTCAAAGTCCCCATGTGCAAGGGAGACACTGTAAAAAATAATTCCAAAGAAAAACCAGGAAGCCATGAAGCTAATGCAGAATATAAGCAACAGGTATCTCCAGCTGATGTCCACGCATGTGGTGAAAATGTCAGCTAGATAACGCTGCCGCTTTTCTTCCATGTTGGTGAATACAACATTACATTGTCCATTTTTCTTTACAAATCGGCTCCGTATTGAGTTGGAGCCCCTTGTCAGAATCTTCCCGTTGTAGTTGTTCATCCCTCCTTGTCCCCTTGTGCTGGACACAGCAGCAGAGTCTCCTGACTTCTTCCGACTGTCTTCTGTCTCTCTTTCACAGGCTGAGTGCAGTTTGAAGTTGGGTGACCTGTGGCCGTTGTGGAGTCCTACGCTAGCAGTCTTCTGGTGTTGCTCCTCTGGTAAAATGTCTGACACAATGTTGTACCTGTCAGCAACAGATTATGGAATTGGTGATTTTAAACTGACACCAATACATCAAGATAGGAGCACGTGATTTACCACTTTACTTACCAAGTTTAGAGTGAAATATAGCTAAAGTATCTACTGGGTGAAGGCTGAAGTTAACAGCCTATATTTCTGGCTCATCTTTTATTACCAACACAATGGAGGTTCCCGTCTGATCACAAATTTGATGATGGCCAAAATGATGTTTGCAGGGCTCCCACCCTGCCCTCACTAAACACTGAATGTGAATACAAATTTAAACAGAATTTTCTGAAGTTTGATGTTGGAAAGACGAAAATACTTCACTCAAAGTAGTGTGTACATTATGCGAACGGAACTAGTAAAACATTTATTGTTAACTCTCAATCACAAGAAACTAGTGGTGGAAAATAACTTTCACTCAGATGCTGTCCTCAAATAAATGGGTACTTGTTGTTGAGTGCTTCCATTCTATGTTACTTTATGTTACTTCTATCTATTATATTTCAGATTGTAATGTAGTTTAAACCCAGTCTCCAAAAACTTTTTTATACAACTAAACTGCAAACAGACATGTTTTGTGGGGAACGTAATTGCAATCGAATTACATTTTCTGTTAAAATAATAATCATATGTTCACAATTAACGTAAATGACAAATTGCAAAAACAGCTGTTTATTTGATGTTTATTTGTTTCCTCCCAAATGGACTACTGTAAAACCTAAAATCAATTAATTCAACTTAAAACTGATAATTCTGTAATTTAAGTAACTCCTGACATACTCATAGTCATAGCTATCAGCAACATGACAATTTACTATTGAGTATTCCTTCAGCTCAATGCTAACTTACAATATATTGGGATTTACCATTCATTTGCTGGCAGAAAGTAGCTTCGCAACAACAGTAATATTACTAGTGGGCAGCACGTCAAAGTTGGGGTGGCCTGGACCACAACCACCTCCGGCTGCCGCTCAATTGTCTGACTATCCCAAAAAAAATGTTGTTCAGTGGCAACTGAAATTGTGTTTATGCTCTTGAAGATGTTTTTGCCTTCCAGACTTAAACACAAGTCCAGTCGTCACTGAACAACAACCATGACCTGGATGACTGAGACTCTTCACAGACATTTCGCTATTGTCTGAGCACTTCTTCCACCACTGCAAACAACCACTCAAAAACTAACTCGTGGTCACCTGCATCAGTCAAAGCAATGTGTCTCTCTCCTTTACATGCAGGATTACCAGCTGGGAAGGTGAGTTCAGTTTAGATATGTGAGAAGGATTGCTGTCATCATAGATTATAGGATTAAATCTCAGTCGGAGTCAGTAAGAAAATCCATGAGGAAATCAGTGTTACTTTAAATTGTTAATGAACCCACTGATGAGTACACATTAGAGGTTGGAGCAGGGGTTTTTCTAATGACTTCTAATGAAGTTTGTTTTTCTCAAGTCAAGACGTAATGTAGCTTTTGTCCATGTCCGTCTTTATTTGGCACTGAAGGGAAATCATTACCTCTACCATTGCTTTAGATGTAGCCATATTTTTAAATTCATTGAGGTCTTGCCCAAAAATACACCAGTGCTGGCAGAATGTGCATATTACAGTATTTTATCACAAATAAATGGGATTATTTCCCCGTTAGAATAGGCAGAAATCTGCCTATTGAGTAATTTCACCAACTTAAACCTCATGGAAATCTCAGAGCAGTGCTGTTAAGCTCACAGAAATCTTAATACTTCCTGGCAAAAAAAAGAAAGTGTAATATTAAAGTGGATGTCGGTCAATTAATACAGTGAAGAAACCTCCAGTCTGTTGCAGCTGCCTGAAGGGAACAGCTCTTTGTGCACGGCTGGTCAGGACAGTGTAGGACGGCCTTGGCCTTTGTAATGATCTGCTTGCTGTAAATATCTCTGAGCTGGGTCTGACTCATCCCAACCAGCTCATAATATCTTAACAAGTATATTCTTATGGGCTACTCTATGTTGAGGCTTCTGGACCAGTATTAGAAAAGGTGTGACACTGGTGTGAAGCTTTTTGGCATGTCCTCCTGCACAAATTAAATAGATTAATAGTAAAACAAAATAAATACATTAAGTCTAATTATTTAAAAGTCAGACACAAACAGCAAAATCAGACCTATTATGAGCTTATGATCTATGCTATGTAAGACCTAAACTCCTAAACAGATCTAAACTCACCAGGGCCACACAATCAGACAAACAATTAATTGCAGTTAAAGTGGAGGACTAGACAGGACAGGAGGCTGCTCCAGATTACTGTAAATCCCTCACCTGTTGGACCTGCTTGTTCCCATGGCACCAGTGATCACTAGTATTGGGCCACTGGGGGAGGCCAGAATCTGTCCTGCTCCACCGTGGAGGTGGTTTTTGGACCACCTAGAGGACCACTGCAGAAGAGAGGGGACATGGACAGAGTCGGTTTATTTATGCTGATCAAAATCAAATTATGCACTTAGCTTCTAAAATGATGATTATCTAACTCCAGAGTGCTGCTGACTGTGAGTCACATTGAGGGGAGGCTCTTCAATCAACACAAAACATCGCTCTTCAACTATTTTTACACCTAATATGACATTGTTAGACTTCATCTCTTCAGATGTTTAAAAATTATAATTAAATAATTATATATTTATTATTAGAAAATGTGGCTTTAAACCTGATTTGATTTAGTGAAATACATTTTATCTATCTTTTATCTATTTGTTTGACAGATGCTTTTATCCAAACCAACTTACAAGTTAGATACAAAGAAAGCAACAAATCTAAGTCAGGGAGAAAACATAGGAAGCAAAGTACCATGAAGAGAAATGTTTCACTTTGTGAGATGTAAGATGGTAAGAAAGATTTTTTTAGTATATAGGACGTTGCAGAAGAGTTTTGCCTTCAACACTGTTTGAATATTGGGACTGAGGCTGCTTTATATATAGATATATCACAGTGGACTGAACTGTCTTTTTAAGGCATTTAGAAAACAACATGTCATTAAGCTTAAACCAAACATTAAATTGTGGTAGCATGCACCCAATTCTGCTTATAAATGTTTCTAAACCTCACATATATTTGTGGCATCATATGTATCTTACAGATTCTTCATCTTATTTTCTTTTTTAATGCAGACATACCTGTCAGTTTATCTTTCCATCCATTATCTAAACCTCTTTCCCAGTTAAAGGTCAAGAGGTTGCTGGAGCTAATCCCAGCTGTAACTGGACGTGAGGCGAGGTACACCCTGGACAGCTCTCCAGTCGGTTTATGTGATGAGATTTAATTAGATTATTTATGTAATAGTTATGCATTTGATTTTCAAACAGATCTGAATGTTGTTCACTTACAGTGGTCTTTAACTAACAGTAATAAAGTTAGTTCTGGGGAGAAATGTGGGCTTGTATAAAAAAAACAGATTTGGCTTCTTAACATGTCCAGAAACCCAGAAAAAAAATGATCAAATGTTATTTGATTCCTGCCTGACTACAAATGTCGGATTGAAGTATACTGAACAGCAAACCCACAGCGTGTTACAGTACAGTACAAGCTTAACAACATTTCCCCAGGACAATCTTGAGTCTGAAATGACATGAGAACATCTGGAAGTTTTAATGTTCTTGTAACAAAAAGCAATCTGTAAAAGAAAAACGAATAAAAAACGAATAAAATCCTGTCACATATTTTTTCATAATACCTGCAACACAGGACATGTTTAAGTCTAAGAAGGTGGATTCTCAACTCACCTGTGAAAAATATTATGCTTTAATATTTTGAGTGTAAATATGAAAAACTAAGAATGAATATATTAGGTATCCATTTATCAATTAGATGTTGCATGTTATTTTAGAATTTACGTGACTAACTGAGTACAGATTTTGTTATTTCTGTATACAATCTTCATTTTGTACTGTTTAAAAGAATACACTCAGTTTACAAGAAATTCACATAATCAAGACAGAATCTACTGTATATACTGTATGTTTGAAAAATAATGACTCACACATGCATCGATATTTGCGTTTAGATTTCCATGTTCTGTAATTGTATTGGAAGGTTATGTTATATTTTATTTTGTGCGTGTGTGTCTGTGTCCCCACAGGTGTCCTTGGCTTGCAGCAAACAACACAGCTGTGAAATAACTTGTTCCACCTGTGAGCCTTATAAAAAGAAGACACAACCAGCCGACAATCCATCACTGATGATGAGGAGAAGGTTTATAACCTCTAATAAAAAGAAGGGCGGGAGCAGCAGAGCAGAGGAACCAGTATGTTCCAGCTCAGTACAGTCAACAGGTGAGACCAAGGACTTTTACTGAAGCCGGTTTCCATAGGAACACATCTCCTGTGGCATTTTAGGGACGGAGCAAAGTGGAGATTCACCAGTGACACAGTGGCGTATGGGGGCTAGGGCGCAGTATTAAGTGCTCTCAGAACATGAGTCAGAGGGGGGTGGAATGAGAGAAACACTAGAAACAACATCTACATTTGATTTTAAATAGATTCTAGTTGGGGCTGAAGGGGGGACACTTAGTGGAGACATTTGTGATCCACATTACATGTTTTCTCCTTGCTTTACTTATTTTCCTGATTATTGGGCCCAACTACAAGTGCAAGAAGATTTCAATAATTACACAAATGTTTTAACACTGTTTACGATGGTGTAACCTTCATTTTGGATATGAATTAGATTTTATTTAGTTTGTTAATTTGTCTGTTTTTTTTTACCACAGTAAGTCAAACATCTTACTGTGTTGTTGGTTTTGTACTGGTAGACAAAATAATTCAAATCTGAATTTCATACCTTCTGAAGAAACAACTAATCTATTGGTTGAAGATGTGATCAGTAGTTTGTTTCTTCAACATACAGATAATCAGGTTAACTGATTGATTGTGAGTTGCAGACACTCTTTCTGCGCATGTGTGAAAGATGTTTCAACAAAATACTTATTAAACAAGTCTTATATGTAATTTCACCTTCTTGAATACTGTCTGAGCTTCTCATTTCTCATCATTTATGGCACTGTTAACATAGATACCGGACAAGAAAGCATTTGGTGAATAAACTATGCACTGGAGAAGAGATGTGCAGCATGTTTTCATTTGGAAGATTTGCTTTGGGACAGGCACCAATCTGAAAATATGTATGAAATGTATGTTGGGTGTACTTGTACTAGCAACTGTCCTGTTCTTAACTTACATAAGTATTAACAGAGATTTTGAGGTGTTGTGTAATGTCTTTTATTATATCTTTGCACCGCTAACTTCTCCATAATCTTATAAATCACAGATAAATAGTCATAATAAGACAATTTTTCTGTGTGAAATGTGAAACTTCCTGGAGATTTCTTGATTCACAGTTTTTTAAATGTACATGTATCTTAAAACAATTGAATTCCCACGTTTTTTATTACGGTAACCATCTCTCATGTTTATACTGGGCATGAATTGATACTTTTCTAAATCCCTTAAAACAGGGGACAAAATCCACAGTCCTTATTCTGTGCAATAATGTATTCAGCGTTTGGTCTGAGTTAATCAAATGAAGTGGATATTACAGCTTCATGTAGGGTCATGTAGAGGAAAAAAATATTCAGGCAACGTGGTAGAAAAAACATTTAGGTGTAGTACTACATTAAAGTTGTGGCTGCTGGCCAATGTCCTCCTCGTGGTTTTTCTACCATGTAACCTAAATATTTTAAATATAAAATGTTTTCTCCTATGATCTCTGGGGGGGTTGGAACTTTTGAATACATCAACGTGGAAGGTTCAAGCTTTATATTTTCCTCAGATAAACATTTTTGCACTGAATGGGGCAAAAATCACTTACATAGGAAGCATCTTTGTTATATGTATCATCATCATATTACATCATGTAAAATGTGTTTCAGTTTTCACACGCGCACCTGACTATTAATTTTTAAAAATTGCCCCCGATGAGACACACTATTACATACCCTGTGCCACAGAAAGAAATAATAAAATAAGGCAAATCCAATGCAGATACCAGACCTATGGCCAGGTATGACATCTAGTGGAACAATTATGCAAAGAGGTCTGAGTCATTTTTCTTCACATGCTGATCACTTCTGGTGATTGAATAGAGAAAATTGGATTCGCTCACTGTAACATTTTTATATGAAACGATCTGAATGCATTAAAATAGACAGAACAGTATTTTCTGACTAAAGTGATAATAACAGCAGATTTGACTGATGGTCATATAAATCCAATGCATGAAAAGCACAGAATAACCCTCTTATTGGCAAAGTTTTTGCTGAATATTTGTGATGTGATTAAGTACTTTTGTCCTGTGACACCGGGACTGTGCAAAAAAAAATTTTTATTCTGCTCCTTTGTTTTTTTTTCTTTGTTAAACTAGCATGTGAAAACTGATCAATACATACCCTAGTTTCACCTCTGCTCGTCACGAGCCAACCCACAGAGAAGCAGTCAGCCATGCAGAGAATTATTCCCACGCTACCGTCACATCCCAGACAACCTCCGTCTTGGCTTCGTTTCAGATTCTTTTTCCACATTGTCCTGTTTTACTCTTTACAAAACATGTGTTTCTCTGTTTATATTGGACCAAGTGATCTTTTGCAACACGTCCAACTGCAAACACTGACAGTTATAAAAACATTTATGACAGCTGAGCCAAGTTAGTGAACACTCACATTTATTCTTCTTTCATTTTAGTATTATAAATCTAATTTACTTCCCTCCTCAGGCCTCTGCAGCGCTGAATGAATGTAACTCTGAATGTTTGTTTACACCTGCAGCTCATCAAATCGTGTCAGTTTACAGGTGGTCAGTCATTATACAGTACATACAGTACTCTTTACCTGCAGCTGTACAGTGTTGCTAGTAGTTTGCTGTGGTATTCACATTATTTACTTAAGTAAAAGTAGCAATAACACAGTGTGACAATACTCTGCATAAGTATTTTTGTTTTTAATTAATTATTCTTTAATTTCCAATCAATAAATATGATATAATTGGATTATAATTCTCATCATTATCATTGTCATGTCCATCACTTTAGTGTTGCAGCTGGTAGGGATAGATCTCATTTTAACCGCCTCTATGATCACACGTTAAATCAAATCATTATCATTTGAATTACTTTACGTACTGCTGGGTATCTTGTGAAGTTCACACATTTGATGATTAGACTGCATTTTGTATTACTAATCTGATTCTAAAAAAGCAACTAGTGACTATACAGTAGTCATCAAATAAATATAATAGAGTAAAAGTGTGATATTTGGAAATTTAAATGAGGTGGTAGAAAGTTACTTTTGGCTGCTTTGTTAATGAAATGAGTCGGTGTAAGTTTTTATCTTAACAGTTCTGGTTGATACAGTTTTCCTGACTGGTCCTGGAAAGGCATTAGAGCTGTCTGAATGTAGGGTGACGTCATCAGGCAATATAGATCAATAACGTTCCCCTCGACGTTGACTTTGGAAAGATCTCTTTAAGTTCCTCTGCAAAAGTTAAGATTTTTGTATTTTCCACCCCTCATATTTTCTTTGAAGACTTCACACCACCAAAGACTCCAGAATAAATCAAACCTCACATTTGTTTAAAGCAGCTCACTCTACTTGTTATACTTGTGACTTGGTGTCCTCCCCGCTGATGTGACCAGTGTCACAAAGATTCACAGTATATGACGGAGAAGCGTGACTGTTCACTTTATCAGACACGATGCAGCAGTTTCCATGATGCCTCTGCTTTAGCCTGTATGACGCAGTGCTTATTTTGCTATGATATTTTTGGAAGAGCCTGCAAAAACATCTCTTGATGGCCATCCTCTGGAGATCCAAGTCATAAAATGAGTGTACTGAACAAACAAAACACTGAACACTATTAGAACTGTTACTGCATGTTGTTTTATCATCTCCTGATACTGACATGTTCTTTTAATGGTGGAATACAAAAGATACTCACCCTGAATGTGAGTCTGTCACTTGGTTGTAATTTGAGTTTCTTGTGTTCAACCACTTTCACTGTCCAGGGCAAAGGTCCCACATCCTGAGGCTTCTGTTGTCTGTGATTTTTTCTATCTTTCTTCCTGTCTTTGTAGTTTATTCTTCATTGTTTAAACCCTGTTGCTTCTCTCTTTTAATCCTTTATTGTCCTCTGCTGCCTCTCCTTCGCTGACTATAATCCAGTCTGTGTGCACATTCTCATACACCCCGGGCTGAAAACGCTGTGTCAATCATCCCTCTGCGGAGCATGAGTATGGAGGAGAGGGAGGGAGGGAGGCAGAGAGGAGGAGGAAAGGAAAAAGAATGGAGAAAAGAAAGACAAAGAGAAAAGGAGAGGAGGGGTCTGCCTCTGTGTGTACTCTAAACATGTGTAGGTGCTGAATGATGCCTGATGTGCCCATGTAAGCGAGCGAGAACTCGTTTGAGTCATGATTTCTGGACTTACTCTGGAGGAAAAACAGTGATGATGCTCTAACAGGTGGGAGATGAGGAAAGTAGAAGAAAGTGCGAATCACCACAATGATTACAATACCAGGATATTGCTGTTAACCAGCTTGTAAACTTCATCACTTAACTTTTGTTTCCTCACAGCTGTGTCAGCCTCTTCTCACTGGTGGTGCAGGAAGCACACTGTCAATGTTTGTTATGCTCTCCGCTGCAAAACCCCACTGCTTATTTCTGCCCTGTCATTTTGTGCTAATTTACAGTGCCAGTGACTTGAAGTGCTAGACAGGAAGTGAGATGAGGGGGTCACATCTGTGGTTGTTTATTTATCAAAACTGCATTAAAAACACAGGTTGGTTCATGGACTGAACGACTGCTGAACATTTTATGCCTTTTATTAGTGACAGTTGATGAACGACACACACACTCAAGGCACTTTACATTGTAAGGTTTAAGACCTTAGAGAATATAAGTATTTACAGAATAATGTAGAAAACCCAACAGTCCCACTTGAGCAAGCACCAGGAGACAGTGGAGGGGAAAAACTCCCTTTAACGGAAGAAACCTCCAGCAGAACCAGGCTCAGGGTGGGCGGTCATCTGCCTCGACCGGTTGGGGTGAGTGGACAGAGGAGAGAGAAAAGAACAGCAGGCAACAACAAAAATGTAATTTTGTAATTAAACTACAATTTTTTTACAGTTACACTTAAATTACAGTTACTAATCAAAATGTTGGTGATTACATCTGAATATTCTGTTAAAAACAAACGTACAGATAGACCTACAACATTTATTCTGTTGCTTTGCAGCTTTCTGCAGTTCAAGAATGTTTTGTTTTGGCATATTTCTGAACAACATGGGTCAGCAACAACTTCCGATGCTGGAAATGTAACAATATTTCCCTTATGAAGTCAGAAAATGACTAATTGCTGTACAATTTAAACCTTGAATAGCAGTGGTGAAAATCAAAAATAAATAAAGACAGGAAACATAATCTGAAGTTTAAACTGCCTGGTTTAAATTAGAGTTTTTAGAACTTATGTTATAATGTTTGTTAGAAAAGTAATCAAAAAGTAATCATGCTGTAAGTTACATTACTATGATTAAATAATTAAAATAGTTACCTTACTTTGCATTATTGCATTTTAACAGGATAACAAGTAATCTCTAACCTATTACATTTCCAAAGTAACTTTCCCAACACTGATCACATGTCCACATGTCCTACATATGGTCCAACTACATAAGCAGTATTAATTGTTGTAAGTAAAAATTCTCTTAAATTCAGCTCTGCAAATAAAAAGTTGACTTCATAAAACATTATGTAAGCAGTACATAATGTTTTGTTGTTTAAAACTCAAAAGTACTTAAAGTAGTTGAGTAAATGTACTTTTCATCTCTGCTCATTTCAAAGTTCATGAAGTTCTCCATTTCTTTGTCAGTGCAGCTGCAACATGTTTTTAATATACAATGTTGGCTATGAATTATTTTTTCTTAATCTATCTTAATATACAGTTGATTAAATTAATTAATACAGTAAGTATAGTTAATACACAGTGTTAGTAGCTTCTGAAAAAAGGATGCAACTTAACAACATAACTTTGTGTGCTCAGGGAGATTTCCTGGTATAACTTAGATTTCCTTCGTCCAGAATCCAGATTAATATAGAAAATATGAATTGAGAAAAACAGTTTCTATGGAAACCACTCTCATCCACCGCTTCCCTTTAGCCCCCTGATCCCTTCCTCCTCCTCCTCTTTATCTCTTGCTCTTCTTCCTTCCCTCTCCTGTCTAAATTATAGAGCAGGTGGTGGGGGAGATCTTTTCAAATTCTCTTCCCCTGAGCAGGGATTGTGGGTGTTGAATGTGTCCACATGACAATTTCACAGAGGAGGACCAAGGAGGCGTATGGAGTCAGTAAGAATCAGGAAAAAGAAAAGTAAACAGAAACTTTGAAAACACATAGAAGAAGATTCTCAGAGTAAAAGCTACACTGATGAGGACACTTAACATACAGCTTTTACAGTTTTAGCATTAAAACTGAAACTGTTAGTGATTGTTTGTCTGAATTTGTTGCTTTTTGTCTATTAATAAAAACGGATGTTTGATTTATGGATTAACCTCCTGTCACTATATAAGGTGTTAAAATCAGCTCCACCTTTACCTGCTGCTGATTTTGATCCTCAGTCTTTAGGTAACAACATGTTTTAGTCACAATTTTTACCTTTGAGAATTTGTCAAACAAATCTGGACTAAAATTATTTTTTTTTATGTTTTCACCAGCATCAAGTTATACACTGTTTTCTTAGTGGAGTACTTTTACTTTTGTACTTTAAGTAACACTTAGAGGAGAATTTATACACTTAGAGTGATAATGAACATGCAAGATTTAAAAATAAGCTGCAGATGGATCATTTGAACTTTAAATTATTGTTTATATGAAATTATTATATCTATTAATTACCCTATGTTTAATGCTGAGAGGGGTTTTTGCCATAGAGCATCAGTGTGTCTATACAGAATCAGAAACTGTTGTCTCTGATGTCTCTGTGCATGTTGAGAGAAAGAGAAAAGACTGATCCACAGTCCAGCATCTGCGGAGAGGAGAGGAGATGACCAGGCAGACGGACACCTCAGGGCAGACCGTTCTGTGTGTATGTATAAATAGCTGCTAATCAGACCAGTGTGTGTCAGATTTGTTCCTATAATCTTTTCCTCAGCACACGGATGTGTCAGCTCTGTGAAGAGGATGTCCTCTACAGTGCATTTTCTGCTGCCTGTCTGCAGGTCAACTCTCATCCAAATCACCCTTAAGAGATTAATAAACAATAATTTCATTGCATATTTTATTTTTTTATCATCCTCTGTTTCTTCTGCTTGTACCACGTGGATTGTTCATTTATTACTCTCAGTGTTTGAAGTAACAAAATTCAGATTGTACATTTGCTTACTTGAACCATCGAGTGACTTACAAAGGGACCAGGTTATTTTCTGGATGCTTCAGGTGTGTGTGAAGAAGCTGTGTGTGCCCCCTCACTTCTCTCTGCACCAGCACAGATGCAAAGTAGGCTGAAAGCATTTCCTCTGTAATCTCAGATGCCCCGTGCTGATTTCACTGCATCAAATGTAAGAGTAGGATGCAGAGGGGCACGATGTGTGGCAGATGATGCCAGAATGCAGCCGCAATTTGTAGATTACTACGACAGGGAGGACGGGTGAGGAGGTGGAAACGGTGGGATTTGATGCCAAGTAATGTGAAATGTAGAGCGAGCGGTTTTAGGTTCTGACAGTGATTCAGAAACCAGAATTAGGAGGAAAAAAGATGTAGGTGGAATGGAAGTGTCAGAAGACACTGTGAAATGTGATTGCTAATGTGATCCACTAATTTCATCAGTTTGAATCATTTCAATATGCTCTGTTTATCATTCATACATTTTGTTTCATTTAATTCATCCTGTGATTCATGTAGCTCATCTGCCACAGTTGGTGAAAGTAAAAGGAAACGTGAGGCAACTTCGAAGGGTTTTACATAATGCATTAAAACAGGAAATAAAACACTGAAACACAAAGTGATGGAAACAGCTAAATGAAGACAAGATCGGTCAGTGATGAAATGTTGGAAGTTCAGATAAAGTCATAGCAGAACAGATATGTGTTTGTGAAATCAAAATTCAGTGATAGAGTGGTAGAGAGATAGAGATAGAGATACTTTATTGATCCCCAAAGGGAAATTTCAGTGTTGCAGTTGCCTTAAAAATACACATCAAAACACATCTGAACAGAAACAAGAACAGGTTGTACATAAATTGCAGGAATTGATGTTGGAGCAGAGCTCTCTGTCATAATGAAGTCATTGTACAGGGTGATGGCTGTCGGCAGGACGGACTTCCTGTACCTTTCCTTATCACAGCGGAGCTGAAGAAGTCTGGGACTAAAGCTGCTCCGCTGCTTGACCGACAGGCTGTGGAGAGGATGTGAGCTGTTCTCCATGATGTTCAGCAGTTTGATAAGCAGCCTCCTCTCCACCACCTGCT
>JAUMHL010000029.1:19969037-19987191 GCA_032362345.1 Sandelia bainsii
CTGCTCTGTCCAGGTGAGAGAGAGCTCGCTGGAGCAGGTATAAGATGGCATCATCTACTCCAACCTGGTGGCGATAACACACTTGAGGCCTTAAGTGAGTTTGTACCAATCTCTCCAGAACTTTCATGGCATGTGAGGTGAGAAAGTTCTGGAGAACTGAACTGAACAGTTGGGGGTGGGACTAGAGTATGGGGGCAGCTCCCTTCTTTTGCCCCCATGTAGATCCGCACCTGACATTAATATTATTTAGCAAAATGTCAAGCTATAGTTTTTAGATTGTATCATACCAGTCTGTTCTGCCCTCCCTAGGTAAAGTTTAATTTGAAATTTATCCTAAATAAAGTACTGTAAAACTGGAATAGACACAAGAATAGACATTAAAAGTTATAGCAAACAGGCCACACTACGTAAAATACAACTAAAGTAATAACTACTGACATAGCTATCAGAAACGTCATAATTAGCTCGATGCTAACACATAATGGGATCTACCATTTACATGCTAACAGACATTAGCATAAATAAATCAATCAATAGGCTGGAGAATTCTCCCACAGGACTTTATGTGCAATCAGAATCAGATAAAGTACAAAACATGGTCGATAAAGAAAATGAATAAAATACGCTGGAAGGAGCGCTGTGTGTGTGTGAGGCCTCAGTTGTTCTTTGTGTACCCAAGGTGCAGTTTGTGTGTTTAATTTATCAAACATCCGTCTCGTTGACATGTTCATCATGAGCAGCTGCAGAAAATCAGGTTCCACCGAGATTTGAACTCGGATCGCTGGATTCAGAGTCCAGAGTGCTAACCATTACACCATAGAACCTCCGCGCTAACACACAATCCTGTAATGAACTACACTAATCTGAAACAGGAGAAGTGAGACAAGAATGAATAGAAACTCTCTTCAGTAGCATCCTTTAATGACGTCTCTCTCATGGAAAATAATAATAATGTTTTCTGTTTGCCTGCAGCTTGTCGCCATCTGCAGCTGTAGAGCAGCGTCTGTCAGCTACACAAAGCACAGGAAGTTTGACCTTAAATTTAACCTTCTAAATAAAACTGTAACATATTTTAAAACAACAAGTCGCTCGACAATAACGAGCATTGTTAAATGGGAGTTGAATTTAATTATGAAACTATTACAATTATATAATTACTTGAGGTAAATTCTCAGTTATAGGACGTGTTTTGACCATTTGTGACTTTTACTTTGAAAAAACAAGAACCGGAAAGTGTTGCACATCCTTGATCCGGGCGAACTTGACGCTGGTTCCTGCTGCTCCGAGCTGTCAGCCACGTCACCTCCTCTAAAACAACTTTTCTCCTGCAAACTCAGACGCGTTTATGACACGGACCAGCGCGTTTTCTGTCTGTTTTATCCGTTTTTATTAAACACACAGCCGGAGTCCACTGCGCAGCTCTGAGCTTCCGCTTAGCTCTGTGTCACTTTTCTTTTCTTGCAGTCGCGCAGCTTGTGTTTGAAGCTGCCTCCTGAGGACGACCAAGGCCTGTTGGGACTCATCTTAAGATATTGTTGCTGAACAAAAACAACATGAATATTTTTCGGTTGGCGGGCGACGTGTCACACCTGGTGGCCATCATCATCCTGTTGCTGAAGATCTGGAGGTCTAAATCCTGTGCTGGTAGGCTACGACATCCCTGCACTTTAACTTACTGGAGACTTTTTGGACTGTATCTTCTAGCACTATACACCCAGTTGTGCAGTACACACAGCAATGACCTATCATTCACAAACTCAATGATCTGTGGTTGTAGATGTCAGATAAGCGCACCGTGGAGAGTATTTGTGTGGCTGTGTGGTTGTGCAGGAGTGGAAGCTACGTGGCAATGTTAACAAAGCATCTGCTGCCTGATCTACATCCTTCAGTCAAACTCAGTCTGCTCTGTAGCTGCTGGGACAATCTGCTTTGGTGATTAATCTCTTTTTAATGTTTTTTTTTTTGTCTTTAGGCATCTCTGGGAAGTCTCAGGTGCTGTTCGCGCTGGTCTTCACCACTAGGTACCTTGACTTGTTCACAGTCTTCATTTCTCCCTACAACACGGTCATGAAGGTAAGTAATCGCACACGCACTTACACACATACGCCTGCATTTCCCCAGCAGCTCACCCTAAACCTGCAGTAATCCCAACGTAAAGTGTGTGTGGCACAGAGTGATTTAGACAATCCGACGCCCCGTGTGAACTGGTTTAAAGTCCAAAATGTTGGTCCTGACTCACATAAACACACACACAACAGATCACTGTGGTCACTGTGACATTCACACGGATACACATATCAGTTGGCAGTTTATTAGGTACACCGAGTTAAAGCTGAGAAGGTCTAGCACAGCAGTCCTGCAGTGGATCCTCTCATTTAGGTTGTAATGAACAGTTTTAGAGAGATAAGTGTACCTAATGAAGTGGCAACTGAGTGTAACTGAGCAGGGCAGGCAGCAGGCACCGCTTCCACATGCACAACAAGTCCTGACAGGTTTTACAAAATAGTGTTTACATGCACATTCATTTCTGACCCTGTTCTCAGGTGGTGTTCCTGGCTCTGTCCTATGCCACCGTGTACCTTATCTACATGCGCCTCAGGAACACATACGACTCGGAGAACGACACGTTCCGCGTGGAGTTCCTGCTGGTTCCAGTCATTGGCTTGTCCTTCCTGGAGAACTACGCTTTCACCCCTCTGGAGGTAAACAAGTCATTTTCAGTGCTGCGAGATGAGACGCAAAATGAGCCCTGCTGCAAAGATGACACACATTTATTTGCTACTGGAGTTATTTATTATAACTTTTTTTCCCTTCATGTTAGGAGGTTAATTTCAGCTGTTCTCATGTGTCTGATTACATCCAGATCCTGTGGACTTTCTCCATTTTCCTGGAGGCGGTGGCCATAATGCCGCAGCTCTTCATGATTACCAAGACCGGCGAGGCAGAATCCATCACCACCCACTACCTGTTCTTCCTCGGCCTGTACCGAGCCCTCTACATAGCCAACTGGGTGTGGCGTTACCACACAGAGGGCTTCTTTGACCAGATCGCTGTGGTATCCGGCGTCGTGCAGACCATTTTCTACTGCGATTTCTTCTACCTTTACTTCACAAGGGGTGAGTAAAGACCGTTCCAAAGGGTGATGATTTAGTATAAAAAGCTGACATCTCTTTAGATCAGTGGGAGAGTTTTAGCAGCCTGCTAATTTTTATTTGTTTGCATAGTTAATTATTATTAGCAGTAGTATTATGTTTATAGTTCTTATCTATAGAGCTACAACTAACATGAATTCTGACTTTTATAGCCAAAAATACCCAAACTAACATGTTATAAAGCAAAGAGGGTGAAGCTAAATTCACTGGTAGTAAAGACTACAGTACAAACATTGAATGAATGGGCCTATCGGGCCCAAGATGGGCCCAAGGGGTCAAAGTGCCCCTGCCCCTGTTCTTCATCTGCAAACAAAGATAAAGAGTGTCCTCAAAGAGACGGCAATGACGCAAAAAAAACATAAAAAACACAAAGTGATCACAAAGAAATAAAAGACAATGCAAAACCTTATGAGACACACAGAATGAAGGGACAGAAAGCAACCATATATGAAACGGCTGCACGGTTTGTGGTCATTTTGTATCTCTTCCTGTGTTTCTTGCTGCTCTAACAGGTGCCCAGGGGCCCTGTCCATGAGTATAATTCACTTATTTAATCTAATTTACTGAGATGTGTTGTTTTAACTGTAAACGGTAAATACTGTACACTGCAGGTTCATGTTGTGTAACATGTTTAGTTGAGGTGGATGTGCATCCTTTTTGGCAGCAGGTAAATCAAAGATGAATCTGGTTGGATGACTCAACAAGCAAGTTGAGAAAGTTGAGTTTTGTGGTTTCAAACTCTTTTGTCCTCTGCCTGTCTCTGCAGTACTTCGAGGACAAGGGAAGATGTCCCTGCCGATGCCCGTTTAAAGCAACCGCCCGCGCCGCGCCGCACCTCCACCCATCTGTGCCTGCTACAGTTCAGCATCGGAATACAGACATTACGCTTCAACTGTACATCCATTAGTAACGGGACTAATGGTCTGACCTGTTAGCTGAAATGAGTGCACGTCTAGAAATTTCTTCTGTCTGATTGACACTTGGTGTGCATGTGACTCTTTGTGTTGTATTTGTGTGTATGCATATATCTGATTTTGTCGTCAGACGTTTATGTATGTTTTTTTGTTGTTTTTTTCATCCTTGCAGAGGTGACACTAGAAGCGTGTCTCTGATGTGCACGTAGATCCAGGTGAATGACACTATAGAAGCTGTGTGTGTTTGCCTTTATTTTCCCCTTTAGGCGTCGAGTGTGACTGTGGCTTAAGAGATTATTAGATCCACAAAAATGTTCCTAGTTTTATGCAGCACTCAGTGTTTCATGTTAAAGCTGCAAGAGTTTTCTACACTTTATCCAGAAACCACCACAAACTTTTGCCAAACGTTGTATTTGTAAATCTGTACTTCTTTCGACACTCCCTGAATAGTTTACTGTATCGCGTGCAAACATTTTTCTCTTATTGCCAAGTATGTTATTGTTTCTTTGTGTTTCTTTTGTCTGTCTTTTGCATTTCAGTGTGTCCTTAATGGAGGAATCAAAAAGGGCTAAATATTCTGTCACGTCATAAATCAAACCAAAGATGGAAGCGAAAAGTGCTGCAGTGTTTCAGTTAAAGAAGGTTTTGTTACTTATCAGGAGGAAAAGCTGGGGAAAAAGGCATCAGGGAGTCTTCAGTGTTGTAAAATTATCCTGATTAACTCTTGTTTTACTCACAGAAAGTTGAATTTCACACAAATTTTTATGACATTTCCTTTATTATAACACATGGTTCTTTCAAATTAAAGGTGTGGTTTTGTTCTTTGTCCCCGCTCCACCTGGGTGGGATGTTTACCTTTGTGCAGCATGCACACATGCATTCTTATTAACCGGTATGATCTGAATGTGCTGGTGCATGAAGATTAAGTGGAACAAGTGACGTTTTCTTTTGCACATAGATGCTTGACTCATATCCTTGTGTCCTGAAAACACGTTTCCCTCAGTGCAGGAAGGTTTTCCTGTGTTTGTACAGCACCTTACCTCCCTCCCTCACTGCCCCTCCCACCGCCTTTGCAGCTGAACTGATGGAGAGCGGCGTCACTGCCAGAGCCGCAGCCTTCTCCACCACCTTCACCTTCTTTAGAGCTTTCCCTTTCCCTTTGTCCTTCCCTGTGATCCCTGCGCCTTCTGCAGCACCTTTCCCCAGCGCCGTCACCAGCTCGCACCAGAAAAGCCTCTCCGCCCTCTTCCTGGCCTCTTCATCCTCCCTCCTCCTCTCTGACTCTGGTCCTTTCTCCTCTTTGTCTTCACTCCCCTTATGAGGGGATTCCACCTCGTGTCCTCTTTCTCCCAGGATCCTCTCTTGTGCCTCCTTTATGGCGCGCTCAGCCTCTTTAAACATCTCATTGCTATAGCAGAGGCCTACATTGTCCGCCACAATCTTGTCTACCTTCTTCAGAAGCTCCTCGACCTGTGCCGTCTCCTGTTTACTGTTATCAAGGACGTGATACCCCCCACGGCAGCTGCTGACAAACTCTGACAGCTCGTTGCTCTCCTGTATGAAGTCCTCGATGCGTTTCCCCTGGAGCTGGTCCCCCCCAGCGAACAGCACCATGGTAAACCTGGTGGCTCCAGGCCCAAATGTAGCCTTGATCCACTCCAAGGCGTCTCTCTCCTCTTGGATGAACCTGCCAGGCTGCAGGGTCACCAGGAAGGCGTGAGGTCCCGGAGAGGACAGGACAACGCACCGCCCCACCTCTGCCATGACCTCCTGATGGGGTAGGCGCGTGTGGAAGAAACCAGGTGTGTCGATCACAGAGACGCTTCGCCCGTCCACTGTCCCCGTCTGTCTCTTGCAGTGGGTGGTCACAGAACAGGGGGAGATGTCGACCCAGAAGGCCGACCTGCCCAGGATGGTGTTGCCTGAGGAGCTTCTGCCTGTTCCTGTCCTCCCCAGCAGAACAATCCTCAGAGATTCAGCCTCTGACGTCAGAGGTGACACTTCACAGACTGTGACGAAAAAACAATCATCACCACTGCACAGTGTAATTATTTCCTTAAAGCATTAGTTCTAGTTTGAGAAGCAGCTGACATGTCCATAGTCACTTGTCCAGTTTTATAACAGCGCTTAATCCTAATTCTAATAAGTTTTAATGTGCTTACAGATAATGAACAAATTGTAATAACTGCACATTGTAGATAATTAACAGTTAAACCTAAAAGTTGAACTGCTGCAACCTGAATTGTGACATATAGTTTTTTTGGATGCAGGTATTAAGACCAATAGACTTTCATTTGTAATTTAATTCATTTAGTTTATCCACAGCTGTCAGTATAGTACAGTACATGTGTATTATTACGCCTTTTTTCAAATTATTTTACTTCTTAGCAGTATTATTGGTAGTAATAACATACAACATTTAAGATTTCTGAACAGTTTGATTTATTTATTTATTATGGACTAATTTATTTTCTATAACAATAACTGAAGTTATAACGTGTGGATCATAGCTTCACTCATGATAAACTCTGTGTGGTAATAATTCACATACCTTCATGTGACGCAGCATTTTCAGATGACGACATCTTGACAGAGAAACTAGAATAAACCCGTCGTCCCGCCGTTTACTCATCCAGCCGTACAAACTGATTTCCTGTGAGTTTCTCTAGAATTTTCGCTGCGAGTGAAAAGATGCTATTTAATTTCCCCAGGACCGGAGGGAGCATCAGTGTAGGTGCAGCATGAGCTGCAGAGAGATGCTCCGCACTGCCACCGCGGTGCAGACTGTCAACCTGGTCTCCACAACCCGAAATGTGTCATTAAAACTGGTCTGTCTTTATTAACACAACGTGTGACAGTGTTATAACAATCAAACTAAGATAAGTTGTACGTAAATCTGATTTCAAGATTAATTTGGAGTTGCAGTTCCTGGCGATCACCACTAGGCTGCAGTAAAACAGGTATTTTAATACTTCCGATGAAAACCTTCAAAATACTGACCACATTGACAGAAGCAGAGATAACAGAAAGTCCAACCCGACGTCATTCAGTCGAAATATTAGATATTTAAACTGAGTAATTGTAATAATCAGTTGAATGTGAGTTTTAGTGCCCTCTAGCGGCTCCAGTGAGAAACTGCAACACAACATTCACACAAATGTAGGACAATGCATCACGATTCTAATGAACCTGTAGAGCACTTTGGTGGTCTCCTCAGCAGAAAGCCTTTTATAAAACAGCTCTTCTTCCAGGATCAGTGAACGGATATTACTGCTGTTTTTCGTAATATCATAATGTGATTTTATGACATATAAGTATTCAAGTTTATAGCTACAAATTTAATGTTGTGTCTCAATTAGACTGTCATGGCGGTTCTCAAAATGTTTGAACATTATCATAAGGATAACATGATTAATGTGAAAATTTACTTATCTCCAGTTAAACTGTGTTGTGTAGTATACAAGTAATAACCAGTACACATCTTAAAGGCCTTGCACAACCACACTGGTATTTTTAAATTATTCTGCTTTGTTAGATTTGGCCCCATCCCCAGTCCTACCACAACAGTTGCCAAAGGGGACGCCAGTCATGCACAGTCTGCACACACAAGTCATGAGAATTAGGTAAAATGATGGAAAATGTTAGTGTGACTATTTATTTTATTGCTATCAAAGATAATAACTTGCAAGTAATAAGAGTTTTGTCCAAAAACTAACAAAAACAAGTCCTGTGAAAACAGCTATATAAATGTAGATGTAGCAACAGCTGGCAAAAATGCACACATTTATACAGCTTCTATGTTTCCAAAGAAACTGAGACTCAGAAAACATTTTTAGACTGTTTATGCTTCCAAAACAGGGGACTACAGGCAAAAAAAGCAACTTTTGAATAAACCTTTGGGGTCAAAATCAAAATAACTGAAGAAACCATCCTCTACATCCTCCACACAAACATCTGTTGCAAACAAAAGTTGAGTTTGATATTCTTCCACCCATATTTTGTCTTTAGACCTTATTATCTGAATGTGGTTTCTTCTCTCATTAGAGATTCAAGTTTGAGCTGCAGTGGTACAAAAGCTGACACTACCAGCTAAGTGGCAGGATTGACCGCACTTCCTGTATCATATATAAACTGGATTTTAAATCTGCTCCTTTGTTACTAAACGGCAAAGTTTCACACACTTATACAACAAGATGAATCCATGTTTTTAGAGACTTTTTCAAATTTATGAAACATCAAAAACTGAAATCTCTCATTTACAAATCTGACAAACTGTGGCCAAGTGCTTCCTGTTTGCTCCCAGACACATCTGCTTCCTGAGATGAGGAGCACAGAGGCCTCTCCACAGGTGCTGCACACACAATGATGGAGCCTAGGAGGATCTGTCAGGAAGAATGGGATAAACGTCCTAAATCCAGGTGTGAGAAACCTGTAGACACCCAAGAAGACACTAAGCTATAACTGCCACCTAATAGACTTCTACACAGCACTAAATTAATACCTTTTTAAATGAGAGAGTTCAGTTGTTGATTGTTTAGACTGACAAAAATGGCAACGTTAGCTATTTTAAATTAAAATCTTAATTGAGTCTAGAACACAGTGAAGTGTGCAACATGTGAAGGGGCCTGGATACTTTATGAAGCCACTATAACAGCTTTTCATAGACTGCAAAGACAACACGTCGTTTTTCTGAATTGTGTGTGTTAATGAGTTTGTTTACGAGCTCAAGCAGCAATATTGCTTTGTGCTGTAGTGAGTGAGTGATTTTCAAGTCATAAAAACTGCTTCGATAGCTTAGTTTAGCCACACGGGAAGATCTAATGGAATGAACAGTAGAAAAGAAACTACAGGCTCAGAAATGTGCAAACCACACAGATTAGTCTAGTCATGATTTCTCTCTTTTCATTTTCTATTCTTAGATCAGCTGCACTGATGTGTTGGATGAAGTTCTGTCCTCTGCAACATTTGATATTAACAGGGAGTTTGGATTTGTGTCTATAAATCAGTGTTGTAACACAAGTTCAAAGCAGGCTGTTACTTGACTTAATATCAGGATGAACTGTTCGAGGGTCTGTCCCACTCCACCTGGCTCCTCACTGGAAGGCTCGCCCCTTTGCTGGAAACCTGCTGAGTGTCCCTATCACAACTCGAAACAGTCACGCCATCGCCCCTGCCGCTCTCTGCGGCGCCGGAGGCTGACATGTCTTGCCCTTGAAATGTCGTCCTGTCACAGAGCGCCTCGCTCGCACTGCTGCTGCTGCCACAGAGCAGGTCGGGCTCGGACGGACACCCAGCTCCACTGATCAAGTCTGAATTCTCCAAGTCAAAGAAGGTGGTGTTTTCACCAATCCCCAGTCCAAAGCTCTCCAGCATATGCATTACCGATGGTGTGGACGGGCCACTGGGGGTCTGCTCCTCAATAAGACTCAGTGTGGGCAAGATGTCCACCAACTCTGCCATCTCCATCGACTGGATCACCTCAGTGATGCTGGAAGGAAAGTCCTGGTATCCACTGTAGGACTCCAAATCTTTAATCTGTGCAACAGCAGCAGCCTCTAGTCCACATCCGATTAAATCACTTCCACATCCCGATTCTGACTGACTGCTGCTTGTCAAGTCTATCGTTGACTCAGTGGTGATGTCTACAGGGTACCCTCCCCTTGCAACGCCGTCCATCAATGCCTGTGCAGCCTCTTCAGAGACAACCACGACTCCCGATGGAGAGCAGACGTCTGCAGTGACGACATTCGGTGGAGTCGCGCTGACTACACTCTCTGAAAGGCAAACGAAAGAAGGTAAAGTCTTAGTCCTTGATTTAGAGCTACGAGTCGATTTAGAGAAAGAACAACAGGTTCACATGTAGTGTAGATGGTGTTCTCAACATTTTAGACATACTTTCTCGTTATCCCAAATGTCTATTCAGCAGCTGCTTTTTCCAATGTTTGACTGAAGTTATATCCTGTGGTGAAGAAAGATACGACGTGCAAAAGATGCTGCTACTCCCATCTGCCCTGCCTCACTTCCACATCATCTGCCAGATTTTCCATCATGCTTTGCCTCCTGTTGCGTTCCAGCGTTCCCTGTTTGCTTGCCTTTTGCTCACCTGCTTGTTTTTGTGGATCTTTAGCCGTTGCATGTGCGTTTCTTACCACTGCCTGTACTTTGACTTTGCTTCTTGACTCACAAGAAATTGTGTTTCTTATCATTTACACTTGTCTTTATATTTATTATCTGTATTTTTTATGTAGTCAGTATTATCATGTTAACTTTCTCATTCAAAAAGTTGCTAAAACACAAATACTATTGTCTGACTGTGCTCTGTAAAGACACCAAGCCAATGTCATTTCCGTTCCCCAGTTATTTTTGTAGAGAAACGGACTAAAGTTATACTTTTCCAGGACAGAACCTGACCGATTTTGGCTCTGACCACCTAGAAGAATCTAGGAAGATTAACAAAGTCCGTTCAATATTTGTCTGATTGTTGTAAAACCAACTTCTCATTCCTTAACATATGTAGTTGTAGTAGTTGAACTGTAGTGATTAAAACAGACACATTTTTCTGTTTCGGTCCCAAAAATGCTTCCACTTGCCCCCACGTGATCACTGTACCTCTCTGTGCTCTCTGTGTACAACTGGGCCATGTCAACCTGGCAGTTAAACTCTCTCTCACTTCTTCACCATCAGGACATGGTGGCGGGTCTCCTCCCATCACCAGACCTAGAGGCACTGCCCCCACCCACTGCTTTGAGCGAACGCACTGCAGACAGTCCATAATCCAGCGGGCGTTCCTCCACACCACATCTAGACGCTGATAAAAAGGAGAGGCAATGAGAAAGTGGAGTTGGTTAAAGCTGCTGGTGATGGATCTCTAAGTGAAATATTTAGTATTAAACTTTAATCAATTAGCGAAAGCTTTATCTTTTATTAATTTACCTCATTAAACCCATATTAATCACACAAGAGACGTGAAAAAAGAACCATTTTTAAGCTTTAAGGCGACTGAAATATGGCTTTATGTAACATCGATTAGCATCAGTAAGTTTATGCAATTATTCTTCCTTTCATCATCTTACATGGGAAAGCTCGGCGATGTGATTCAGGCGCTCTCGGGCTTCCTGCAGCTCCTTGTTGTCCAGAGCCTCCCGCAGAACCTGTTGGGCCAGATGAGTGTCCAGCTCCAGCCTCACCCAGCTCTGGCAGTACTGGGACAGGAACTCGCGCTCGTAAGTCCAGAAGTGAACTGGTGATGAGTTGAGAGGAAAGACGCTTCATTAGCTCACAGCCGGGAGACAAGAGCCTCAGAACTCATTAGCACACTTTATCATACGTTGAGCGTGGGAATTTTTCAAGACGGTTGATGGGGGAGAAAGATGGATTTAAATTTGAGTCAAAACAAATCCTCAAGTGTGGATGAAAAACAGGATCAAAGCGCTAATTAGATAAGAAAAAACTATAAATGTGGCTCATTCTCAAAAGACCAAACCATCACATAAAGTGCTTCTTACACTTCACACCAATCTAGCAGTGGTTAAAATGCATTTCATGGCTCATTTATGGGTTTATTTAAAATCTTTTCTTCAGTTCCTTTGAAGAGGAGTTACATCGCTCTTTTCACTTGACCTCTCACTGGTTTCATGTGATACTATTGTTTTTTAAAATGTCAGGACACTGTGCTGATGTTACTAACAAGAAGTTACTCTGCCTGATAGCTTATCCTGACCTCAGGGTCCCAGTCAGATAAACTCGTCACAGTATGAATCACGATTGTGCAAGAAGAAGAAAGATGCCTCGATTACCTCTAACTAATAATGAATACATACTGTAATATAAATGAAACAGAATTGTGTTGTTAAAAAATTTTTTTTTAACAAATAAAGTGATAAATCCAAAATTAAAGCATTAAAGAATTTCAACCCAATGAGAATAATAGTTCTATAAATGTGAACCCCTGTGACCTGTGGTGGAAGATGAAGATAAGGTGAGTGTGAATCTTAGTATTAATTTCAAAATAAGCCCACTCTTAAACTTAAATTTACACGTTATTTTTGATTTATTCTTGATCTTAGGAGTGGTTGTGTTAAATCTTCACCTACCCAGCTCAAAGATCTGCAGGGGCATAGTGAGGCCAGGCTCCTTGGTCCCCACCAGAGGCCAGTAGCTTGAGCTGAAGTCTTCACTGGGAGGCAGCAGCAGCAGCATGGACACCTTGTCTCCAAACTGCAGCAGCTCCCGGGTGTACACACCATACTGATAGGCCTGTCAGAGACAGCAGACACAATTCTAAAACTATATCCTAATAATGTGAAAACATAATTTCTCCTTTTTCCTAAACACTCTTTGGAGGTGAGGCTTTATTTTGAGATGGCTGTTTGAAATCCTTGTTACCCTGTAGAGGGGGATGTTGAGCTTTGTCAGGAGATGTGTGACTGCAGCTCTCAGAGACCTGACGAACTCAACTGGCTCGCTGTTGTCCATCACGCTCTCGTCCTCGCTGCTCAACAGGTTCTGAACACTGCCGTTAGCTGTGGTGTTAACATGACACTGGAGCCATGCCCACTCCTCTCTGTCACACAAGTATGATGCAGTTAGCAAAGCACTGCTATAAACAGCAGAAGAAGTAAGGGCATTGTGAGAGAATCACAATACAACATCACTGTCTTTGCATGTTGTCGTTTTTCTAATGCCAGGAAGTACTACAGTATGTTTGCAAAATCCGTCCTAAAGAACTGTCAATAAAAATGACAGCAGCATAACTAAGCTAAGCTTCACACAGTACATCACTTGTTCAGACTCTGCTACCTGGACACGTGGGCATTGTGTCGGACCCGTGTGTGGCAGAGTACATTGGGCAGCCTCTGAGGAACCAGGACCCTGATCTGTTCCACTGAGCTGCACAGCTTCAGGATGCCCACGTACAGACCTGGTTGGACTGACTGAATGCTGTGCCTGTGGAAGGACAGCTTCTCCTGGGGAACACAGAGAAACACGCATGGCCTTGAAGATTAAGAAATGTTATTAAGGTGTAATGTTTAGATGCCTGCAGTTTTAATTTAGTTAGTTAATTTGGTTTGGGCTTGCTACATTAATTCCAATACATCTTCTGGGTTATTTGAGTTGCACAGGAGAGAGAGAAAAACATGGCTCAATAATTAAGTCAATACACTCGATAACTGTGCTCAATGAAGGAGCCACCGCTCAGTGTGTCCATGCATTTAGACTTTTTTCTGTTTGTCTCACTTTTACACAAACACATGTTCACCTTGAGCTGTTCATAGAGCATGTCCATAGCTGTGGGCTCAGGCAGCAGAGGAGTTCTGCTGCGGTTCTTTTCCAGGCGGGCCAGGGGTGTCCAATGGAGCGGAGGGTCAGGAGGGCTTGAAGCGAAAAAGACAGGTCAGGTTTAAAATGAAAGGCAACCACACAGAAGAATGTGGTTTGATTAATTCATATTAGAAGGTGTGACACTAACAACTAAGGGAGATCCTGAAAACATCCTTGTCCATGTGTGTCAGTGCTGACTGTAAGCAGCTGGAGGCTTTTCTTTAAACAGGGGGCAGAGGTTAAAACCTACTTTGATGCTATGTGCCCTTTGTGGAGAACATAAAATGTGCCTGAAAGAGATTAAGAGAACCTAACAAAAGACTCTTACCTGGGAGATTTTGGGAACTCTTTCAGAGTCACCAGTAGTACGTTGCCCTGCCGGTCTTTCAGAGGTTCATAGTACACCTGGCCAAGGTCCACTGTTCCCAGGGAAGACTGACAGCCGAGGAAGGTGAGGAAGTAAAACAGAAATATGAGCATGGATAAATATGAGGATCTTACGCAGTGAAACACAGGTTCTGAGGGGAACAGGAATGTAGCTTGAAATAGGGGAGTGAGGCAGCAGTAAGAAAAGTACGAGGACGAAGAGATGTAAAGAGGTAATTAAAATAGCAATTAACCCATTGTGATGCTTCTTATCAAGCAGAGTACAATAAGCTGCTTAACGTCCTACCTGCAGCTGGGAAACGGCTCTTAAAATGTTGTGCCTGTTCTGAAGAAGGGAGGAGGGAGATGAATGAGCAGAGGAAAGTGCCTGCTGGAGCCACGGCACTTGTTGCCACGCACAGGACAACTACAAGAAAGAAACATATCCAATTTAAACTGCAGTGTACACAGAAGATTACACAACTTTCATTCTGAATAAACAAGTAGTTGAAGTTGAGCTTTTTAAATGAAAAATATCACTGGCTACATGTTCCAAGTTGATCAACAATATTAAAGTCAGTGTGGTTTGAATCAGATCACATATCTATGTACAGACAAATCACCTTAGCAAACCAAAGGAAGTCTTGGGTGATGGAGGTGGAGCAGCACTGGATCTCCACCAGCGGGATTTGATCTTCTGCCGTCACCAGGATGTTTTCCTTGTGGTAGAACACAGTTGCCAAGTACATGCCCCTAATGAGGTCAATATCAAATAGACCACATTAAGAGAAAATAACAACAGGAAACATTTAACAGGTTACTCTAGTTATGTGTTAGAGCCACAGGCTGCCGTCACTTTCACAAGCTGATGTTGGCTCCAAAAGCCTGAGAAACTACAGAATCATTGCTGTCAGCTGAAGCTTATCTGCAGAAGATCAACTTTGGGGTATGATTTATTTATTTATGATTTTTTTAAACTGCCTCATTCCTTCTAGTAAATAAAATCATGGAAATGTAATTTCACAAACCAACACGATAGGCCAGTAGGGATCGTGTTTTTTAAATACATCAATATTCTAATCAAGCTGTATCACTGTAAATAACACTAAATGAGTCAAATATCTGTGACTACTTTCAAACATTTCTGTACAACCATTCATGCAGCTACACATACAGCTCGAGCTGTACCGTTTATTCACTGCTTGTTACTGTGGTGAGTATTGTCCACTGAATGCGTGTGACAGAGAGAGGCTTTGATCATTGACTTGCAACGTGCCGCAGATTCAAAAGAACTCTTCACTAATCTTGAGGCTGCATCAGCTTCAATGTGACTATTGTTCTTTTTCAATAACTGTAAGAGATAAAAGAGTTTGGACCTCTACTTTGTAGTCTACACTGCTGTAATCGCATCACATTTAATCCGTTATTCCCCCACACCCTCAAGGCACAGCGGGACAGGTAAGACGGATGAGAGAATGCTACCTCTGTAGGAGACGAACAAACTTGGTGGCAGACTGGAAGAGTTGTTTGATGCCTCGAGACATAGACAGGCGCTTGCTGGGACTCTGGGGCTTAGAGCTCTCTGTGGAGTGGAGGACAAGAGGATCAAATAGGAGGAGAATCACTTTATGTGTCCAAGAACAGTTACTGTGCATGTACAAGATATTTTACTGGGTGAAGCTGGAGAAACAATTTTCCTCTGCAGTGAATGGATTTGAGACATAAAATGTAAGCTGCTGATATAAAATCATGTAAAGAAAGAATAAAATGTGGTACAGTGACTAGCTGCATAAAAAATGTTGCGATGTCTCTGATGTTTATAATTATAATAATCTGTTATTTAACTTTTCACTTAGTATCTTAGTTAATAACTTGTCAAAATCCTAGTATAACTATGGTTATATGCATGCAAATAAATGCATGCATGTCTGTCACAGGCTCATATTCTAATTCTAATTCTAGTTCATGCATGAGTCCAAATGGATGTTTGTGCCAGATGTAATCAACCCCCCCCCCCCCCAGGTCTTTGTGAGATATAGTTTTGACAAGAATGGAACACACATGAGGTCACAGTGACCTGGGATGTTTGTGACAAATTTTAAGACATTCCTTCAAGGCATTCCTATGACATTGCATTTACCACAATGGGACATGTGGACAGCACATACAGAAGGTCACAGTGACCTTTGACCTTTCAGCACCAAAATCTCATCAGTTCATCCTTGAGGCCAAGTGGACATTTGGGCCAAATTTGAGAAAATTCCCTCAGGGCATTCTCAAGATATCGTGTTCACAAGCCACAGCTGTTGCTGGCACAGAGAGATAAAAAGCTATTGTGATCAGTTCTGTCATATTGGAACAGCGTTTAGAGAGCGCTGACCTAATTGTACATCACTGAAGACCCGACGTTACCTATACAATATCCTCTGTAATGTGGTTCTCTGGCATCTTCCAGCAGTTTCCTCACTAGGCCCTCATGGTTTCTGAATTGAGACTTCACACCGACGCAGTCTCTCCAACCTGGAAGCGAGAGAGAAACAAAACATCACTTTCATTTTTATGCAATTAGAGGCAATCATTCAAGACATCAAGAACCCATTTGCAGGCAGGTCCTGAGTGCTGCTTTTTTCTCCTATCTTGGTGATTAGGACGCAAGAGCAATTGTGTGAGACCATCTGTGTGCTGTGCCTCATTTTAAGTTGGGTATGAATTTCAAGTTCAGTATTGTTACATCGTTGCCACAGTAACATGCTGAACATCACTAATATCACCACAGTTTGTTTTCCAAAGCACAAAGCACCAGCAAGTAATGCAGCGAGAAAGAGCAGCTGACATGCAAGACAGATTATGAGCCAAATTCAGCTCATTGACATCAAAATGACATCTTTAATTCTCCACGTTTTATTTAACTCAGTCATCTAGCAGCCACTTCTTTCACATCAAGCTTGATGTCAGCCAAGTAATTTCATTACACAGGGACAGAGAGAGAAAGAATAGAGCCTTTCAGAGTAGTAAGTCCACATAAATCAAAGTTAGCAGCTCAGTATACTCACTGGAGGGGGCAGCGCTGACTGGAGTAGAGCACTGAGGCGGACCCCATCCTCTCACATTGTAGGCGCTCACTCTTGCGAAGTATTGTACTCCCTGCATTTGGAGAAGGACCGGACCACCAGATTATCACCATGCATTAACCTTATGAATTGTCCGTTCCGGGACAAAGAAATCGCACATTGCTCTCATTGTTAATTCATCTGGTTAAGTAAGGCAGTGAGTGGGACAAGTGAAGTGGTTCAGCATGGTAGATGGTACTTGGGGAGAAGTAAATACAGTCTGTTTGCTTTCCTCTATGTGTGTGTGCGTTTGTGTGGTTGCACTGCCTGACTTACAGCTGTGAGTCCGGTGATGGTGTAGGACGGATTCTTGGTCTCTGTGACTTGGGCTGAGCCAAGGATACGTTTGAAGCTGGCTGAAGTGCTCCATTCCACTGTGAACACAACAACAATCTCACTGACTGATGATTCTCTGGCTTTACTCAAAACCCCCGTAGAGGAGAACTGAGGATCTGAGTGTTTACAGTGTCAGGAACCTGCTGTACCTGGGCTTAATCTACTCGCAAAAGTATGGTGTCTATGCAGCTGAAGAAAACAACTGGCAAAAATAAAGAAGCCAAACCAGATGCATGAATAAAGAGTTCAGCAATATTTTCCTGGCATTCATGGACGACGGCCCTACAAACTGAAACCCTACCCCTTGTTAATTACCTAACATCAGTATATTAATTATATTCCACTTTAAAATAAGCCAGTGAATAAAATGTCTAGAAATTCTCAAAACGATAAACAAACAAACAAACAGGAAGCATTTCACTGAACAAGCTGATGTCCCTAAACACACAGACACGTTAAACTGAATTCTTGTTCTTATTCAACACACTGTTTTTGAACATTGTCTTAAAACCCCCTGAGAGTTTAACACATTTGAAAGTTTAAGTTTGTTCCATAAATCCCCCCTCTAACAGAAAACGTTTGCTTTTTAAATTTGTTCTGGCTCTAACTTTCTTAAACATAAACTCTTTCTCTCTCTGACTTGAAATCTATTTTGTACTTTCCTTGGTCGCCCTTTTCTGTTTTATACAGTATAATATCTGAGCAACAAATTTCAAAATCTGTAATTTGACAAACATGTGGTTTGAGGGTTCTTAAGAAGAAAATGTGTTGACAATTCTTACAGCCGCCTTCTGTAAAATGAATACTTGATTAGTATGAATCTTACGGGCATTTACCCAAACCTGCACACAATAGGTGATTTTGTTAATCATTCTGGCTTTAATAATAATAATAATAATAATAATAATAATGAATACTTTATTGATCCCCTTGGGGAAATTGTTGTTTGGACAGC
>JAUMHL010000029.1:19998556-20030908 GCA_032362345.1 Sandelia bainsii
GACTTGAAAAAGCCCTCTGGAAGGGAGGGTGAAACGTAGTCAAGGAACTAAAACAAGTCCAGTTGCCATTGAAAAACCTTTTTTTGAGATTTTAGAGACATAGTTTTATGTCATGTAAAATGAAAAGAAATACTCATGATTCGACACTATTTCTATGTCAGAATTAAAAGTGAAGTAAATTTGTGACATTTAACGTGATAACTACTTTGTAAAGGTCAGATCTCCATTTCCACTGAAGCACATGCTCTGGTGACACTGAGGTGGATTTAATCTACGTATCAGAGGCTTGTAAATCAACCTGCAGCCACTGTTCACCTATTAAACAAGATTGTTCCTCAAGTTTCCAGCAGAATATTGTTTTTGGAACATTGTGATAGTGGGAAACATAGCATCAGAACTAAAGTGAAAGTGTAAACTGTTATTCTCACTGTCAAATGATGGCTATACTGAGGTTTCTAAGGGCGAATGTGTTGTGAAATGTGTATCACTATTATCTAAAAGAACAAAAGACTGAAATGAGCAAAATCAGGTTGTCTAGTAGTCATCTCATAGGAAGAGTAACTGTCTTTCTTAGAAAGGAAAAATAAGGTAAAAAGCTTGGGATGGGCTTTTAGACACTGGTGCTCATTTTCTGATTTCCATCTTTACAAGAGAATGTCACAGATTTTTTATCTGGTCTCACTTTTGACCCCACGTTTTGTTTTGTGATCTTCCAGTTTTTCTGTCTTTGGTACTTGTTAGACTTTACAAGAATATATTTAAAGAAAATACATTATCCTATTCATTTCCCTTAATGCATTGGCATTATTTACCCTTGCAAATCCCTCTGTCTCTCCCTGTCCTTGTTATACAGTTAGTGAGGAAGTCTTTTGCCTTGTCTGGTATCAGTGGAGTGCTGAAGTGTTCCCCAGGGGTTTTAAGGGAGCTGCTCCGGCAGGACCACAGAGTCTCCTTGTCTTTTATAGCTTCTCTAGTAGGTAAGAAGTAGTAGAACATACAGTATAACATGCGATTAAGATGTGAATGAAGGACTTAGAAAGCACTGGACTCTTTGGACACTTATTATTTACAAAACACATCTACACTAAGTGCGCTAAGTGCTCATATCCTCCATTCAATACCGACCATTTCTAATCAGCAGTAATTGTCCCGGCATCTCATGGGTGAGTTCAAGTGTATAACCTTCACTCCACAGTTGTGCTAGTGCACATCACTGCTTTTCTGCAAGGTCACACTGAACAACCAACACAATAGATATGATCACATTAATTCAGCAGCGAGACACAGAAGTATTCAACATGTTCTGCATAATACAGTTATATTAAAAAACACTATACACGTGGATAATAGACTTGACCTGTAGATTCACTGATTCTCTTTCTTGTAATAGGCATAATCAAGGTGTGCAGTTGCCATCTGTGGTAACCAATACATTGATTTGCTGATGAACTGGGCATTGATGTGGGCCTTCATTAAAAACTCGGCAGTGCTCCTATGAATTTCAATGCAAGTGATGTTATTTCTCATTAGAGCTACATTAACTCCCAGGTGACACAGCTGTATTATCGAACCAGTAAAATCTCTAAAACCATTGTCAGCGCAATATTTGGTTCACCTTTTATTTGAAAAAGTTAAGATAACATCATAGAACAATGCCTCAAAATACCAGAAATTGGCACCTTCAATGTAGGCACAAGAATCAGCTTAAAATTGGAAATGAAGGAAACTTAGGATCAGACAAATTGTCATTGTAAAACCCCATCAGCTACAAAATACAATGACTAATGAGAATCTTTATGCAGGAAATGAATAGGTACCCATTCCTTTATCTTGAACGTGTACAAAGTCATTAATATTGTACGATCATGAAAGAGCACTGGTGAGTTAGTTTATGAGATTCATACACTGTACCATTGTTGCAATTATACCACTATGTATTTATGTGGTACCACAGCATCAGAGGATATTATTGATATTTTCTCTTCACCGGGCAAATTTCACTCAATTATTGCAGCATAAAGAATTAGGCTTACACCTTTTGAGCTCTAATCAAATTAGTACAATGAGAGGATATGTGGTAAAATATTAAACCGTACAAGATCTGACCAATATGACAACATTAAAAGAGCCCTTACAGTGCTTGTGGGCTGGTCTACTAAACTGAGCTTCACCAAATCAAGAGCGCCAATGAAAGCGTAATCCCATATAAAATATTCCTTTCATGTCCCCCGCTACACATTAGGATTTTAACATGCTTGCAGGGTAGTCTTTACAGAGGCAGCCATAGAATTGGTATCATTTCTTGCACACGTGGTTCATGATATGTTCTTTTTACTGTTACTGTTTATGTTTTGGAGATCGAGCAAAACCCTCAAAGATTCAGTAGGTGCCACATTTGTGACTGTCACATAGGTTCTAACTGTGCAGAAGTTAGAAGTTAGAATACATCAATCAAAATATGAATTACATTTACTGTCATTTGTAAGTTGTATCATCTGTGTTGTCAAACTATATTACTTGTTTTTCATGGGTTTAATTTACTACCTTAATTGTTCTTGATATAAATAAGGTTGTCCAAATGCTTTACAAAATGAAAGGCAATAAAGTAATGATAAAACTATGATGAAATGCATCAATACAGTAAAAAACAAATATAGAGAACATAAAAACAACAAAAATATGTTGCTATGTATGTGTATGTGTGCAAAATACTTATAAACAAACAAAATGGAGAGTAATAGCTGTGAGTACTGCAAAAGCACTACCTCCCTTACCCACTAGTCTCGTTTGTGAAACAGTTAGCAGCATGTTTATCTGAAATTGGGTCTTTAAATCTAACTTGTTATTACTGTTCTCTCCCTAGGGATGCTTCACACTGTGGAGGAGCCAACCTTGCTGGAAAAGGTTGACCAAGGTGAAGTGATGTCTCTTTGTAATGTGGATAATGCAGCACACATAAACACACATACATGTATGTAGTGTATGTAAACACTAACACAAATTTTTTCCATTGCATTCACACAAACATAGACACAGACCTTCTATGCAATAATAATGACAGTGTGTGAGAGCACACGTGCAAACAGGCTACGTGTCACTGTTTTTCAGCAGTGTTTTTCTTTCACACAAACTCTCTTTGTGACTGTGACAATATTTGCTGCTGGTAACTAAGGTGAGCTTACGCCGACTCCACAGTCCCAGTTTCTAAATGTAATGTTTTTGAAGAGTTTGACCTTATTTCACATCTTGATATTATTTCACTGCACTACTGTGCATATCTAAAGTACCCATTTCTTTTTGTATGTGATGACCAATTTAGGCAGCTATATTCTGATTT
The DNA here is from genome assembly GCA_032362345.1 of Sandelia bainsii. Lineage (NCBI taxonomy): Eukaryota > Metazoa > Chordata > Actinopteri > Anabantiformes > Anabantidae > Sandelia > Sandelia bainsii. The sequence continues at coordinate 20,001,894 of JAUMHL010000029.1, forward strand.
GTTTCATGTTGGCCTTTCAGTGAACTAGCAGTTTTGAGTACCCAGCCCTCTCTCTGCAGCTAAGTGTTTGAAAATGCAAAAATGTTTTGGTAAGTGCGAATGACAGAAGGATTTTATGGTAGCTGTCTTAAAATGCCTTAGGGACCACTTTGCTGTGTTACTTAGTAGAGTGCTTGAAATATGACACTGCTTCTGCTCTTTGCACATAAAGAGTGTGAGGAACACATTTTGAAACTCATTGGAGCTCTATAAATAATGCTGTCAACATATCTGTGTTTGAGGAGAAACAAAGGAGCAGAAAGAAAGCTAAGAATCTTCCAGAACTTTTTTAACTTAAGCTGAGCGGCGATGTAAAGCACTCAACTTAATACAAGCATCAGATGTTATGTTATTAAACATTATGTACTGCTGGTCAGGTAGTATTTAATGACATCAGAACTTGCCTAGGACCCATTTAGACACAAAGAATGTTTTAGAAAAGTGTGAATTGTGTTTATTTAATAAATGTTTCTCTGTTGTTTTCTTTCTTTAATGTGTGTGTGTCCATGTATATGCATTCATTTCGTCTGTGATTATGTGTGTCAGTGCTGGTACAGCTGCTCGTAGAGCTCCAGAGCGAGGTGTCATTTCGCTTTGTTTTGGACGAGATTCACAAACAGGTGAGAGAAACACTTCTGTTCATCTACACATGCAGACACAGGAACACTCTCAACCTCTTAAAATGTGTGTCCAGCAGCATAATCCTCTCTGGATTGTTTAGTAAACAGGCGATGCTCTTGTCTCCCTCTTGCTGGTGTTTTGTCATGTCTGGGGTAGGCAGCAGTGGAAAAGACTCATTCAGTAACAGATGCTGCTGGTGGAAAATAGTAAAGCTGTGTACACTGATACAGAGGTATATCACCAGGTGGAGGTGCTGACAGGTATCATTTACAGTACTAGAATGGAGCCTGATTAGAATTAGAAAGAAAACATATTTAACATTTGAACATTTTTAATTTCATGTTACCGAGTATTGAAAAAAGGGAATGGGTTTTACTTATGAATTGTTCAACTTGTATTTAAAGGTGGATTTCTTGTCAAAATAATGTAAAATGAAAACCATGAAAATCACAGTTTCACGCCTGACTTACTGCTACAACTGCCCTGGAGAGGTGATTTTGATTTCCTACATCATAAGCAGGATTGTGACTGTGTAGAGCTTTGGCTTTAGGACACGTGATGTCAGTTTTTCTCAAAAAAAAGAGTCTGTTTTATCATTTGTCGTATCAGTTCCCTGTTGTATTACTTGCTCATTACTGTTTTCAATGCCTGTGAATGTCTCTGTCTGATATGAAATCGTACTGACTGCATTTACTGCACTTAATCTCTTTTTAATTTTTATTTAGAAAAGTTCTTTCACACTGTTGAATGTTTGGCTGTGGAATTTTAATCTGTATATCTGCTGTGTAGCTGAGTGACCAGCTCAGTGTGAAGAGTTTCCTGCCCACATTCACCTTCCTGGGGAGCCTGGTGGAAGCAGTCCCCAACGTAGCTCACAGCCTGGTGACTCAGTATGGTGAGACACTGCAACAGACATTCAATCACACCTCACAGCTGGCACTGATGTACAAAGGGAGTATGTTTTCATGTGAACTTTCATTTTTATGGTAAATTCTGGAGATGGATGCTAATAAGTAGGTAGACACTTAACTGGTGCATGAATGCAGGGTGGCACAGTGGTGTGGTGGTTTGTACAGTCACCTCACAGCTACAGTAGAAGGACCTGGGTTTAAATACACCAGCCAGTTTTCATGTATACTGGCTTTCTCTCACCGTCCAAACACAAGCAGTGTGTGTGTGTGTGTGTGAATGGTTGTCTGTCTCTGCAGCTCTAGTGATATAATGGGGGGGACTATATTTAAGCTGTTGACCCAACTTAAGCTACTGTTTCATGCTTAAGTCTTCACTGTGGGACAGTTTTAAAAATTCAAGGTTCAGGTCAGGTCAGATGTCAGGTGGCTCATCATGCGCTCACACCTCTCAGTGCAATAAAAAATTAAAGCAATACAGGGACAATTCACCTCAGATGCTGATATCCAGAATTATAAGTGTGCATAGAAATGGATACTAGCCCTGTGTCCACTTTTGAAATAAGTACACCCCGCGCAGTTTCCTATTCCTCTCCCTCTGCTGCTGAGAAATGACAAAAAATGCCACAAAACTGTGTTTTTTTATATCCTTTCCTGTGAACTTTCTCTATTCAATCTCTCTAGCTGTTATGACCTTTTCAATTACGCTCCAGCTGCATTGAGATAACTGTGCTGTGTCCGTACTTAAAATTCTCCCCATATAACCAATCTCATGCCAGCTCCTGCTGAAAATAAAAAAAGGCTGCAAGAGTTAGAAATACATGTTCAATCAGCCTTTCCCCTGAAATTCTCCATTTGTATGTATATATTTTTGTGTACAGCTCTGCAGGGTAGGGATGCAGACCTATGATGCACTTCACCAGCTCTCCTGCACACAACTGTGCGGATTTAATCTTTGCCACAACCATGTGTATGTCTTTAAAGTGCCTGAATAATCATGCCTCTCTGTTTAATGTGTCTTGTTAATCAGCAGTGTGAGTGTGTGTTGCTGTGCATTTGTCATTATAAGCAAGAGTGTGAGCTTTATGACAATTACTGAGGCGCCATAGTTATTCTGCTATGCTCTGTGTGTCCACCTCCCATGTATTTTCATGAGTTTTACAAGCTCCCCTGAGTTAGTGGTGTGCTGTTGTGATGCTGATTCTAGACTGACTGTGTGCCTGACTGACAGTCAGCAAGTCTCTGTGGGACTGTTTGGACTAATGACAACAGCACGGCAATGACAGCATGAGCCCAAAGCACCCAACACATTTCACTCGTTCTCTGATTCGCTCTCTGCCTGTCTGTCTAATGACCTTACCTGATTAACCTGTCTGTTTTTCTCACTCCTTTGCTTTCCTCCACTAAAATTATTCTCTCTGTCTTTTCCCCTGCTCCCCTCACTACTGGATTGCTGGTGTTTTTACTCCCCTAGGTCCTAACTGAGGAGTGGATGCAGACAAAATGAGGGAGCGGTGATGGAAGATGAAGCATTAATGAGATAGGGAAGGAAAGGACAATGATACGACTACACATTAATGCACCATTTTGGTTTATGAGTCTCTACTTTCAACTTTATTTTGCTGTAGACATTTGAATGAAGATATACACAAAAACACAAAGAAAAATATTTTTGCCCTTCAGCAGGATTTATCTGGTTGGGCCGAAATATGTTTTACGTGTGGGAAACACAGAAGCCAGAGAAGATACAGATAAGGGTTTAGTTAAGCAGGGTGAAGCAGGGAGTGAAAAACAACAGAGAAACACAGGAGAAAACGGATCAGAAGATGAACACAGAGTGCACATCTTCACAGTGGGGGCAGAAAAACAGTTAACAAGACAAACAGAAACGAACATTTTATTTTCTCTGTCAAAAAAAGAAAACCATTTATTTTGTTTCAGTGCTCTTGTTTGTCTGTCTCTGTGTTTGTATGTAAGCATCATAAAATGTTGTGTTAAACATTAAGGCTTTTATTTTTGTCCCATACATTCACTACTCTTATATTTTGTTCCTTCCATTTTATTCTTCTGTTTCTGGACGTCTTACCTCCTCATCTCCCTCTTCACTGTCTCTTTCTCTCTTTATACCTGGCTCTCATCTTGGCCACCTCATATATTTTGGTTTAATCAAACATGTCTGGGAGCCTCTCCTGCCTCACATGGGTTTTGATCTGCTTCACAGAGCAGCTGGGCTTAAGCTTGGCTCTCATACCTTGTCATCTCTTTCTCCTTTCCCCTCTCTCCACCACTCTTCGAGTCTCAGTTCTTCTGTCTTCTTTCACCTCAAGTGCTGCCCGGCACTTTAACGCTGTTTATTCTTCTGTTCTCAAAGTCATGTCCTTTATACTTACAGTACTTGCTTCTCTTTACTCTCTAGCCACCTGTATGTGTCTCTCTCCTTTTCCATCACGTGTACGCTTATTCTTCAGTACTTTCTGCACATTAGTATTTTGATTATATCCACATTAATGCAGTCGTTTGCTTATTATAGCTGTCACTCAAGCATTCAAACACTGAAGGTTATCTTGTATAAAAATACTTATATATAATAATAATAATTATAATTAATAATAATAATTATTATTATAAATTAGCTATTTGCTCACTGAGTGACAGTAGATGGATGGTGTATGAAAGTCAGTGTGTTCTAATATAATTCCTACAGTACACACACACACACAAACACTGTTCTGCTATTCTTGCTTTCATTCACTGTATAATTGATGGTATTTTCTTAATTGTTTTTAGATTGTAGTGTATCTATATGCATTTTTTTTATATTGCAATGATGTAATTATTTTAATGTTTTATTTGGTCTTTCATTTATATCCTTTCTTAAATGAAACTGCTTTGACTGTAACAAGTAACAGTACTTGTATTAAGGTCCACTGTATATTTATGTGAAGAAAGAGTACACTAACAGTCCATTTTCTATGTTTACTTACATGTACCAGCTACATACAGTGTAATGGAGTATACTGTATTATCATGTAAATGTAAACATGTCACACTCTTAATAGGCTCTAGCTGCTGACTTCTGATGCTTGTGGGAGGAGTAATGGTTCCTCTTCCCAGACAATTTTGGGAAGTAGGTTTTTTCATTCTGAAGTAAGGGATCTCAGTGAATGTCTTTCAGAGAGAATATTTAATTAGAATATATTAAGGAATCGGGGGCGTGATTGGGAACGTGTTGTCTGTCAGTCAGGGCAAATATGCAAATGCACACAAATACTGTATGCTTTTGTGTGCACTGCTGTAACATATATGTCACGCTGTCACCCATCTTCTCCTTCTGTCTCTCTGCCACCACCACTGTTTCTGTGACTATCAGTGCATCGCTCTCCGTCCCTGTACTGTATACCCTCTCTCCTGTGGGTTTCCTTCCTCCATCAATTCAGCCTTTCTACCTACACCTGCCTCTTCTTATCTTTCTCTTTTGCGTCATCAGTCTCTCCATGAGTATCTCTCTGTTCTCTGTCTTTCTTCGTTCCTTTGGGAAACTAAATCGCACTGTACTCTCTCCGTCAGATGGCGTACCTCGGAGCCTCTTGCTCCTGTCTGCTGCGCTTAGACAAGAGTCTTCTGTCTTACTCCAGTATATATTTTAAATCATTTTTTACTCATCCTCTTTCCCCACCTGCCATTTTGCTGCACTTTATCCTCAATAGCCAATTTTCAGTTCTTTCATCTTCATGGCAACTTTGCCTCCAATGTTGGCTCTACAATTTTATGTCATAGCTAAAGAGTCTTTTAAGGTGAAACTCAGCACTTTGTTTCCATGGCTTTGCTCCTCTGTTATATTGTTATCTCGTTCCTCCTGTTGTTGTCTTTCATCTTTATCTGTCTCGTCTTTTTCTCTCACCCTTTTACATACACACAGAAGGCTTTTCTTGAAAGCTTGTGGCTAGTTTATAACACTTGCCATACACTGTACTTGATCAGTTTCATTTGATTGTAACATATGTAATTATTGGTGGTTGTACCCGCCCACGGATACATTGTTTGATTTTATATTAATTCTCTGTTGATGTGTCTTTCTCTCTCTCTGTCCCTCAGTGCCCTTGCTGGAGCATTTATGCTCAGCCTTGCTTTACCCAGATGAAACGCTGAAAGCTTCAGTCCTGTATGTGTGGATTAAACTGTTTGGGACAGCTGGGGGCTTAGCAGCCCAGTCATTGCCAACCGCCATCAGGGACAGGGTGTGTATCCTGTTGCTGCAGACCTTGGCCGATGCCAGCTCCCCACAGCTCATCAATAACTGCATTGGTGAGAACATCAGTCAGCCAGCATTGCTGGTTGGAACCAAGTCAGAATATCTTCTGAGTTGTTTTTCTGGAGAAAATGCCTTCAAAATATTCTTCTTTCAATTGAACATTTTCATGACCACGTGTTTAGAGTGTTCTGTGACTTTTCAAACGAGAGAAACTTATTTTTCAAACTAAATGTATAAAAGTAACATTGAGGGCATCATTAGTTGCCTAGATGAAAGATTGCATATATTATGGGCCTCATTTAAGTTTATCAAGCTCTACATAGACAAAACAAGATTGAGATGCTATCATTTAAAGGTTTGAAGTCAAGTATTAAAAATACGATTTGCAAATCGAGATAAGGAGATGTTTTAAAAATTGGATTAAATTGTGAGATGAGCACAACAGCTGCTTCAGTTTGTTGTGGATTTGTCATGTATGGAACATGTAGCCTCTCTCCCAACTGCCTGGGAGAGAAAAAGTGATGAGGAAAACTAGGGTGTAGACTAAAGAAGACACATTATACCGTGGATGGCAATTATGTTGTTTCACATCCATCCAGAATCTACTTAAGGGTGAGAGTAGATACAGACAAAGGAAAGATTATGTGAGATGAAAGGACGTTACTATCTTGTACGAGTTTTGAATTGTAGGGAAAATAAGTTTGACAGTGTGTGCTCTGGTGATAACCAGAATGGAATGGAGGTCTGTAGTAGGTGCAGAGGATTTATTGAAAAGGGAATATAGTCATTACCTTACAGAAAGTTGTTGATGTTATATCACTGTATTAACTTGTGAGAAAAGTGGGATGCATTATGGGCTTAGAATAGAGGTGCAAGGTTGGTGTTTTAGAGCAAAGCACATGTTGTTGTTTGTGTAATTTTTAATCGATTTAATCTTAATAAGTTTACCCTCACCATCCCTGGTGAGAATAGCAGGAGGAATTAGGAAGAAGGAATTAAAAAGGATTATCGTATAAAGAATATTCAAAACATTTGTAACAAAAGAAAATGTGTTTTTCTTCCTGTTTAAAAAATTATTTCTTGCATTAATGTTTTATGTTTTATTATTTTCTCTCCAGATGGCTAGAAAGGAAAAGATTTTCATAGCTTTTTCATGCAATGCTTTGGCAAGTTGAATTTTTGCATTTTTATCTTCTTCACTGACTGTGAAGATTGTCTCAACCAGAGACGTTTTTCATCATGGTAGAAGTGGTCTGATATTCATAAATCTGTCTCATTTAAACAGTTTGGTGTGGTATCTCAACCAGACCAGTATGTCAGTAGGAAAGATAATGAGAATACTATCTGTGACCCTGATACAGTGTTTTTACAAAGAACTTTCTGCATCTTTGTTATATATATTGTCTCTATAACCATGTCCTGTTTAAAGCCTTAGTACTTGTGTGTTAGACTGTATACACCAAACAGCCACAACATACAGGCAAAGTGGATAACATTGATTTTCTCATTACAATGACACGTGTCAAAGGTTGGGATGTATTAGGCAGCAAGTGAAGAGTCAGCTCTTGAAATTGATGTATTGGGAGCAGGAAAATCGGCTGAGTAAGGATATTTGATGAGGTCCACACATAAGGACCACATTGTGAAAGCTAGGTGACTGGGTCAGAGCATCTCCATGGGGTCCTGCTGCGTGTTCCCAGTGTACGGCAGCCAGTACCTGCCAAAAGTGGTTCAAAAAAGAGGAAGGACAACCTGTGACAGGACCGTGGGAGTCCTGGGCAGTGAAGGGTAGTGTGTCTGGTGCAGCCAACATTGTCTGGCTTTTATGTGTATCACTGTGACCACTGTGTGGACGACTGTGAAACCGCCTGGGTAGTGTTGAAAGAGCTGCATAGTATGTGGGTGATAGATTATGCCTTAGGCCACCTCCTTTGTTCAACAAGGGTTGTTCAGTCTTGCAGTACACAGCTTCCTTCACACCTCGTTTGAACCAGTTGTCTTCTATGTCCAGAATATGAACATTGTTGTCTTCGAAGAAGTGGCCTTTGGGAGTCCATGGTGGCGGTGGAGTTTATGCCTTCTTCGGTCAGACCCGATTTAGCAGCAAAGGGGGTGGAATGGTTAGATGTTAGATGTAGTGAGATGGTTTTATGTTGTGGTTGTGTATATAATCAGTTTGTAATATGTTAAACATATACACATGTCAGTCAACATTGTTTTAACATCATGTCTTTCGTCTGTTAGGTCTGCTGTGTCTGTTGGTGCAGCTGGGAGAAGCAGTGTCAGTTCTAATGAACAGCCCCTGCAATCAGATCATGTGTGATGAGAACCAGAACAGCCACACCAACAACAGCCAGATGCTCAGCCAAAACCAAGACCAACAACCCTCTGACCACCCTCTGCCTCTCATACTGAAAAAGGTCTCTGTCCAAACATCCTGCTCACACCCCGAAGACCTGCATTCTGGCACTGACGATAATCATAACAAGAAGTTCTAATCCTGGATTACAGTGTCTTTGAATAGAGATTCAGAGGGGTTTACCCTGGACAAATATTTGTGCTTCATGTCTGGGAAATCAATGTGTAGATTACATCTAGTCAGATTTTCTCAGTGATGACTTGCATTACAACACAGCTCGTGACGTTAGTAGTCTTTTGTAGATAGCCAGTGTGTGATGAGTAATAATAATCACCTAAATCTAAATAATCTTCCGAAACATAATTGAATGTGTTGTTTTTTGGGACCTGTCTTAACAAATAAATGTTATATAACAACTTCTAATTGTAAATGTTGATAGTTTATCCTCACCCAGTGCTGGACAGGCGTACAGCCAGTGACTGAGTGCAAGAATAAAGCAATGAATCATTGGCTTCAAATGACATCAAACTGACGACAGACATTACTGAAGATGAGAGTCAGACAGCGGGCAAAATTCATCCCTTGCTGTCATCAGCAACCTGGAAGTGCTAAAGAAACTATAATTGATGTATCTCAAATAGTCTGTAAACACTGTGGAAGCACTGTACCCTATTTGAATGATGTGTCTTCAGTTGGTTGGTTTGTCCTAATAAAATTCATAAAATGTGTCTTTCAGGTGCTGCTGAGTGGTGATGAAACACTGCAGGTGACCAGTGCTAAGTGTATTGCATCCATCTTGGTTCATTCTCCCAGTCAGTACAGCACTCCCTTCATCAAGGCTGATGTACCTGGTACTATGCACACACACACATGCTATTCCCTTCTGTGATTGATTTTCTACTTTCCTTTTGCCTCCCTCTCTTGTCTGTTGGTTTTGTCTTATCCCAAAAGTTTTTTACTTATCTTTTTCTTCACTGTGGTGTTTCTATTTTTGTTTCTGTCTTGTCCCAGAAGGTAAATATGCATGAAAACACTACACCCTTTTTTGTTAGATTTTTAAACTATTATTGTGTAGCTGCATGGTTCATTGTTCTCTCTTTGGTGCTTTATTTATTTAGCACCTCAAACAGGCTATTTCAAGTTCTCCACCTCTCTTTTCCTCTATAGAGTTTCTGTTTGACCGTTTGGCCAGCGGTAGTAGTGAGGTGCTCCTGTGGTCCGTCTACACATGTTTGGTGTTACTGACTGAAGACCCGCTGTTCTTCTCCCAGTGTCACTCTGTGTATGGTAAGAAAGCTTACAGATTAGAAACACCATTTGTGTGTGTTTCGGTTGTGTTTTTCAATTTGGTATACTTCATGTCGCAGTAATCCAAATGTCACAGCTGAATTTCTCAGGTATATACAGTATGTCTTATTTTAAAATCCTGCATGATATGGCTCCTTCACAAATAAATACGTTTATTTATATTAGAACTAGTAAAATTAAGACTATAAGAAGTATAATAAGAGGGGACTAAGTTATTCCATTAAGAAAAAGTGCAATTGGTCAATCAGAATTTTCTGTAAAAGCAGTAGAACAATGAATACATATGTTTAAATCTCAGATTAAAAATGGTTGATTGATAACCTGTTCCTGCTGTCTGGTAGACATAATTTTTTACTTTACTATTCTGTTTAACTTTGGATTATGTAACTTATCATTCTATTATTTTTAATATGGTTTAACCACTGTAATATTCAATTCCTCTTCTCTTCATGTGAGATGTGTAGTGCAGCTTTGCTTATTATTTCATGTTTCTGTTTAAATTCTTTATGCATCTGTTAATGTTGCTGATGTGTTTTTTTTCACTCTTTTGTAGTAATATTAGTTATCATTATTGTAATGCTTTGCGTTTTGTACTTTACTCTGGTTAATTTAAAATTGTTATGATTTATTACTGCCTTGTTCTTAGGGAGGCCTCATAGCAAATGGCAAGAGACTACAGATGAAAATGACTCTGGTACATTTACAGAAATGTTAAGTAATGTACACTGTTTCATTAGAAATAAAATAAATTACAAAGGAAACTTAAAGAACAGAGGTAGCTGCTATAATGTATCCTATACTGTGTTAATTCAACAAATTGACTTGTGCTATGGTTTATAAGTGTATTGTACCCATCCTGGTTCATACTCCTAAACTGAATGCAACTAATGTAACAGAAGGTAACAGTCATTGCAAATTGGCAAAAATATGAGTATTACGCATGGACGTGTACATGTGAGTATTCATGTACATGTTTGGTGTGTGCCATTAGATAATAACAAACCAATCAGCCACAACATTAACAGCACCTGGTGGTTTTAATTTTGTGGTGGACATGGGGGATCAAGGGAATAATGTAATTCTGGCCAGGTTAATGATGTGTTTGATGTCCCACAGTCTGCGACTTTCTTTAATGTTGCAGCACTTCAATGGTCCCCTGAGATATTGTTTAAAAAACACTTCCAGTACAGACTTAATTTACCTGTACGCAGGGTATCTGGTGTAATAAGTCCTTGTGCTATTAGACTCTTGCTCAGTATAAACATGAGCTTATTACAACAGATTCTACGTAGTAGTAAATTAGAAAGCTGCACCACTGCAGCAGTTTGTTTGACGTGCATGAATTTGTTCGTTGGTATCTTCGTGCTTATTTTGTGTGTTGGTGTCTACACTTATGAGCATGCCAGTCATTTTAATGCAGCAAGTTGCTCTAGCCTGTAGCATAGTAGTCAGTCAAAACACTCTGACAACTTTAGCATTGAGAAAAATTGGATAAGTGTGTGTGTTTGGTTTAGATGGGTCTGCCTGGTCAGTATTTCTTTGACTTTGTATGTGCTAGGTATTGAGTCCCTGGTGCGCAGTCTGAAGGAGGCTCTGCGGCTGACCAACCTGGCAATGCAGAAACAAGGTCTGCTGCTTCTTACTGAGATACTGGAAAGGTGAGACTGGTCTGTTTTTTTTGTTTTTGTTTTGTTTTTTGTTTTTGAGGTGTCCCAGTGCCAAAATGATTCATTCTGTGTGTGTGCATGTGCGTGAATTTTGTGAGGACCTGTTTAAGTTTTTCACCAGTGACCAGTACTCACTTTCTGACAAACTGGGCCTGTCAAATCCAGAAAAAGTTCTAATAGAAGCACTTCTACAACTGACAGGGAAGAAAATAACAGACGGAACAGCGTTGTTGTTCCGCCTGTTGTGGGTATGTCTTAAAAGCTCAGAAGGATCTTCAACAAGCAGATCATCCCTGTACATTTCAAACCAAGCAACTCACTGAGGCAGACACTGGTCCATCCCAAGGACAAAACACCCAGACACAAACAGTATATGTGGTTTAATGCAGTGAAGAATGTACAGACTTAGACATAGTAGAGAATAAACAACAGCTTCACAAACGCATGGCACAAGACAGAAGAGCCAGCTCCTCAGGACAGGACTCAGCAGTTCACCTACATCTGAAAGACAAGGGCCACCACTGCTTTGAAGACAGCAATGTTCATATTGTGGACAGGAAAGAAAATTGGTTCGAATGAGGTGTCAGGGAAGCTGTTTATGTCAGGATTGAACAACCCTCTCTCAACAGAGGAGGTGGCCTAAGGCATAATGTATCACTGACAATGATAGATTATGCCTTAGGCCACAATGCAATTTTTTCATCACTACCCAGGCAGTTGTGTGTGTTTGTGTGCGCCTGTATGTGCACGTGTTATAGTATTTAGGATGTTCTATGCAACCGCTGTTGTGGCAACAGCGTGCCAGTCCACAGCTGTTTGATGTCATGGACCACAGACATACACCAGCGATCTTTGCAGTCCTAATACGTCAGTACCTTTTGTTTATTATATTTGCCTGCCATAAAAGAGAGAAAGAGCGTGTGTGTAGGTGTGAGTGAAACAGAGAAGGGCAGGTTCACTCAGTCAGTGGTGGCATTGGCACAGCATATCAGGACAATGAACAGACTGTCAGCTTTTTGATGAGTTTTTATTTTGTCAGAAACCCACATCAGCAAAAAAAAAAAAATTACTGAAAGGCCTCTCCCCTTCTTACTGAATAATCCTGGGGATCCAGAGTACTGACATTTTTTGCTGTCTTGATATTTAATTATTTGCTTACAACGCAGATTCTGGTCGTATAAATCATAGGCGGTCCAGGATTGGCTGCTTGGCTACAATTTAACACCGGCAGTGACAGCCTGGACAGTCGCACATTTTTTGTTCTTCAAGCTCTGAGCTGCAGCTACACAGCCTACACCTACCTAAGTGCCATGTCTCTGCTTTAATTTGAGTAGGTTTCCATCAATATACAAATAACTTCATGTAAGATATAGCCAAAATTACAAGGGTTCAAAAGCCATTGAAAAACTACTGAATGTTTGTTGGGCAACTGGGTGTTGGTTCAATGTTAGTTCATGCACAAAAGTTGATTTGGAGTTGCTGTTTAGATTGAGCAGGAGTTCTCTGTTGGAGGACTATAAAGATGACTGTCAGTTGCTAGACTACAGAGCACTCTTCAAAAATCATTTCCATTTCCATTACTGCACAGCATGTCAAGAATACTGTTGAGGATACAGAGTTCTGTGGACTGATGAAACGAAAATCAACTTCTGTCAAAATAATGAAAAGGTCAAAGTGTGGAGAAAAAAAAGCAAAAGCCCATACCCCAATGCACCACCTCATCTGTTAAACATGGTGCTGGTTCTGTTATAGCTTGGGCATGTGCAGTGTAGCTGCCAACTGAAGTGACACACTTGACATTTATTGGATGATTTCACTCCTGTTGGAAAAAAACAGGGTGAATACAGAGTGTATAAGCATTTTGTGAGCTCAGATTTAGCCGAATACGTCACCACTAAACATACAGCCAAATCAGCTAGCCAGCCAGCTTGTCAGTGAATCACAATATGATACAAAGCGTCTGCTGTTATCTGTGAATAGACGATTTCAAACTGTCATTGACCACAAAGACTTTTCTCCAAAATATTGACTTTGATTATTTTGTGCAACTTCATGTGTATCTACCCAGTTACTTTAGACTTAGCATACTGAGCTTCACATCTTTGGACACCGTGTGTTAACATAGTTCTCTCTGTTTGATGTAAACATACTCAGATGAAAGCTGAGGATTAAAAAAATGTCCAACTGTCCATAAACAGTACTTGCATCATTTTATGTGTGTGTCTGTGTTATTATAGGCAGCCTCCAAGTGTGCGTTTGTTCCCCAGTGGTCCAGGGTTTGTTGCAGTTTCAGGAGCTGTCAAAGCTGGAGTGTCGTCCTCCTGTCTGCTTGTAGCCACACAGGCTGCTAGTGCTGCTTCTGCCCTTTTCAGGTATACACAAAAAACACATACTGTGGATAAATGACTCCTATATTGTCAAGGACACTTGTGAAGCAAGTGGATGTTTAACTTTTTGTGTTTTAATTGTTGTTAAAACATTTGATTGCTGTTTCCATAATCAATCCAGACACATTAGTGACGTAGGACTATGTGAGGGATTGAAGTTGAACTTGAAAGCAGGCACAACACCTCATTCAGATACACACACACGGCTACTTACAGTACTTCCACTTTCATTTTAACTCATCAACAAGTGACTACACAAACTATATATACTACACACAGACAAACCATGTGTGTGTATTTACGCACACACGCGCAATGCCATGGTTTAAAGTAACTAACAATCGTCAGTGTTGTGTATTTAGGGCTGTCAGTCAGTTTGAATATTTAATCATAATTAATCACATGACTTTTCATAGTTAATCTCATGCGACGTTTTGTCTATTCAGAATTTACTGTAACAGTTTCAGGTGTTAATATTCTGATGGCATTTGAACTAAGTGAAAATTCACTTATTTGTTTCTATAACAGCAACAGTCATGTGTCACATATCTCTTGAATTGAAAAAATAACGGTCCTGAAATTAGTCAAAGGGCAAAGTTTAGAAAGAGAGAATAATGTAGAAATGAGTCACTATCACTTGATGAGCCTCTGTCCTCCTCTCTCTGATGCCGATGTGATTCTCTTCTCTACTGGGCAGATAAAGTTAGTAGATACAGGAGGCTGGCTTGAGAGTGCGGGGGAGCCTGTCTCAGACGTAGAGCTCAGTTATTAAAATATGTGACAAATTAGGCTAAATGGTTAGCATAACACACAGACAGCTATTGTTTTACTGTATTCATAGCAATTAGCGATAAGCCAACAAACTTACTGACGGTGCGCAGAGCTGACACTGCTGTTTTTCTGCATGTTTATGCTCATTTGACAGGTGTTTTAATAAGCTACGTTTGTTGGCTTTTTACTCAGCTTTTTAATGTACATCGGTAACAAGCATAGATGTTGTCAGCCTGTGTGTCTTACCCCTTCTCCTGCCTGCTGTTCAGCCTGTTTGGAGGAGCTGAACCCCGCCCTCGGTCAGACACAGAGGCAGACAGCGGACAAATTGCAATGTACAAACAACTATAATTTCACACTCGCTAATCTCACTCAGTGCACTCTTCAAGTGCAAATAGAATGCTGAGAATCAGTCTGCATTTCTGCTCTGAATCACTAATAATGTTTCACACACTCTAAATAAAAAAGAGTTCCCGTTAATGTGTGTTAACTTTGACAGCCGTGGTATTTAAAATGGGTGTTTCATATGTATAAACAGCATTCACTGTCTGATTTCTTTAGACTGAACCACCAGTCCAGACCAGTCCAGTACAGGGAGGTGGAAGGATTGGTAGAGGCCATCACAAACAGACTGTCTGAGCTGCCTTTGGCCTCTCCTGCCCATCGGCGAAGCTCTGTGAGTCAGTTAGTTTTGCTTTATGTTTTGTCCACAATTATAAAATAAAGATACAAGATACAAAATTAATAAACTGGTGGTGAAGAGAACTGCCTGTGTTGTATGTCTACTCCCTTAATGTTGAAACTGTTTTCTGTGGTTATCAGTGCCTCTCAAAATGATGCTGCCTTCTTGTGACATGTCACACAATAGATAGAGTACATGACCTACATGTTTGATAGAGGGGAATTTATACTACCTTAAAGGAATAAATGTCCTCCTGCGTGCATTCACAGTCACACTTAATATGCAAAAGATATGCTCCAGTCGCACTGAATAATGATACAGATTCAAGGCTAATATTAACCAAATGTAAATGAATATAACGATATTCACTGAAGAAGCAGAAGGACTTTAAGAGTTTCTCAAGGTTGGTCTTAATTGAGAAGTTTTTTTTATTTAGCTAAGGTTTTAATGATTTCCTTGAGCACATATTTTGGTTAATGTGTCTTGATAAAAAGATAAGACAGTTTTCTTCACAATGTGATTGGATTTGCTCGTCTCTTTCTCCACTTTTACTCCAGGGGACTCTGAAGAGGTCAGACACCAGCAGCAAGGCTTCCATGGCAGAGGGGTTTCTGCTTCAGGCCATGGTCTGTATTCAGGCTGCTTGCAGGTCAGCACATGTTGAAGAAGTTAAATGATATGCATTAAGTGTTAATTAGTGAATATTAGTGGAGTCATAGAACAAAATGGTTTCGACCCTGCAGATGACAGAGTTTAGTGATATCTTTGATGTGTGTGTGTGTGTGTACTTGAATTTATTTGTGTCTGTGTCTCAGGTTGGCTGAGGACTGTGCATCAGACCCCGTTCTGAGGGAGAACACATTTACAGCTCCATCTAAACACTGCCATGCTCAGGACTCACTGGAATCTCTGTGTCAGTGTCTGCTGCGGTGCTGCGACTCCATCTGGATACCCACCGTCATTGTGAGAGCCAGACACACACACACTCTCACACACGCAGAAGCACATATTTGATTCATCATCTTCTCATCTTAACCTTCTATTTCGCTGTCACAAGCACTTGTAACCAAACCCTTGAGAAAATGATCTTGCAGTTCCCATCATCTCTATTCTGAGAAACAGGTAACACTGATTATCATGCTCTGTGTGGCAGTGCCTCCAAATGACTGTATTAATAAGCACAGCCATACAGCCTCTGTCTTCATTAGTCTTGTGTAAACACGGGCGTTAGAGCCTATCGATCAGTGCCTTTGCTGTAGTGCTAACAATTGTTTCATGTGATGTTTTTCTAAAGTTGGTATTTAGGCTAAAAATCAATCAGTCGAGAAAAAATGGTTTGTATTTTGGTCATTTATTTCAATTTTTGTGTGTGTGTGTGTGTGTGTGTAGAGAATGTGTGAGTGTTCACCCAGTGCTCAGATATTGCAGTACTTCTACTCCATCTTATCCGCCCAGTTCACCCTCCTTCCATCTTTTATGCCTGTCTTTGCAAAGAAACTAGGTGAGTTGGAGAACACTGTATAACCTCAAATCACCACCAAGTGCTTTATGATTTGATTTTAGTATTATCTGTACATACTGTCTACTTGTTGATGGTGTATGTTGTCCCATTTGCACTGACTTGCTGGGCTTGGTGTGATGATCTTGTCACAATCTTTTAAATATTCTTCACAAACTCAGCTTTGCCTAGTTCAGTAGTGGACAAGTCTTTTGTCCTCTAGATGAGACAGGCTGACAGTCCCTGTAGTATTATTTATAACACTGGATGGATTGCCATGAATTTGGTGATTTATTAACTTATTATTATTGACTTATTAAACATAGGGATGTCAGTAATGTCATTGGCAGCATGTACCACCTCTGGGAATCACCAGGTCGTTTATTTTTATTCTTGTTGAACAGTTCTTCTGGATAAAATAAAACATCTTCTGCTGCCGTCATGAAATTTGGCATATTAAGTGACACATTTTACATTTAAGCTTGTTTTTTTATGCACACAGAATTGGTTAAATGAAGCACTTAATTAAACCAAATATCAATAGCTCATAGTGGATACATTTTCTTATTTTAGGATGATAGATCAGATGTTTCTCTTCAGATTTGTTTATCTGATGGATCTCAGTTATGAGCTGAAATTGAAAAGATAACATTCTGTTAAGCTCTGATAATATTTAGGATGTCAGTAACTGATATAATGGGGACAATCCGGACACAGCTCCTGTTTTTGTTGTCTTGTTACTGCTGTGTTTGCACCAAGGCAAGACCAGCACCATCCTCACACTGCAGTGAAACTGCCAACCAACCAGGAAACTACTAACCAGACATATTTCTAAAGAAGACTTTGTTCTAATACAGATTTGCCAATTAAACATCTTGCTCACAAAACATTTTGCCTAAATTTTAACTTAACTAAACAAGCCCAAACAGGTGGAATTTGACTGTAAAGCTCTTCCCAACTAAGTAAATTGGTTTAATATTATTATCACTTAATGTTTCTCTAGAGTAATGTTAATGAATCTAAACTCCAGACTTGTGCAGTTTAAAATTGATTCTGATAAATGCCCGAATGTTGACTAAATTTGTGGAAACTTGTTGCCTCGGGCATTTAGACAAGCCTGTGTGGTGGCACTAAAAAGAATCAACAAAGCAGAACAGTTTTCTGCAGATATGGCTGTGGAGTACCTTGGCACAAGTCCACAAGAGAGTGAGTTAGTAGCGTTAGTAGTAGATAGTTAGTAGTAGTAGAGTTAGTAGCCTCAAATTAAAAATTCCCTGTAATGGGTGCTTTCTGGCACTGCAGCACTGAAACAGCCAAGACATTAAGTGCAGCTTTACAATATACTGTAGGGTTTCCCCCCATGCAGTCATCCAGCTGATGAGCTTTCCCTTCAGATCCTGAGTGTTTTAGATCATTTGTGTGGGAATGTAGCTTGAAAACTAATGATTAAAAGATTCAAACACAAAGTTTAGTTGACCAAAGGTGGAATCAACTTTTACTTTGAGAGCAGCAACCCTCTGTAGTAAAGCTTTTTTTTTTTAAATCAAACCTGAACTTGAAGCTTTTCTTGTTTGTATTTTAGTTAAACATTGCTAGTGAATAATTGTAAATGCATTATTCATAGCTGAAGATTTCTGTACCTTCTACTAGTGCTCAGCTGTTTATATGTGAAATTTAGCAACATACTTGTGATATTTATTTTATAAAATGTTATAAAAATTGTTTGTTATTATCATCGTTCTGCTTTTCCTCTTCTCAAATCTGCTTTTCACCTCTTCTTTCTTTCCTGCAGCATCTTCCGGTTTCTACAGGCTGGCTCTGGAACACAAACGCCTCCTCTGTGCTGGAAACAGGTACACTGTAAGAGGATAACCTGGGGACACACACACACACTCCCACAGAACAATTAACAAAGCAGTTCTGTCTAAAAGGTGTGTGTCTGTGTGTTAAACCGTGGTGGCTCTGAAAGTTGAGTTCTTATTATCAGTCCCTGTCAGAGCACATTGAACAAAGAGACAGATAACACGACTCGGGCATCTGTCATTTCTGAGCCTTTCTACTGTTTTTTTCATGGGAGCCAGCTTTCTCAGCAGTGTGTCTGCCTCAGAGCTCTGGTTCTGCAGCTTCAAAGCCTACTGTGTTTGCTTGTTTGTGTGTGTTTAGATTTTCTTTTGTATATGTTAGCTCTTTGTGGGTGCATGTGTACGTGTTAGTATTTCTGTTTGCACTTTCGTGTTTGTACGTTAATGTGGTTGTCTAGGTAGGCTTTAGGTCCCCTGCACTGAGCTATAATGAAACTGAACCATGGCATTTCTGTGTTGACTAAGACAAGGCACATCCTGTGCTGTGTCTCACAGCTTATTTTTCACTGTATTAATCATGCACTGTGGGATGGATGTGTGCTGTGGGTGCTTTGTTTTGGGTGCTCTCATTTTTTCTTTCTTTTCACTCTTTTGACTCTTGTCTGTGCTCTCCCTACTGTCTTTATATTCATGTTTATTCTCTCTCTCCTGTGTGTATTTCTTCCTCTTCTTTCAGGAACCCAAATCTGAATGCATCATGCTGTGGTTTTCTACAGAAACTCAGTGTGTGTCTGCTTTCCCAGTCAGGCCCTGCTTCTGACTCCCACCAGCACGGTATGCACACACGCTTGCACCGCACACAGAGCTGCTTTATGTATAGTAACAGTAAAAACCCTGTTGGTTTCTAAGGAATGATGTCATGTTACCAGTGTGTGCAGAGGTTCAGGTCATGTCAGTTGTTCAAATCATATTTATCCATAGCCTAAATAAGAAGTGTTTAAGATAAATAAAAATACTCTGCATCACTGGAGTTTGTTCTCACAGTGCACTTGATATTTCATTAGATCTTGATTGGTTTTGAGACTGCCTTCTGATCTTGAGAAGTCACAAAATCCTACTAGAACGTTCTTGTGTTACACACAGATTTAGGCCGTATTCACACATTATGTGTTTAAAGCTTATTAGAAACCAAAACACAGCGCAGTGGTTTGTAAAACGTACGGACAGGATTATACAACTCTGGAAAGTTATCCTTTGGTTGTGATGATCTCAAGTTAAATGTCGGGAAAACAGTGTTCAAATGACAAGTAATCCACCAGAAATGTGCACTTACATGTTTGTGATTGGCCAGCACCTTGCTGGATGGCTTTACATTGTGTTCCAGAAATGTTGAACCTGATCCAACTTTTTTTCTGTCAGATTCTGCATTGTTTTGTGAAACTGCAGCCTTAAAAACTATTATATGCAACTTTTGGGAATCAAGTAAGTAGTAGCATGAGGAATAAAATCAATCCATCATGCTGTGCCCGGCCCTCCAGGTATTACTTGTTGTGAAATTACAATAAATAAAAAGCTACAAAAGTACCAGTCAGGCAGAAATAATTGGTCTTCTCTGATTCATTAGAAAAGAGAACCTTGCTCAAAAACCTTTAGAGCCGAATATCTCTGCACTGCTTTCAGGCTGTTCAATGAGTCTGGGTCACAGAAGCCTTTAACGGCACCTTTCCACATTACACATTTGGAGCATAAGTCTACCAAAGTCTGTTAGAAAAAAAGATGAGGTTCGTGCAAATGAACTTTTCCGCTTATGAATGTTAAATAGCCTTCTAGTGTAAAGGTTTAAACATGCAAGTTAATTTAGAATCATGGCCTATTTAATTTTACCTTTTGACAAAAAATATCACAAAAAGACAAAATAATTGCAATTAATTCAAAATACAAAAAACTAAAATAAGCGGTTGAAGTATTTAGAGTAACTCACCTAAATCATCACTGGTGCAGCCAGTTGGTTTAAGAAGTCAGAGAATTAGTTAAACGGAGATCACCTGAGTGCAGCGAATGTGTTTCAAGGATTGTATTATAAATACACTTGTATCTTGAAGGTCCATGTACTGGTGAATCAGAATCCTGACCAAAGAATACATCACGAAGACAAAAGTACACTCCATGCAACTCTGCAAAAAGGTTTTTGAAAAGCACAAGTTAGAAGACGGACTCAAGAAAATGTCCAATATCACTAATATCACTGTGGAGTACAGTTAAATCCATCAATACGAAATGAAAGGAATATGGCACATGTGTAAATGTGCCTAAAGCAGGATGTCCACAAAAAACTTAGCAAGTTCACTAGCGAGTCATGCTATCTGGAAAACTTAATTTTAGTCTCATCAAGCGATAGAACCTTCTCCCAGTTGACTTCAGCATCTCCACAAACTCTAAATGAGAGTTAATATGATTTTTTTTGCTTTTTGCCGCTCTCCCATAACGCTTTCACATGTGTATTGAAAGAAGTTCCCAGTTTGCTCAAGGACACCGCAAAGGTGTTAAAGCTGTCTAACCATTAGGCCACCAGTTTGTGTCACCTGGGAGAATTAAATGGATAGAATGAAGTAGCATTTAACAAACCAAATGAAGTTGATTTTATGTGACATTTATTATAAGCTATATATTTAACTAATGAAAAAAAAGAGTTTGTGGTGAAAAAATATTTTTTCTAGAATTACAGGCATAAACTTATATTATGCTCTTGTGTATCAGTTAATCTAGAACTTTTAAACTTGTTAAAGTGAAGAAAAGTGTAGATTATAAATAAATTATATTCACTTAAAGCACCTACGTATAACATTCAACAAGATTGCCATCCTTAATAGAAATGCCTATTCTTCAAATGCCAAAACCTGTTTAGAAAAAGTGTCTCAAAGTAGCTTGTTATTTTACAAAAATGTTCACAAAGACATAAAAATACATCTCCATCCTTCCATTGAAGATGAAAGGAAGAGACCTCGATGGGCGGCGTATAAACACTTTGAGTGTGGCCTTGAACTGAGCAGTGAACAGTGTTTGCTTTCTGCTTCAAATTCCACTGGGAAAGAGCTGATGCTAAATCTCATAAATGTCAATAATGCTTCAAATTAAAGGGCCATCGCCCCTGGTTATTTGAGGCTGACTTTATTTATATCAAAGAAAAGCAACTTCAGGTAGATGAAGCTATAACTTATTGAAAACAACAATCAAAATGCAGCATTATTCCCTAACCATTCCCCTCCACATATCTCACGCCCTTACATGATGAATAAAAAAACTGGAAACTGCTGTTGCTCCCAAGAGACATGTTGTGATATTGAGACCAGAGTTGACTAAAATATTTCTTTGAGGTAATGAGATGTAAGAGAGAGCATGAGCGAGTGCTGTGCTTGTATGCATGCTGTGTGTGTATTTGCTTGTGTGTGGCTGTGAATAATGAGTTCGGAGCTAGACTCCTGTTTGCGTCTTTTTTTTTATCTGTCAACATCTTCCTCCCTTTTCTTCACCCTTATCTCTTTCACTTTCAGCCTCTTGCATCCCCTCATTTGTCTTTGCTCTCAAGTGTTTCTTGATGAAAAGCAAATTTTTATTGCAACCAATTTAAAATATTCTTAATAATTAATAGATAACTATATATAGACATGATACTAGTGATGCCTGTCCTAAACCATCTTTGTTGCATATCCTCTCCATGTCAGTGTTTTGTAGACTGAATTCATTATTGATATTAATAATTAATTGCAAGATTTAATAAAGTGCATCCTTTGCTGTTTGATAATAGCGTAGCATCTGTGTGAAAATGTTTTTCCTCTCTTTTCAACCTTCTCTTATTTTCTCATGATCAAAACCTGAGCAGGAGGCAACATGTCACTGCAGCCTGTTTTCTAGGTCTGTTGTCTTTCTCCCATCTGTTGTCTCCCTTCACTCCCTTCTTCACTCTCTCACCACTTCTCCTGAGATGAAAGTTCTGGTTCCAAACAGTCCCATTTATTTCTTTCTCTTTCTCCACATTACTTGTTTTCCTCGGTGGCTGATTGGTAGTCTCACTCCCCTCAGAACGTGCCGTGGCTTTATACCCTCTCCATACACATTCATCATTGACCCCTTATCCTTGTCTGCCACCTCGTTGTGCCTGCTTTGTCATTCTCTTTGTTACTTTGCCCTTCTTTCCTGTGTTTCCTTCATACTTCATACTGCATTTCATTCCCTCTCGCAGTTTCTCTCACTTTCCCCCAGACCTGCAAGAAGCTGCATTGCAAAGCACTGATTTCTCTATTCATTGCCATATTTCTGTTTCCCCTTCTCTTTGTGTGCTATTATTTCTTATTCCCTTTATTTCCTTCACTCTCTCCCCTCTCTCTCTCCAGCTCCCTAAAGACCACCACAGCATGGATGCAACATCTCAGTGCACATACTCTTACTCTTTTAGCTTGTTCAGAAAAAATTCTGGTTTCCCTGCTATGTTTCCTCTTTGTGTCTTCTGTCTGTTCCCACCCCTGCCCCTGTTTTTACAGTATTGGCTATTTATACAGCACATATCATTTCCTTTGCCCCTCTGCTCCTGTCTTTCAGTCCTCCTCTCCTTGAAGAGATGGAAACCCTCCTCTGCACTATTTCACACTGGCTCGTCCTGGCTCTCATCTCTCCCTCACAGTTTCTCTTCTCTTCTTATAGCTTCCTTTCACATCACACCTGCAATTCCAGGTGCTTTCTTCATATTTTAGGAACCTCATTTATGAAAGAAATTTCCTATAATCTTGCTAAATTACATAATATATCTTTTTCAAAGAAGAGATTAAAACTTTCATTTAAGCAGCCATGACATTCAAAGCTTGGTTAAAGATAGAATTTGGCTATATGTTTGGATACATCATAGATTATTGGAGGTGTAATCTGTACTCACTTTTATCCCCAAATGACTTTATCCTCCAGATCAACAAACCTCTGCTTTAGCTTGGCTTCAGTCATAAACACAAAATTGCTAAGAAACTCTGAGGCCTCATTTACAAAGGACTTGTAAGAGTTGTCACTTGTACTGATGTACTCGTTTCCATCTATCCATCTCCTTCCTTTGTAGCCTCTGTTCTTTCTTCTCTTGTCTCTGTCTCTCGCTGTGCTTCTACAACTTTCTCTTGATCCTGTTTCTCACACTGATTAATAAACCCATTTCTTTTTTGATTTTGTTTTATTTTGACACTTATCTACCAGGCGTTGAGGAAGTGGAGAATCTTCTGCTCCACAACCTTCCCTCTCTGTGTTGTCGTGTGTCAGACTGGCCCTCTCTGCTGTGTGAGGTCCCAGGGCTGCAGCTGTGTGAATATAAAGGGCCAAGGTCCATTCAATACTGTCTGGTGATAATGCTCCACCTTGCCCTGCAGCAAGAAGATAGGTAATACCACACACACACACACACACACACACACACACACACACACACACACAGAAAACATGAATAAAAATAAGAAAAACTAAAGCCTCTTCACCTATTTTATTCACATTTTAAACACCCAGGCATTCAAAATATTCTAATATGAAGAGAGAATGACATTTGGTTTTGCAAAAGTCGCTTATTAAAAAAGAAAGGCTTTGTTCAATTTAAAATTACACAGATGCCAAAACAAACTTGTTCCAACCTGGTATTTTGGTGTAAATTGAATTTACTGATAAGTATTTCAGCAAGAATTTGTGTGTGATTCTGTTTTTGCATTTTTTGATTCACATGTACTGACTTTGTTATCCTTTTTTATCCATCCAAAATGTGCCTTTGAGCAGGACTGGCCTGGTGCCTGCTGAGTAGCTCTTGGTAACACTGTGTTAACAGACTTAATATAAAGAGCAAAATGCTATCAAACTTTTCCTTTCTTATACCAGTGCTGGCACGAACCCAGCTGCACCACTACTCTGAGCTCCAGTTTTATTTGTGTGTGATCTATTAGTAACATATATAAATGAGCACATAATTTAGAGATGACTATATAGTAAGTGCTTCTAGAAAAAGACACTAAAAGTAATGTGAGAAAAAATGAAATGAAAAATGTTCATTACTAATGTGGATATAAAGATCAAACACTGCAGTAATGCAGCCCTTGGGAGCACAAAAGACAACATATGAATTATATCACAGTATTAAAATAACCAAAATCCCAGATGATACCCGGTGTCAAATCACAGCATTGCATCAATATCAATATGTCACTGAATTCTACCACTAAGCCAGCTGGTTGTGCATGTTGCTGTAGCTCTCTCCCTGCTCCAATGGCTCTGCTGCAGCTCATCGATGGTGTTCTTAAGTACATATTTTATGACCCCAGCTTCTTTGGAAAGTTTAATCTGTCCTTCTCTGGAACCTCGGCTATGCATTACCCCACCCTTGGGGAAGGGGATGAAAGCCTCTCCCTGCCACTGTGTGGTCTCATCAAGATTAATGGAAACTGTGGCCAGAGATTTACATAACGTAGGAGGGCTCAGTGTGTGTACACAGGGATAGGGATAGTGTATGTGTGTGTGTGTGTTGGTATATATTGTCATTGAATGTGTTTGTGTATATTTTTTTACAAGGAAGAAAGATAGCAACTTTGTGATATCAACACGGCCCTGGAGCAGTTTGTTTTCTTTGCACACACAGTTTGTTTGTTTGTCCACTTTATTGCCCTCACACTGAAGATGTGAGGGTAATAAAGTGTATGTGTGTCTGCACATTTTGTAAACATGCAAATGTTTATGCTGCACTTGTAATATTGTAAGTTAACATCATCATTGTAGTGTGTGTGTGTGTGTGTGTGTGGCCCAGGCTTCTCCCAGAACAGACGGTGTTTTCCAGTGTGTTGTGGCTGTTGCGTTCAGTCCAGGAACAGGGCAGCTGTGCCGTGCCTCGATCTGTGCTCCGCTCTGCCCTCTACCTGCTGGCAGTGACACAGGACAAGAGCCCCAGCCTCGATGGGGTAACTGTGATCAATATTTTATATTTTGCCCTGTATTTTGACTGTTTTACCTTTCATCTCTTATCTTTTGTGCTTACCAAAATATACTTTGACAGCTGAGGCAAGTTTTCTACCTCTGTTTTAAATATTCTGTTTTATTTTATGTAAAGTGAGTGATCCTTACACTGCTTACAATGTGAAAAAAATTCTCTTGTCACATTCATTGAGATTTACTTAAAGCAGTGCCACATTGAGGTGTCAAGATGTCATCAAGATGAAGGTGTTCGATGTGTTTTCTGTGCACAGAGAGAACAGCATGTACTCGAGCTAGAGTTCTGTA
The DNA here is from genome assembly GCA_032362345.1 of Sandelia bainsii. NCBI lineage: Eukaryota > Metazoa > Chordata > Actinopteri > Anabantiformes > Anabantidae > Sandelia > Sandelia bainsii. Next base: position 20,027,472 of record JAUMHL010000029.1, read on the forward strand.
CAGTTTAATGTACTCTGAATACCGAATCAAAGCTTGACAGCACATATTCATCTTTTCATGCAAAATCCATATTGTGCTGTAGATAATTCAGCAGCAAAGAAAATTAATTATGCTTCACCCTTTTTTAAAGCTACACAGAACAAATAATACTGTCTAAAAAATGTCTCTTTTTTCTAAAACACTTCTTTAGTTCAAAGAACATTACATGGCAAAACTTTGTGCTGCAGCTTCTTTGAAAGTACTTAACAGGAATAATATATTTATTTTTCCTATGAATATAAATAAGCAATAGATTACAGGAGAATTCCTGCTGGGACTGAAGCCTCTGCAGTCTCACATTTGGGTTGTGAAGAAAATTATTTTAAATTGTGTGTGTGTGCTCATCTTAAAAGAAGTATTTTGACTTTTTCGATCTTTCTTTACCAACCTACTCCAGGCTCCTTTGAACTGCATCAGCAAAGCACTCTCCTCTTGCCAAATCTTCTCTTCCCTCTACATTCACCATCCTGCACTCCTCCACTTCATCTGTCGCTATCCAGAGTTAGCAGAGAAATTTGGGCCCCTGGTCTTGGAACTTTGGTTGACCAAGCAACCACAGCACATAGACACACAGCAGGCCTCGGTAAGGGGACAGTTGTTTCACATCTGACTCAGAGTCAAATGTTACACTGAATTAATACTTTTTATGATTTGAATGAACAGACTTTTCTTGACTTTAAGAAGTTTAAAAGTAAGAGTAACTGATGCATGAAAGCAGGGTCTGAAATGAACACCCACCAAGGGCAAATGTGGGTAGATTTTCCATTTGAGCAGTAAATCTCCATCTGCTACACTGGTGGAAAAATGTTTGCTTCTGTCCTCCGTGTCTGCGGCTCAATTAAGTGTCATCATACCATACCTTACCAAACACATTCGCTTCTGTCTGTCAGAAGCAATTTGTCTGTGTGAGGCACTCAGGGACAGTACAGAATGTAGGTGGCTCATGTTTTGGAAACGTCTGTGAGTGAGGCGTTCTTGGGCGATTGTTGTAGGCAGTATGTGTTTTTAAAACACAAAGAAGAAATTTTTCTTGATTTGTATTCTGGCTTTTACATTTTAATTTAAATATGAATTTAATGGATTAATTAACTGTTCATTAATACACTGCCTGTTCAAAAAAAGAAGGTCACCACCTGGATTTAACAAAGCAAACAGATAAGAGCCTCCCATTGGATAAATACTGCATGGATGATTATGTTTGAGCTGGCAACAAGTTATTTAACCCTAATTGATGCAGTGACCAGCTTATTATTTCTCAAACAACCGTGTCGGAAGACACATCCTGTGGTCTTGGAAAAGTTGTTAATCTGTTTCAGAAGGGTCAAATTATTGGCATGCATCAATCAATTGCTGAAACTACTAAATTTGTGTTCAGAACTGTCCAGCGCATTATTAAAAACTGGAAGGATAGTGGGGAACCATTATCTTCGTGGAAGGAATGTGGTCTGAAAAAAATCTTGAATGATTGTGATCGGCGATCAAAGAAACTTTGGTGAAATCAAATCGTAATAAATCAACAGCTGAACTCACGGCTATGTTCAGCAGTGACAGTAAGAGCATTTCCACACGCACATTGAGAAGGGAACTTAAGGGATTGTGCAGCCTTAAAAAACTGATCAGTGAGGCTAATCGGGAGAAAAAAGGCTTCACTTTGCTAGGGAGCATAAAGATTGGACTCTGGAGCAATGGAAGAAGGTCATGTGGTCTGACGAGTCCAGATTTACCCAGTTCCAGAGTGATGGGCGCATCATTGTAAGAAGAGAGGCGCATGAAGTGATGCAGCCATCATGCCTCGTGCCTACCGTACAAGCCTGTGGGGGCAGTGCTATGATCTGGGGTTGCTGCAGTTGGTCAGGTCTAGGTTCAGCAACGTTATGTTCCCAAAGAATGAGGTCAGCTGACTACCTGAATATACTGAATGACCAGGTTATTCCATCAGTGAATTTCTTCTTCCCTGATAACACGGGCATATTCCACGATGACAATACCAGGATTCATCGGACTCAAATTGTGAAAGGGTGGTTCAGGGAGCATGACACATAATTTTCACACATGGATTGGCCACCACAGAGTCCAGACCTTAACCTCATTGAGAATATTTGGGATGTGCTGGAGAAGAATTTGTGCAGCGGTCCGACTATCCCATCATCTCTACAAGATCTTGGCGAAAAATTAATGCAACTCTGGATGGAAATAAATGTTGTGACATTGCAGAAGCTCATCGAAACGATGCCACAGCAGATATATTCCGTAATCAAAGCTAAATGCGGTCCAACAAAATATCAGCGTGTGTGACTTATTTTGGACAGGCAGTGTATATGAAATAAAAAAACATATATGTTAAACAGTAAGGCAGTTTATTATATTGGTTGGTAAAAAAATCTGTTTAGCCAGTTGATTTTATTATCTACCATCCACCTCAGCTGGTGAGTCAAAATTTTTTGCATTTTTCATTCCCTTTGAACTCTCATAAATTAAAATTAGAGTTGATAAAAAGCTAGTTGAATGTCATTTCTGGCTGCAGGGAGAGATGCAGGAGAAAGGAGAGAAGAAAGAAAACCATGTTTTCAAGAGACAGGATCGGGAGCCAGACATGGAAACCACAGAGCTTCTTACTCTGATAGAGAAGTACCCAGCTGTCATACTGATCCTCCTGGTGAGTACCAGACACCCCTAACAGGAAATTAGATTTAAGAAGTTGGCCATATTAAAGTGATGACTTTTAAAAGGTGACTGATGTGCTGCATTGCTTGATCCCTTACTAGAACTATTTGTTAAGCCTTGAACTGAAATCCCACAGTTTATGGAAGATACATATTTTTTTCTGTGACCTGCAACCTCATTGGCTTTACTGCATTAGCACAATGCTGATACAAAACAATATTCTGAACTGTCTTTTATGGCTTGTGTGTATCTTTCTGTTGACTGTCTGTCTGTATCATTATAGGACGTGGTTTGCACTAGGGAGGCCCCCCTTGCACAGAGAGCTCTCGGTGTGTTGGAAGTGCTTTTCCGTAATCAAAGAGATTATGAGCCAGACTTGTGTGCCCAACTAAGGCCAGCCCTGCTCCAGGCAGTACAGAGGTTCAGTGTGGAGAACATAGGCCATGGGCTGGGACAGGGAGACACTGAACAGGGTAAGAGAGATAAACTCACAGAGGGAGAGTATATCATTTCTACAGTGTGATAGAAATACCCTTTGCAAAACTATTTCAATAATATAATAATGAAAATTGGAACAGTGGTTTTAATTTACACTTCTACTGGCAGTTCATTGGAAATGCAGATAAATCACACTGAATTATACCTTTATGACAGCTTCATGCACCTGCAGTACAGGGATGGGTTATTTTGAATGAAATTAATGTACCTTAATCAGAGAATTTATTATGTGTGAT
>JAUMHL010000029.1:20034916-20085381 GCA_032362345.1 Sandelia bainsii
TGGGTTTTCTACAAATATTCTGTATATACATATTTTGTGTAAGGTCCTAAACCTTACACTGTAAAGTGCCTTGGGATTATGTTGTGATTTGGCGCTATACAAATAAAGTTGAATTGAATTGAATGTAACAGTGTTATTTTATTTTAGTTTGTTTTGTAGCACCCATTAAGAGTTACATTTTGCCAAGTTTTAGTTGTACATTTTTCATGCAAATCTATTTAAAAATATTTTATTTGTGTTAGTTTAAAGTTTAAAATTTCGTGTAGTCCAAGGTTTACAGTCAGCTCAGGACTCCCACTGTGCTTAGACCCTTGTATCAGATGAGATAAATTCCAAAAAACACTCTTAAACAGGAAAAACTACCTCTGATATGCAAAATAAATTTCATAGTTTTCAATTTAATGTACACTAATAACCCTGTTGTCAGCTTTGATAGAGTATTAGCCCTACATTTTAGTATTGCAATAGCATAAATTTAGCAAGGAAAAAGCAGGAAAGTGCAGTTTTTTGAGGACACTGGTAGAGTGTATCAAACATTGACCTTCATTGCAATTTGTGTACATTTGTTAGATCATGTTATAGGTGATCTGCCTCCTGTTTACTGTTTCCTGTGAACTGTTAACTTCTCAGACCTTCACACATCACTTTCTTCTTGTAGCCTCATAAGTAGATTACAATTAATTACAATTTACTCAGAATCATTGAACTGAAGTCAGGTTCAGTAACAGTAACTTGCATGCATATCAGGTGCTGTAATGTGTTTTTGGTGGAGGTGTCTAGCAGATGGCATTATTATGTCTTGTTTATTTGACCAGGTTAATGGGCTCAGCTGAAGGGCGCAACACAAGCGTACCAGCTGGGGATTCGGAAATTGTTGCTGTGGTTATGTTGTCCCTGCTTTCTGCTTATCCCTGCCCCTGTGGGAATCACAGACCCTTATCCTTGCACATGTTCCAGTTCAATCCACTGTAATTTGCATTGATATATACTTTTAGCCTCTAATGCGGCGGTATCACAAGGGGAGATATTTTAATGTTATGCACTACAGCGATGAAAAGAGGGCGTAGATTGCTATTCTGCCTAATCTTCCTGCAGTCTCTTTTCTGTTAGAGTACTCCTGCCCTTTGTCTTTTTGCACCTCATCTCCCTCTTCACATTCCCTCTCTGCCTTCGCCTCTTTCTTTGTGTGTTTCACCCTTAACCTTTCCTGCATCCAAATCCAGAATATTGTTATTTAAGTGCTTCTGGTATTTTATAACATTTCTGAGTTTTCTTTTCTGATCACTGTGTGCTGCCGACCCTTGTAGGCAAACCAAACTTCATTTAAAGTCCATGAGTCAATGAAAGATAAGCTGATTTTTTTTTAGAAAACCTTATCGCTGCTCGAACAGTGTCAGTTTGAACAATGTCCTCTATTTTGGCTTTGCTGAAAAATACTCTGGGAAACATCAGTCTTCAGACTAAGTAATGAGGTGAGGTGAAATGCTAATTCAGGATGAATGTCAGGCAATCTCTTACGTGCACCACTCCCTCATTTTTTCTCTCTCTCTCTCTCACACACACTTTTCTTCTCTCTCACTCAGCACTTTCACTGTTTTCATATTTATTTGTCTGCTGTATATGTCCGCCCGTCTGTCTCTCTCGCTTCTTCTCCACATTTCCGTTTACAGTTGTGCTTTTTTTGCTTCTCTCTTTGTTTAGCAGTGAACTCACTCCCTCTGGTGCTGAAGCTGCTTTGTGTGATGCAGGCCAGTGACCCCCCTTTAACTTCCTCCTACAGCAAGATGGATGGTGTACACTTCAAGCTTCTCTATCATGGTGAGGTCAAAAGTAGCTGCTGGCAGGTCATAATAACTCTCCTCCCGCCAGCCCTCGTCTGTTAGCATACACACACCAACATGAACTTAAGTAACCTGGTTACTTGACTTGAGTAAGCCAATGCAAATGAGAAACTTAATTTCCCTAGGTAGATTTCTCCTGGAGAACATCAATTTATCATGCCATGTATACAGTATGCATGACAAGCAGTGGCTGACCGACATAGGTTTTTCAATAGCCGATGCAGATCTTTAGAGAGCAGGGAGGCTGAAAGATAACGCTGATATATTGTATTTTCTTTCGACCTGTCTTTGCATCTGAAAAAATACAACAATTTAAAATTAACAACGAAAAAGATGCTGAATTCATTTCAAATATTTGAAACAAAAAAATTAGCATTGAACAAACCGAATAAATTCAGAACCAGATTAGAAATTATTCATCTGTTGAAAATAATATATATGAATAGAATATACGATAAAACTATTTTACAGTACTTTTAAATTATCAAATACGCAGATGGTAGTTTGTTACACATAGCTGAAACTAATCCAATTTAATAAATCCTGACTTTGTGAAGGCTACAATAAAATGAAGAATAGTCCTGAAATCAAGAATTGGGTGAAGTTTAAAAAGAATGACTCTGTTATTCTCACTCATTGAGAGAAGGACAGATTTTGAGAATGTGGGGGCTACTGTCAGACAGAGTCCACTTACTCAGTTTTAAGCTGTGTAGTAAATTTGGCTGAATGGTTACCATACAGTTTTTGTTTTATCCCAACAAGCTCACTATTTTGATAAACTAATTTTATTTGCTTTTATCACAAGTATAACAGTGTCCAGTCGTAAACTAGTAAGGTCTCATCTCACCTGGGGTCCGTCAGTTCTCCTGCCTGCTGTCCGCTCTGCGTCGTGGAGCTGAGTCTTGCCCTCGGTCACAGAGACACAGACAGAGAGAGGAGAGGCTGCAGCAGAAACACCACAACCATATTTTAAGTTCCACTAATCTCACTCGCTGCTCTCTTCAAGTGCTAATAAAAATTCTTCCAGTTGAGTCACTCGCACTTGCAAACAAATAATTTTTCACCTTCACATGACTCATTCTGTAACTTGTATATGCACGTGAAATGCTCCCAGTGTAGTTGCCTGCAGACATTTTTCTTAATTGGTCGACATAGAAATGCGATCAACATAGGAATGTCAAATATCAGCCTGATTAATCAGTCAGTCAGTCGGCTGTTAATGACAGTCTGCAGATAGTAAATGTAGTAGAGTAGTAGGGAAAAACACAAAATGACCTGTAGACGTCTAAATAAGTTGGTTTTCTCCCCTGACTACCACAGTTTGTTCTGTGAAAAGAAGCCCTGTTCAGTGTGCATGTCTTTCTCTTTCTGTGTGTCAGTCTGCACAGATACAGACACAGTAAAAAGAAAGTCAGGAAGCAGGGTCTTCTATCACTGTACAGGTAAAATCTGTATCTTGCCTCCAGATTAAGTCCAGGATTGAGAAAAGAATCTGGTAACGGATCTCTAAGTACATGTGGATTTACAATAACCGGGTTACTTATGTGCATGTGAACACAGTACATGTTTCCAAACTCTGCGACTAAAGCTCAAAAGACAAACACACAGTTCTGCATACAGATTACTTAAACAGTCTTCAGTATGTTTGTCACTGACACAGGCACTTAAAGATACATAATCCATCTCTCTAACACGTGGTCTGTTGTGTTGTTTTGTCGTACCTTCTCAGAGGAGCACTCGCTGCTGATCTGCGATGCAAATGCAGAAATTTACCAGACATGTCTGGTGTAACATAACTCCAAGCATGTTATTAATAGAGCTTAATAGAGATTTGCTTTGCTTTTTGCTTGTATGTCAACAGCCCTCATCCATTTGTGCCTTACCTCTCAGTTTTTGTCTTTTCATTGCAGTAGTAGAACCACATTTTGAGTTGTTAGTTAGTTTTCCAGCCCCTCACATTTGACATTTTCACTGCCAGATCAGATTAATTCAGTTTTTACCAACTGGTGGGAGACAAGATGTGACAGGCAGTAAATGCCGAAGATCATCTTGTTGAAATTTATCTGTCTGTCACGTTGTGCCTGTTTTGGATGAAATGTTTATCAGTGGTGTTTGAGAGCAATGCAGATAAAATATCAGAAAGACAAGCGAGCCATCAGTTTCTAATGTGTGTTTGTCAGTGAGTATTATAGCAGGAAGGTTGAAGCCTACCAACACAGAGACCCTGGTGCCTGCCCTGAGCTACTTGTACTGCAGCCTGAGTCTGTACCCTGCACACTGCACTGACAGAGGTTAGACACGCTGCCTGTCTCTCTAGTCCCACATTTTTGTCTTTCTGTCTTTACCCTCCCACCATTACATCTTCCACACACTCTCTCTTCACCCTCTGCCTTAGTATTTTTCTGTCTTTCGTTCTCTGTCCGTCTGTTTCAGCTTCTCTCTCGTTTTGACAGAGGTAAGAGACTGGCTTTGACAAGCACAAGGCACTGAAACACAGGGGAAATAATAAGCACGCAAGCTGACACCTGCCTTACATCTTTACATAATGATACACAGGCCGTTGCTCAGTATTGGTACACTGTCAAGTCTGAGAGCTTCTCACACATTTGCACAAAGACACGACGAGTGCTCAGTGTTTGTTGTCACCTTGCTGAACCTAAATATCTGTAACCACAAATGCAAAAACGTGTTCAGTAGACTAACTCACGCTCTCACACAAATAGAAAGATACACACACGAAACACATTTTTATTTTGCACATAATCAAATGATAATAAGAAATAGCATTGTAGCAAATTTCTACACGGTTTTATTGGACATTTCTGCTGAAGAGAAAAATCTGTAGCTCCTGAACTCTACAAATCCAGTGAAACATTAGAATCAGTGAGCCAACGTATTAGAAGAAATACTTCCAATGTAGATAAATCAAGTTTTTATCAAGAATATTAATTGGCATTTTATTGCAAGCTAAATAATTTCTCAGCAAAAAAAATGTGCACAAAACTCAGTAATGAGCTGGTTTGTAGTTAATAAGGTGAGGCTGGTGACCAAAGTGTACAGATACCACTGGGAAGAAAAGCCAATTATGCCCACAACATTACTTTACTGGTACTGCTGCATTCGCCATCTGCTTCTTCATCACTGGTGGTGAGTTTACAGACGCTAGTTATTTCAGCCTCAGGGTAGATGGTGTTTCAATTGGCCTGGCTGGCTGCCTATGTACTTTATATAACCCCAATGTTATGCAAATTATTTCCCCTATTATTCTGTTCATTTTTTTCTCATGCAACAACCTGATTTCCATATTGTATATTAAGTCATATTGAAAGATAGGTGCACCGTGCTTGGAAGGCTGAGGTGGGAGACTTCAGTTGCAATAAGAGTATGATGTGAAAGTGAGTGGGGGATTGTGTATGTGATATTATTTAATCAATTTGTAATGTTCCATGTGTAATGTTGGCCACCGAAGTGAGAACACTGAACACTGAAAAGTGTGTGTGTTTATTTGCATAATTGTAGGTGGGTCCCTGCAGCACGTCACCATGCAGTCATCCAGACCAACTGCTATTCAAGCACACACACACTGACAGACAAGCATACAGCATATCAAAGTGTGATGATATAGTGCCTTCTCCTCCCCAGCTGTCTCCATGCTGCTCTCCAATAGTGGACTGATGGACCAGCTGCAGACAGTCCTCTCCTCCTCCTCCTCCTCCTCCTCCGCTCCATCCCCCACTCCATCAGTCTGTCCTCCCTCAGCCCTGCTGTGCTGCAGCCATCTACTGCTGTCCTCCCTCATTACCTTGCAGCGCGTTCACTCCGCTCAGGTACACACTACAGCTCAGCTTTGCTCTTATCACAACTTCACAACTTAGAACTTCACAAAGTCAAGACACAGTCAAGGGCAAGACACAGAACAGATAGTTCAACAGAGAACATAGATTAAGATGTGGATGCAGAATACAAAATGGCAGTTGGATGTGTTATGTATATCACAAGAAGTCTGCACTTTATTCTCTGCTTACACTACAGGGATAATTCATTGGTCCTAATATTGTTATTCTTCTGATTCTCCCTTCTCACTCCTTTGTTCTTTCTGTCTCAATTATTATAGGCCCATAAGAGCATCAGCTGGAGTCTGGACACAGCTATGCTGCGACTTCTTGTTCAGAAAAGAAACACAGACGATCTCTTGCTGGGTAACAAACTCAGAACTTTGTTTAATGATCACTTTTGAAAGATGTCTGTCCTGTAGATATTAAAACAGTAACCTAAGAACAAGTTTTTCTTACGTATATGTGGACAGCTCATGGTTTCTCTATTTCACATTTTGTTTTTGGCTTCCTAGTGTTTTGTATTCTCTTAATCTCTTCTGACCTTTCTGTGATTTTGTACTACTCCGTTTGACCGTCTTCAGTGCAGTTCACTAATAAGGTTCCCCAACTTTTGGTTTATGTGAACTCCTGCATAAATAAAGTGACTGTCGATGTTTTATCCTCATAACCAAATCCTGGTTATGTATTTCACACACTTCCGTTATATTAAGTGGCCCACACCCCCCTGCACCACTTGGAGACGCATCATCCATGCTGCTTTTGTGTCTCTGTCAGCTGGATAAGTGGCCTGTCAGGGTCCCTGTGATCTATTGGCTCCCTCCCTCTGCCCGCCTATCTCTCTTTCTTTCTATCTCTCTTCTCTCCTTACTCAGCCTTCCTGTCTGTCGTTCTGTCTCTTAGTCTTTTTTTATCTCCCTTATGCTTCCCATGCTACATTTTTCCCCATCCATCAATCTCTCCCTCTCTATCTCAGTGCTTTGTCTCTTCTGCTGCCACTAATTGAGTCCTCCCTCCCTCAGAGAGCTCTAATCTCAGTGTACATGGCTTAAGTGCAAATCAAGTGGCTGGCAGCTCTCAGTTTGGATCCCACTGTGTTTTAGCAGTCATTTTGGCTGTGTCTCTGTCTTTATCTCCACCACTACTTTGGTCCTTCAGTCTCGCTGACCTTTCTTTAACCCTATTTCTTTGCTGTTTCACACACTCTCTTCACTTGGCACTGACATCTTTAAATTCGTGCCCTCCCTTTCTGTCACATATCAATTCAAAAATGTCCTAAGATCCTATCAACTATTATTCTGACTCTCCTCTGTGCATCAAATCCCCCTGCTACCTGCTTTTATCACATTTTCCCATTTCAGACTTTCACTACCCACTCTGTGCAACACTTACTCACTTATGTTCTGCAGTGCCCTTGTTTCTCCTGTGGTCTTGCCCTCCACATTTGTTTGCTTTCTTCTCTTACTCTTGCTCTCCTGTGTGTTTAAGCATTTTATTTGCTCCTAATTCCCTATAATTTTCTAGTCATTAACCACTCATCCTTTCCTCCCTCTCTCTTTCCAGTCAGCTACCTGAGGTTGCTCCAGGCTTTACTTGATGTTGACCTGGTATCAGCAGTGGTCTGTGTGAGCACTGGTCCTGGCTTGGTTGGGCCCAGACCCCTGGGGATGGAAGATGGAGCTTTGTACCCACTCGGCTCTAGAGGGGCCCAGTGCCTCTCAGCTGCTCTAAGTGGACTTCTTTTGCAGGTTGTAGTACTTGTACTACTTATCTTGGATATCTAACCAATAACACTGATCAACATAATATTTGCTACCTGGGAAAAAATTATGTTATTCTTATGGAATTTGACCTGCTGATTACAAAAATAACATCCATTTTGTTGTATCATATTGGATGCAACAGCCTCTGTTACGGTCTTTTCTCTGGTCTCTGTGTTTCAGCCATTTTCTTCTGAAGTGTTGTGTTCCACCACGTTGCATGTGGTACAAAACAGTTTACCCCTGCTTTTGTGCAGAACATCAGGGATTTGCCTTGTACGATTTATTTGTATATGTTTCTGGGAGTCTCCTGCACCTGCAAATTTTATACAGTGTCCCAGAAATCTCTTCTTGTCATACATTAAGTGGATCAATCATTTGCCTTTGTATGTGGATTTTACTTACATACCTACTTATTTATCTACGTAGGGTTTGCATCTGCTCATCAGCAGTTCTGTTGTGCAGAACAAGTGAGGCGTTCGGGGACAGTAAAGCGTGTAAGTCAAATTTGGGGAAAAGTTACTGTGATGGGACAAAATTGCAAGGTCGAGTAGAATTCACCAAATTCATCATTTGGTTTAATTTACTTTAACTCTTGTGATGACAAAATTGCATTACAAGTCCTGGAGGGACTGAATGATTCTTCCCCGTTGTTACAACTTAGTAGATAAATGGGCTCACATGTTATAATCCAACATCTAGTAAACACTAATATTTGTGTTTTTCAAGTTTTTCAGGATGTCCTTATTAGATTAGCTGAGCTTTGACTTAAATGTTCTCAGAAAGTTCATAAGTGTCCAAATACTGTAGCTTAGGATGTTAATTGACTATTCTGAACTTTGTGTGATGAACATTTACACAGTCAAATTGTAAATAATGGTTCAGAAACCTCAGTAATTTTTGCTATGGATTTTACATCAAAATATATATTTCAGTCTGCCTACTCTAGAGACCATCACTGCAACATTACATTTCCCACATTTCTTGTATGTGGAAGGCAAAAATAACAGAGAATACCTACAGTAAATGCTGTGTTGTAATAAAAAGTGGAGAGCTACCAGATGTATAGTTTTAAATTTTATATGAAAAATGTACATTTCATTGCAAAACAGTGTCTTTAATGGTAGGTTGGTGTACAGAGGTACTGTACATAATGAAGGGAAAAGCACAGCTATTCTCTTAACACAGTTTTTTTATTTCATTTCTATAAATCTGCAAATACTAACTTATCCAGGATCCTGACACTTTCACATAATGAGAACAACATTGCGTGTCAGTGTTTATTTAGAGAATTAAAAGCAAAAAAGATGATATTAGATTTATCAAAGTGTGTGTCTATCCCAAAATAGATACTGTACCCATAACCGTGTGCTCACTCAGCTGTGGGCTTGGATATGATAATGCCTCCCCTCTTACTTTACCTCCACTCCATTCTGTATTTTGCAGTAGATACAGCATAAAGGAAATCTTTAAAATCTTTACAGCATGACATTGAACCTGCCTTTCACAAACAAGGCAGTGAAGAAAATGAGATTGCAATTGATTTAGCAGTTAGGATAATGGAATGGCACACGTAGCAGCACAATCACAGGTGTGTCCAAAATGTTATTACATGTAGCTAATGTATTGACTTTGTTCGCTTATTACAAAAGTGCCAGTCTGGTGTCTCACCAGCATTCATTTTACAGTAAATAGGTGAAGCACTACTTCTAGACGATAGTTAGCACAGAAGAACCATCATGGTTCAAAACACGACTAAATTCAGTGCACAAAAGAAGGCAGTAGATAAAAAGATATTATCCAGAAGAATCTTAAGTAGAGATTGTCTACAGTGCCCTGAAGTACTACATATGTTGCTACTTACACAGCTGCTTACTTTACTGCTACAGCATCACAATACAGAGGCACTACATAAATATGAAGCAATAAAATGCTCAATGACACAACCAAGCATATTGGCTGCTACCTATACAACCATCACTTAATGGCCTAGTCTGAAAAGTCACACAATAACAGGTTCAATTTCAGCTGTGCGACTGAAGCTAAGATATTGTGAATCAATGAATTGCAGAGCTTGTAGGAGTTTTTCATTTTGAATGTGTCCATAAAATGGCAGCAAGATTCAATCTGAATGTAGTCCAGACTCATTGTCCAGCAAATAAATATATGAGTTCAAACCGTTTTCAAGTCCCTGACGTACTTATACAGTAGCAGATAATGAGAGGTTTGTACTGCGGCATGAATTCAAACAGTGAGAGTGCAAACACGGCGAGCATATATCAAACTGAGCAAATCAAAGACAATTCATCTTAATAGTATAAGCAACATGAAAACAGTTTAGATTAACAAGAAATTCCTGAATCAGCAGATACAGTACTCAGAGGTCCTCTGGAAACACATGGATAATAGCTACTGTACATGATTTGTTTTGCCACAGTGTCACAGTAGCAGGTCATTAAAACGTAACAGCCACAACAGGCACACATACAGGTCAAGCTGTAAGTATTATTACAGTTTTTTATTCTTCAGCTCATTCAGTTTGAAATAAAACAATATATACAGCATTGGTATCACAGCCCCGCTTACATTTGAGTAGATTTACATCATTATAGAAAGAGCTGAGGCAGATTTAGTCCTTTTAACACATAATGCCCAAAGTTTAAAGTCCAAAGTAATTAGCTACACATAAAGCTAAACAAAGTCATAATGAATATCTTGGAGAACATTGTTTGCAATCAGTGACTGTCAGAAATCTTCAACTCATCAACATCACCAGGCGCTTTTTATCATTTTTATCTTTAGCCCCTTCTCATGCTTACTGCGAGGTCTCTCTGCATTTAGTCTGCTCTTCAGTGAGTACAGTGCAGCACAATCAGGTTGAAATCAGGAGGTTTAGTCGGCTGAGTTAAGGATATTCCACGTCTTTACCCTGTAAAGCTCTGTGGTTGTTTAGCCGTGTGTTTAGGATTGATGATGCTGAATGGTTAAAGTTTATGTTGTGAGTTTTGTAGCAGTAAAGTCACAAATAAATGTGTGAGGCTTCTGTTGTCAGCCATATGTTTGCCCAAGAACAGAATCACAACCATGTTTGACAGTTAAGGTGGTCATGAGTTGTTCCATTTGTTTTTCACATTTTCCTCCTTTTATTTAATCACTTCACAGAACTTCAATAGTTACTGTTTTTCTATTTTTGAGGACAAGGGTTTGACTCTTGTAATACATCCTCTGAGGCTTCTGTTAATAGTTGACAAGGACAAATGTGTACCTTTGTCATATACATGTGTACCACAGGCATTCTTGAATGGCTGGGCAGTCATACAGATGGTGTTTCCTCACCATGCATATGATTTTCCGCTTACCAAGACTTATGCTTTTTGGTTTGGGCAGTAAAGTAGAATGTACCCAACTGTTGAGTTTATGCAGATCAACTTATACATTTTTGCCCCATTATTATTATCTGAATAATAGTAATTTATTATTATCTTCTTCACTTGCGTAGTCGTCTCTGCCAACTCCCTCTCAGTCTAAACTCTGAGCCCTTTGTGAGCTCTTTTGTGCATGAAATTAAGCTTTTAGCACGTGTTCAAGCAGGAAGACACCTGTCAGACAGCTCATCTCATCACTACTCTGAGGGTCCTCCTGTCTATTATTATCCAGTAATTTCACTGGGTTCTGCATGAGGGAACCCTTATTATCTCATCATGATCCAATCTGTATAACATTGAAACCACCATCATCTATGTTGTTTCTTTCTGCTGTCATTGCCGTCTGTGCCACATTGCAGCTTCACCCCGCCACCAACAGTGTCAAGACCCCGTAAAGGCTCCAGGAGGATTTCACTCCTGGCTCCTATTTAAAGGCTTAATCCCTGTACTTCCTAATGGACAAAACCTTCTCTCTGTCTCTATCAAATATCATTTCTGTATTAATGTTAAATTGTTTCTTGCCAGATTGAACATTCACTCTGCACAAAGCTGCCCAGGAAACATTCAGTAGCTAAGTGACTTTTTATGCTACTTGGGTGCAAAAAGACCAATTCAAATGAAATCTGAGACTTGATATTTCAGTGTTGTATCCATTATTTTATTTCAAACTGAATGAGCTGAAGCAGCGAGTTGCACAAAGCTAAGACTCATTCTTTTGTTCCAGATTGAATGTGGTGAAGCACAGAGCCTGAAAAACAAAATTTGTAAAGGTTTGCTGTCTGTCTGTATCTTTGTGCTCTTTTTGCCCTTACTGGCTGAGAGGTAATTACAGTGATGTCTGAACTAGATTCAAGGTGTCAGAGTTGTTGTGTGAAAACCTGCTGTACTGTATATTCCAAAGGGTTAATGCAATACCTTAAAAGGTTTTAGGCACATGAGCACATTTTGATTTTGATGGATTAAAAAAAAGAATACAACCATGACGTGCAGCCCATCTCTACCAGTGCAATGACTGTACTGTAACTGTTTAAAACAAACATCACCCAGTTTAAAGTTAATTAGTAATGTTTCAATGATAAGAAGCAAAATAAATACTTACATTATGTATTTGAATTTGAGAAGGCAAAAAGCATCTGGATATAATATTCAAACTACAGGATAATTGATATTACAGATATTACACCTGTTGTATTTCTTTTTTATCCTGCAGCATGCCCGCATCTGGTTCCACACTAGTGGTGTTTCCTTGCTGTGTAGAAGACTAGTGCTGAGCTGAGCTTCAGCTCTATGCTTCAGCGCTCTGTAGTCTGCTGTTCAGCGACTGATATAAGCAACAGTTCCCTTCTCCTCTCCTCTCTCCTCTGCTTTACTTTCTTTTCCTTTCGGTGCTCTGGAGGAAACACTGCACCTCTGGAGCTTCTCCACTCTCCACTTTTCCCTCCACTTTCCTGACTCTCCTCATTCTCTTTCACTTCCTGTTCTTTGCTCTTACTTAAACCTATCCTTTAATCTTTGTGTCCTCATCTGCCTTCTTCTCATCTGTCCTTTCTTTTACCCCTACCCTCTTCACCTCCCTCACCCTTATCCCCTCCCACTCATCCTCTTGACTCCTTTCTTCTCCTATCTCCTCCTCTCTGCCTCAGGATTAGGGTGTAACTGTTCCCTGTTGTCTTTATATCCGTCTGGCCTACTTCCGTATTTTTGGACACTACATGATGCTTGCTGCCAGAACCACCACTGTGGGAGATACATGCATTATTAAAACCTTTCAGCCACTCTCTCCAGTGTTTCCTTGTTCTGCCTTTCTTTGAATGCATCTGTTGCTGCAGCACACATGGGCACATGCCACATTTCTGTGGCTCCCATGACTTGCAGAGGTTTGACATTTTAGAGATGGAATATGTCCAAAAAATAGATCTTTTTGTGTGTTTACTCAGGTTCTATCTCATGTTTCACAAGCATGTCTCTTTCTCCTCAGAAGCATGAGCTTTTGCTAAGAGCCTCAGTCAATTGTCTTGGCTCCCTCCTGGGCTTCCTTCAGAGGAAGAATCCCACTACAGGTACTAGACAGTTTAGAAATGAATAAGTGTAAAACGTGTGCAAAAGAGAGAGAGGGAGAAAAGGTATGTAGAAGTGCATGGATCCATGTGAGAGACGGATGAAAGATGTGTGTACGTGTGCAGGACATTTATGTATTTGAGAAACATCTGTATGCATTACAGCACATGTGAATTTGTGTGTGTGTGAGAGAGAGGGAGAGAATCTGTGTGGGTGGGTGTGTGAGGGGGAAATAAAATATGTGGTTAGTATGTCTGTTTGCACCTCATTCAGCACTGTAGCTGTTTGTGCTTCACATGCTGTATATTGTGATGTTGTTTTGTTTTGGCCAATTCTTAGTCTAAAACTGAACACAGCTGATATGAATTAGACACCATATGTTGGCTTTTTTTTACCTCCTGAGTTTGTGTCTGTTTGTTCCTGTGTGTTAGAAAAGTATGTGGTGTGTCAGCCATGGAGTCGATTCCTTGTCTTCTGCCTTCTAAGCTCAGGAGAAAGCTGCGTTCTGCACCCCGTCTTTCTCAGATTCATCACACTTGTGAGAGGTTTCACACACACACTCACAATGCACGTCAAGTATAATTTCTCCTGAATGGTTCTGAGCAGCCATAAAAGTTTCATATTAAAAATATCAAAAGTTAAGGAAGGTAATAAAAGCACAGATGCTCAAAGTATTTAGATCACATGACAGTAAATACAGTGTTTTTATGTCAGACACAGTACACCACATTATACTGCAAAGTAAAGTCACATTAATACCACATTTTGTGATGTGAGCTGTGTCTCCACCTCTTTTATTATTGACTGGGTGCAGGGAAAGACAAACTACTGGTCAGCTGTGTAACCCATGAGATGCCTCATGGGCACATCCTGACATCACTTAAGAGATTTTGACAAAACGTAGGGCTTAGCCATCACATCAACTCATTTCGATAGGAAATTTGTTTACTGTCACATTGATTCTTCCTAGATGCTTATTCGCTCAAATTCTCCAGTGTTTGTTAACGACTGCACCTGTGCACTTCTGTTTGTGTACGCCTGCTTGTGTCCTCTGCAGCTCCTGCAGCATGGCAGCACAGCTGTGCTGTGCGAGCCTGACCTGATCCAGGTGATGGAGGCAGTGGAGAGGAGGGGGGTGAAGGAGCTCAGCCAAGAAGCAGCACATGCCCTCAGGCTGCTGCTCACACAGGTACAGTAGACCTGTGGACACGTGTGGTCACACAGACACAAGATTCTCACACAGATGGTCCATTATATGGTAACGTGATGTTACATATGAATATCCACAATATGTTTCTTAAATGAATGAATTAGTAAATCAATCACGTTCAGACGCAATTCACTATCAAATGGGTTCACACAGTGTTTATATTTCTTTGATTTTTTTATTTATATAGTGTGTAAAACAGCAGGAGCAGTAAAACAAATAGACAGCAGGGGAATGTGCACAAGAAAAGACCAGAATTATGTATGCAAATAAAATGCCAGCGTTTTACACATGAGCACTGCAGCAGCAAAATGCCAGTTTACAGCAGTAGCCTCAGTGTGGAACTTCTACACAAGACGTACAGTTATATAGTCACACTAGTTATTGACATTAATTCAGTAACCTCAGCTGTTAGTCATAAACACCCTTTGGTGCCCAGAATTATCAGAGTCTGTGTCTGTGTTGGTCAGAGAAACAACAGACTGTGTCTTGACAAATCACTGCACCATGTTTTGAATCCATGCATCTGTCAATTACATGTCAGGCAGATGAACTTTTGGGTTCTTTGTGTAATATAGGCGCATAGAGAACTACTACACAGATACACAATGGATTTTAAGTTGGCCATTGTGCTCTGCTACACAGTATGTTTTGGAATTCAATGATTGACTCTTATTAAAGCTAATTTCTTTTTTTAATAACATTTAAATTAGACTAAAGAAGAAGGATGGATTCATGTAATTTTTCAGTGCAAAATATTTACAAGTTAAAAAACTTTTAGGCTAAGTCCCATTGTGGCTCTTTAGGCCAAAGTTTGACCTATGTGACCGAACCCAAACATGATTTCTAAATTTCTGTCTGTTTGCATGAGAAACCCAAAACCCAATCACCACTCGTTGTAGCTAAAAAGATTCAAGAAAGTCTGTAACAAACAAGAGGGCTGAACATAATATTCATCAAGATCTTGCAATGTCTGTTGCTGATGTGGTCTTTGCACACGTCTCTGGTACGTTCTTTTTGTTGTAAACAAGCATGCACCCTTTAACAAAGTGTTAATGAAAGTTAAACTGCGCCCTGGGTTTACTCCTGACATGACAGATTAAGGTGATGAATACAAACTAGATAACTACTGAGACACATATTCAAACATTCAAGGAATAAATGCATTACTGCAGTCAGTTTAAAGTTCTCTCTGAACTCTGGAAGCCAGTCAGAGTCTATAAGAATAAAGTCACTGCCTCTTTATCTCTGAGTATCTGATGACTGCAAAGCTGATATCTGTTCAGCTCTCAGTAGACATTTTGTTGCTGCTGGCTATTTGTTTGAAGATGACTGCACACAATGTCCTCCTACAAATACAAATTATGTGGATCCAGTCTCTGGACTCTTTTCAGCCAAACCCAACCAGCCATAGCTGTTAAAATGATTTCTACTGGTTGGAGAATGATTAGTTAAACCCCTTTGTTATCTTTGTTTTTTTACCATTCTGTACATGCTGTGCATATAAAATTGTGAAATAAGTCAATGTGAAATTCCTTTCCAGCACCAAAGGGTCTGTCAAGTTAGATTTTGAGATGAGAAAAACACCAACATGTGGTAGTGACACTTGGGCAAGTGTTTGCACTGCCATGAAAATGGAGCCCTCAAGGTTCTCGCTTTCTCAATCGTGTATTCAGAAATGAGTATTGTGCAGTTAAGTTCATTTGAGTAGCATAAAAATAATGTGGCAACCTGAGGCAGTGGAGTTTATTGTGGAGCTTCACAATAATATTTAGCTTCCAACCTCAGCAGTTGAATACTGGATATATTATATTGATAATATAGAAATGTAGGGCACCCTATCAAACACACAAGCTATTACAGTCTCATTCAGCATATCACACAGAAACACAAACACACAACACTCCAGAACTGGCTTCATGCCTTTGTTTTCTCTGTGAAAAATTGGTTTCAAAATAAGTTGAACGTTAAAAACTATGTTCTTGTCGTTACTGTGGGAAGCTTTGCAGCAAATGCACGAAGACCATCTGAGTTTGCTTCGAGACATTATAAAACACAGAAGGAATAGCAGCCGCATCAGATTGTGTAGCTTGAATTTGGCACCACATATAGGATCAGAACATTTGGTATTCTGGAAGTAGCTCAGAATCAGAGGAGTGACAGAATGATGGCGCACACTGCAGCTCCCAGTGCGGGAGAGTCGTCAGCTGTGTGCCTGTGTGTGTCAGTGTGTGTTTGTGGAGGCATGGAGACAGTTTAGGGGAGGTTGGGTTCAATGTGACAGACATGCTTCTCTTAACAGTCTCAAGACAGTATGATTTTTCTCCTGTCATCTCCTCAGCTCCAGTCTGGCAGACACACACGCGCACACAACCTCGCTCACACACTTCCTTTGGACTGAAGTGAAATCTCATGGAGAAGTTCTCTGTGCATGTTTGTCAGCGATCTGGTATCACATCACTGTCTTGCTTCCTCTCTGTGAATCGTGACAAACCCGCTGTCTGAGAGTGTGTGTGTGCACGTACTGTGAGCATGCATGCATCATTTGCTTTTGCAGCTTTAGCCCTTGGCTATTTCTGGTCTTACCCTGCCTCTACATATTTGCATGCGCTTGTCTTCCTGTCTCTAACTACAGTGTATGTGTGAATCAGGGCCACCATTGAGGGTGAGCAAGGGTGAAGCTGTTGCAGCTTGTACTGAATACTTAGTTAGCTCGTCAGATCAGAGCTGGCATTAGGGGACAGTCTCTTTTTATAATTTCTAAAACTTCTAATAACTTTCCCCAGACTGGAGGGAGTCTGTCACCCATCATACTTTTTATCCCTTCCATTCTTGCGTACAAAGCCCAGTCTTTCACTTGCTAGCCTTTTCTGTTTCTCACCCTATTCCTTTGCTTTCTCACTCCGTTTCCTAAAAATTGTTCTCACCTCACTAACTCCACTTCATTCAGCTCTGTTTCCCTTTTTGCTCTTTTCAATTACTGAACCATGTTGGAGTCTGTTTTTTTTATTCTGCTCTTTCCTTCCCCTGCCAGTTCGTCAGAATCCCATCCTTTAGAGTCACTCAGTGGCAACTGTTGCCAAATAAAATCAGCTTTGGGTGTAATACTCACGTCTGTATGAAGATCCTGCAGTGCCTGCTTCTCTCACAGAAAACTTGTTAAAGTTTCACGTTTCTATAAACCATTTATAGTCAGGTGTTATAATTTTTATCTTATCTCTTGGTGTAGCTTTGTTGGTGTCAAATGAGAAATTAGTATGGGCAAGCAGAGGCACTGTGGAAATCCAGCTGAGTACTTTAACTGATCTTCACATTGCTGAAGTATTGAGGAGACATTATCCATTCTGTCTGAACCACCAATTCTAATCTCTACCTGTGCGCACCAACTTAAAATCCTCACCAGTCCAAGCAAAGAGATACAAGAAATCTTTTATCCCTGCAGCGTTCAACTTAGTTGCTTAGAATGATGATTATGGCAGTCACGAAGAAGATGGTGATGGTGAAATTGGGGAGCATATGGGAGACTGTAGGGATTTTGTGACAGTAACTATGCTTTTGCAGCTCATAATAATAAAGGTTGTAAGTGTACAACGCTGTTTTAGTGATCCACACATTGCTTCTTAACTGGTTCCCAATTATGTTCTGCACCAAGCTGAAGCCGTGTCGCCGTCATTCTACAGGTCTTCAGGCTAAGTGTGAAGTTCAAAGTGAGTGATGTGATTCAGCGACTGTGTATTCACTCATATACTTTTAGCTGACCTTCAACTAGTGTCTGAACTGAAGGGGAGCAGATCAGTAGCAGCTGTGTGTTGGTACTTAACGGTTCACTATGAAAAAGCTCAAACAGTAATCCTTGTATTCAGAGTCTGCTTCCCTGAGGGGACTGCGCATAGCTGCTGGAGATGCTCTGCGACCTTTTAACTTCGGAAAAGTTTAGTTGATTGTGAATATTTTGTAGAAGGTTTTCAGTTTCTAGCCTTCTTACAATAATTGTTTGCTGTTGTGCATTGCCCAAAGTATACAGTTACATCTACAGTACAGTTCTATTTGATGCTTCACAGCCTGTGTGCACATTTATTCCTGCTGTGCTTGTCTGTGGCAGCTGAAATAAATGGTTTCTTTTTGTAGGAGAGGTTCCTGTCTTGCTTACTTATTTAGCACTCTTCTAATCCCACGTGTGTGTGTATGAGTCTCGCTCTGTTCCCTCCTGTATGCTGTAGCTATAAACAAGAATTTGCCTTTTGTCAGCTTGACTACTGCAGGTATTTTGGTTTGTAAGTGGTTCTCTGGTTAAGGTTAAAAGCTCCTTCTATGGTTTTCAGAAAAGCCATTTGCCACTTTGTAAAAAAATACAAATGTATGGGTCGTTTCTAACTTTGCACTCACCTTCTTTGTTGTAGAGATTCAGGCAAATGAAGACTGGTGTAACACAAGCCCCACACAGTTTTCCAGATAAAACGGATTTTTACATGAATCATTGCAAACACTTGTCTCTGAAGCAAACACAGAAATAAGCAGCCTGAAATGGCCATAATGCCAAGTTATGGGGATCTACATCCAGGGCAACTTGCTAATCATCCTGTGACATTAATTTTAGCTTTTCAAATCATCCAACACGTTTGTAACATTTTCTCTCAGCTACTGTTGTAATTTCAGCTCAACAGCAGATGCTTGTGTTTATTGCTGGTGGGACCAAACGCACACGCTCCTCTCACACAGTTTCATGTGTTGTAATCGCTTTTTCTTGTCATATGGAGAGCTGAACGTTTGCCCAGCCAGACTCATTAAGCCAGATTTATGAGAAATATATCAGATTTAATCCTCTATTTCTGTTTGAGACATGTTTTGGTTTAGATTTTTCCTACTCCAGTCACCTCATCACCCCTTTTCGCTGCTTATTAACATTTATGTCCAGTATTAGCATTTTCTCTTCTCTTTCTCTCTGTGTCTTTGTGTTGTCATCTCTTTGTCGTCATACTGCGCCTTTCTCCTCCTCTCACTACCAACTCAACAAAATACAATTCTCCCTTTTCTTTTGTTCATTCAGATCCAGAGCAGTGTCCTGCAGCCACCACGCACAGAGGAGCACAAGCAGAGAGTGAGGAACATAATGGAGACCCTCGACCTCCAGACACCAGCCGAAAGTTGCAGCTCCACTCTGCCCAGCAACGTCCAGTATCCTTTACCTGAAGTGAAACACACGCATACACACCTCTGACCTACACATAGGTTGATATATATATTATATCAACCTATATGTAGGTATATTATGTGTATTATGCAAACACATACACTCTGACCTAGATTTGAACTGCAGCTCTTGCTCTGCAAAAACCTCAGACTTTCATCTGTTCTAAGACGCACACTCTCAGCACACCATGTGAAAGATAGTGATACTGTACTTCAAACATCTTCAGCACCTTCATTGATTTTCTCTGGCAGTTTATTCAATGTCTGAATTGTGCTTTTCACTTAATCTCTTCGAAAGTGTTTTGTACAACACAGAATAGTTACTGTAGTTCAGTCAGTCAGTAAGCCCTTGGGCATAAGAACAGTTTTGCTGAAGTACGCCTATTTTGACATTTTTCTTTATAATTCCAAAATCCATGATGTAAATATGGATTTCTGCAGTGTCATTGTAAAGCAAACACTCTGAATTTTCATGTGATGTGCCTAATTTACTTCTGGATCTAAAAGAGATTAATTGGCAAAGGGTTAAACACTGAAAGAAAGGCACTTTCTGGATTGTTTTTTTATATATCCTCTTTAAAAGGCTGTAAATAGCCAACAGGTAAGATGCTTTCACTGCTGCGTGTGTGCTGCCGTAATATAATCCTCTGCCAGTTCCATGTTGAACATCCTAAATAGCTGAAAAAATGACTGGAATGGCTGAAAAGATTATCACTAAGCTTTGAAATGAGGTGTTGAGTTTATCCATAAAGTCAATATGATAATATTCAGAATATTAACATTATTCATGCTTTCCAAAAACTCTCAGAGCACTGACACACTTAGATGCACAAGGGGTTAAAGGACAGGCTCTCAGTTTTGTAATCTGTAACTGTGCCTCCTATGAATATGAGCCCTGATGTTTACCTGAACATAATACAAGGCTTCAACCTGCCAACTTAGTCACATTAAGTTGATATCTTTTACAGGTGCAGCATTTTTTGTACAAAATTCCCTATTTGTGATACTATGCGTCCACTGCAGCTCTACAGATAAACACAAAGGGAATTTTATACTAAACACTTTTGATATCCACTTGATTTACTTACCTCAGATTGAACCTCTTACTATGTTTAGATACACATTTGAATATTTTTTTATCACATTAATAATAAACAAGGGGCAAGAACAACACTATTGTTTGTGATTGAAGAGGTTCACTACAAAACCTGTGGTGAATTAATACAATACACACACAGAGCTACTCTCTCACCCTGTTTTATTTCTCCTTTACTCTGTCTTCAGGCGTGTTGGAGATGTGTTCATCTGTCTGTCTGACTTCACACTCAAACACTGATGTTCCAGCTTTTACAAAATGATTACGTTGTCATTTTGACTGTTCTTTTCCACTGTTCACTTATTGCCTTATTTCCTAAATATGCTGTTTTTTTCCCATTAGTCTCTTGAAGCAGCATGTGCTCCTGTGTAGATTTTACAGTGAGAAAAAATTACTGCATGTATTTTTTTTGTTAAAAGTAGTTTCATTTGCAGTTGGTGTTAAAGAAAAGCTGTTGTTTGACAATGATGTTTAGTTATTAGGCCACACAGCATCATAAAAAGTATAAACTAAAACTCATTTGTTCCTTCATTAAAGGCCAGTATCAGTGTTTATGGTCACATCACAATGTCTCTACTCACAATGTGTCCTAGAGGACAGAATACATTACAGATACACATATGGATGTTTTTCGGTTTAAAAAATTGTACATTTTACCACAATTCTGGTAATAGGCTTTTCTAACAAATGAAACAACAACAATAAAATTCAGATATCGCTGGTTTTTCATAAGCGGGACACACAACATGTGAAAAGAAACTGTATTTATTTGGCAGTTACCAGCTAAACAGAGTAAAAAGCCTCTAAATTGTAGTGAAGTACTACAAAATAGAATTACTCAAGTAAAATACAAGTACCTATTTTTTCAGGTTTTTGAAGTGAAAAAGTAATGTGAAGTAAGTGAAGTGAAGTAAAGGTAACGAGGCCTTAACATTTTAGATTTCTGCAGAAACTTCTTTTAGGAGGCAGAGTGGAGCACATCTGGACTAGACTTTGTTCATGTAATAAAAAGCATCTTATTTACTTCTTTGGGTCTTTATTAGCTGCTACATACAAAACAACTACTCTTCCTGTTCCCACAAGTAAACATTACATCAACAACTCAAACCACATTATGTTTTTGTATATAGTGGGATGTAACATTAAAAACCAGTACTTGGGAAAAACAAATTCTTTACTGAAGTTTAAGTACTAAGTACATGTTTTGAAATTTACTGAAAGTACAAAAATAAAAGTACTCCATATTTATTTGCATCCATATCAGTGAAGTCACTTAAAAATAAATGTACTGGAGTAAAAGTACAATATTTCCCTCTGAACTGCAGTGGAGTAAAAGTAAAAGTGGCATAAAATGGAAGTACCTCGGTACTTGAGTAAATGTACCTAGGTACTTAACACTGTTGAATAAAAGTATTTAGTCATTCTTTTTATCAGTAACTCACTCAGACTTTCTTAGAGAAGTACTACTTGTAATTCTACCTAAAGTGAATTTTAAACCAATTATATTTGAGTAAAACATTTATTTAGTAGTACTTGTAGTGGAGTATTTTTGCTTAGGCACGTATTTGCACTTAACTCTGACACCTCATCAGTGGAGTAAATGTACTTAGTTACTTCCACCACAGGAGGAACTAGAGGGAAGCGGAACGCTCGGGCGGTGTCTCTCCCTAAATCCTCCGTGCGGAAACCACCGCATCCTCCGTGTTCAGCGCCCGCTCGCTGTCATTCGTCCAAGCCGAGGCAGCCGGTGCGATCGTGGCGCTGGCGGAGTGGAGCAGCGAGAACTGCATGTAAATTAACACCTCCACCTCCACCTCAGTGCTGTTGTCACCTGCGGTTACAAAGGGGAAAATTGACCGTTTCAGCCCCCCCAGAATCAGCCAGGAGACCTTTGACGTGTTGTGAGGAGATGAAAAAAGGTTGAAGTGGACTACTTTGGAGCGAACGCAGTCCACTAGTCGCTGCCGTTTCTCGCTACAACACGGTGAGTGTTCCGCGGTGAGTTTTGTGGCCGTAATGTCCAGCGCTTTATCGGTCGGATCAGCTGCCCGCATGACAAGCGGAGTAGCGGCTTCGTGTACTTGGTTAATTCCCAAAAGTGCAGCCTTTGAGGAAACCCTATATTAATAACAGTGAGATATTACTGCGGAGTTGATGTGTATCGCCGTGACTGTAGATAATGGTCATACATTACAGCTTCAAACTAGACGTGAAATTATTGTTAAACAATTAAGAAAAATAACTCCTAATTGCTCCTAGGCTGAATTTAAGGCAGGTCAGGTAGGGGACGTGCAGTCAATTAGGCAGTGTGTAATTGATGGTCCACATGACAGCCCTAATCCACAGTCTACCATCATCATCATCAGCATTACGCATGTCCGTGCCTCTGCATGAATGATGACAGGAGGTGGGGGAGAGCTGCACAGATGGAATCATAGAAAGTGAGATGATGTGTCAGTCCTTGAACCTCCAACCACTCACAGCAGGCAGGCTGCCTGAGGGGAATCTGCATCCAGTACTGCTGCACATCCAGCTGTCTGATAGGCATCTTGCTTTTTCCTTCCTTTCAGGAGTTGCTTTCACCTCAAGGGTCACTTTTGCCTGTTGAAATCAGTGTCACGACGAAGCTTGATTGGCAGTGTGTACCGTTTCCCCCTTTTAATAGAAGATCATTTCCAGAAGACGAGTTTCCTGTCTTGTAGTGATTACAGATATTGCAAATTAGTGTTACATTGTAGAATATGGCATGTGTTTTTGCACACCACTGGGGAATTCAAACGCAGAGCGGAGATATCTTCAAGGTCTGTGTTATGATAAGATTTGGTAGCCTACTTATCTGACAAAGCTGGAACCTGTATCTCCCACACAGGAAATCAAACTCCAGCTCCTCCGCCACAGGAGATTGTTGTTGGCAGAGAAGAAAATCTCCTCCGGCCAAGAGATTTATGTGGGCTTACACGGCTTCAGCAAGAGCCACTCTGCCTTCAGACCTCCTCACAGCAGCAAGCACACCTCGCCCAACTCGAGTGCCAGGTTTTGACAGACCAAATATGAACCAGGCCCTCCTGCCTTGGATACTGAGCATCCGTGGGTAGGCTGATGGGAATTCCATCCAGTTCAAAATTCAGTATGACGGACTATGAAAGCATGTGTCTTGCAGCGCAGCAGTGTTGTGTAAATGGTCCCACAGTATGTGCAGTGGGCTGATGTGTGCATAGTATATGCTGTGTTGGAAAGCCGGACGAACGTAGGGATGATCAGGCCTAAATCACCCCAGGTGGATATTATGTTAGTGGTTCTCTGTCAAAGGTGAAAGGCCGAGCCTAAGGTTCAAGGTGAACTTAAAATTAACACTGTAGTTCTCTTCTGGTCTCAAAAACACCAGCGTTTTACTCGTAGTCTTTCCTGTGACTTTGAGTGTTTAAAACGATCGTCCTGTGTAATTAGGGTTGCCTGCTTACAGCTAATGGATGCATTTAGACTCTCGTTTCTGTGCTGCCCATGCCACATTAGAGATGATTGATTCCCACCCGTAATGCCCTTCTTGCACTACTTCTTAAAGTCTCCAGCACTCTGCCCTATTACACGGCTACGTTAACAGCTGCTGGATGTAAGCGTTGATTGCATTAAACTGTGCCAGCGGCGATAACCACTTTTGCTCATACACATCTGTCAGAGCTACATGGCTGCCTGCTTGAAAGCGCACAGAAACATCAAATAACCACGCGAGCTGCTGCTACGGGAAAGTCAAGGCCCCCTTCTCCTTGGCTGTTATCTAGAAATACTGTGGCTTTTGACCAGCACTTAAGGATATTTAGTGCCGCATTTCTCAGAAAGCTGGGAAGCTACCCAAATGTTGTTCCCAGAATGCACAAATTGGCCTTAATCGAACATTGTCTTCACTCAGCAGGCTTCAGGAACACTTGTTTCTGCTGACTCTGAAAGAAAAAAGTTGTTTTATGGTTTTATTTTAAGATAAGAAACTCCGATGGCCTCAGAAACCCCCACTTAAAGCCAAAATAACTGCAACAAAATAGACAAAGTCAGCATTCTTCATGTCTCTCATGTCACGTTGGCAGGTGCAGAATAATCTATTGTAATCAGACTGTAATCAAACTGTCAGAATGTGCTATAAAAGCATTGTAAGACAGGAGGACGGTCTAGTGTGAAATGATCAGTGTTGGTCCGTGTTAGCATCACTCAGAACAGGGAGTGTTTCTTGGAGCATATGCTTTTCCCCACTGGTTTAAGTGAGATGCTTGAGGGGACTCATTCAGTCTAACTTAACATTCACACCCTGGGATGTTTGCTCGCTCCCTAGTCCCTCAGATTTAGAAATCAGCAGCCGGGCTCGTAAAGATTAATTCTGTCAGTGCAAAATCAAGTCTCGGGTGCTCATTCTCCTCCTGCACAGCCTCGTACCCCTCCTCTATCTTGCCCTTGCTCTCCTACAGTATCCGTGTGTCTTTCACTTTTATCGCTGCGCCTTAACAAAGGCAGATGAAATATTCACCAGGAAAGCTGTTGTTTCCCGCAGGGTCTCGCCTTCCCACTCCTCGATTTCTCCCCCTTTCCTCAGCCTCGGCACCCCTTCTGCTCATACCTTCATATCCCGTCCTCCTTCTGCTTCTCACAGTCTGACTCTGACATACCCCTCCGCATCCCTCTGATAGTATCACTGATGGAGCCCTTACTAAATTATGCATTGAATTATGTCTCATAGCTTTTCATCCACATTGTATTTTCCCTCCCCCCTCCACTTCCTTCTGTTTTCTTTAAAAAAAAATGGCTTTTATCAAATTTTCATTTGATGAGGAACTATTTTTAGCTGTTGCATTTATTTTTTCGCTTTCATCCCTCCCTTTCAAATGTATAAAAAGCCTCTGAGGAAAAGGAAGCTGCAACTGAATGAAAACAGTGAAGACCACTTCTTTGCGTAGAGAGTCTTGTGCAGACATTGTGAAAGTTCCTCTGGGGATTTTACAAGTGCCAAACATCAGATGTGTGTTTTTTTATTTTTATAATGAACATAAGGAGCCCCTTTACAAATGTTGGCTACCCTCTGGTGCTCCATATTGTCCACTTATCCTCAACATGTCTCTGTGTTTCACATATTGCACAAATATCACAGGCGAGAGAGGTTTTCTAGTACTTTTTTGGAAGAAGAAAAATAGCTACATGAATAAGAAAACTATTTCAGTGAATGCTCTGTGTTTTTCAAATGAAAGTGAAATTTGTATCAAAACACAGTGTGTTCATCCATCACTTTCACAGCATCCTGTTTTGAAGGGAAAGATGTTCAGCCTCCCTTATGTAAATTTGAAATCATGCAACTCTGTGCCAACATTGTGATGTTTAACAAAGTGATGTGCTGCACATCTAATGGCTTGTCATCTGTGTTCAGAAGAACGCCTGTTTGCTACCCCCTGCTGACCATGTGGAGCGTGTGCGCGGTGGTCCTGGCACTTGCCTCTGCCGCCCTCGGCTCAGCAGAGTCCGACACGCACAGACCGAGACATGACTCCAACCTGGAGATCTGTATCTTTCTGTTGTCAGTGTGGAGAGCCGCTGCAAGCTGCAAACACACGGGCACGACTGTGAGGATGTCAGCGCTTCTGCCTGTCTGTTTATGTGCATGTATGGTTTTCTTTTTTTCAGCGTGAGAGATGGGTGCATGAGTGAGCACTTATGTGAGTTTTGTCCCATGTGGAAAGCGTGTGTTGTCCTGACCTCCTTGTTATCAGACAAGCGGCTGTTTGAGACCAAGAGGAAAGATCAGCTGAATGCACTCAAGAATCTGGTCGAGCTGAACGACATCAACCAGCAGTACAAGATCATAGACATCATGCTCAAAGGACTCTTTAAGGTAGGTTGTGTGTATGTGTCCTCTCACATTATATACTCACACAGTCTTTGGGCAGCAGAAAAATCAAGCATAAGTATAAAAACACTAAGAGCAACAGGTCTTTCCAAGAGCTCGACCTTCTTGTCTTTTATGCAGATTGAAGGACAAGAAGGTTCTCACACCCATAGAGAATCAAAGGCTTAAAATCCAGTGATTACATTCATCAGCATCTTTCTTTGCATTAATTTGAATCTTAATTCAGACTCCGCTGCTTAAAGCCCACAGCTTACACAAGGCCGGGGGCTTTGCTTTACAGTAATCCTCGGTTTCCCAGTGGTCTGCTATCTGTGCATCCATGTGTCTCCCAAGGACAACATGCATAGTTCACCTGCAGTGGCAGAAATACCTTGTCAGCATTACTGTGTGTGGGCAAGAGAGAGAGTGAGCACAGTGTCTCTTCTCACATGTCGTCTTTATACTATACTTATACACACAAAGTGTATGTGTATGCTCAGAATATCTCAGAATATCTCCATTTTTACCAGAACATAACATAAAATGTGGAATCTCATTTCTCAAAAGGCACATTTTGCTTTATTATCCAAACACTTGCTTTGAGAACCACTTTTTGCTTTAAACCTGACACACAACCACTCGTATTTTCTGCCCCAGTAGGAAGGGATGTGCAGAATATCAAAAGGTAGTTATAATCAGCATTTAGCTGAAAGCACTGCTGTGTCAAATGGTTTTCCACTACAGGAAATCACGTTGGCCAAATTAAATAATAAAATGATGATTAAAAGAAAAGTAAATATACAGCCATAAAAATAAACTACCATTTGGTTTAAAAGATAAAACAACAACAATTAAACCTCCTAGCCAAACACTGCACCTGATAGATGACACCATTCTGAGCAGAAAACAGACGACGACACAGTTTACTCAAATAGAAGCAAAACCTATTTGGAGGGGTATTTTATTTACATATGCCCAGAGTGTGTCACCTTTTCAGAAATGAACACTTCAAACAGTTACCAATAGGATATGGTGCAAAAGCAAAGCAGCACAAACCACCTTTGTCTCACAATGTCAAAAATATTACATGTTGCGCCTATGGTGGAAAAACAGTTTTTGTACGGTCTCACAGAGATGCTAGAATACCTGCACACTCTCAGTCTCGTCTACCTCCATTATCACAGCAATTTCAACTCATAAAACACTGTACATTAAATAAATCTGGCTCCTGAACGCTCTCTTTCTCTTTATTCTACAGGTGTTGGAGGACTCGAGACAGATCCTGGTTACGGCCAACATGCAGCCTGATGACCCCTTCCCCATGGACGATAAGATCAAAGAAGGTCTGACTCACTTTAACACATTGGCTGTTTTATCATTTCTCTTGCTCTGCTTATATAAGTCACTTTATTTAGCAGCACCTCTGTGTGTCTGTATGATTCTGTCTCCAACGCCTCTGACTAGTTTGTCTTAACCATCTCTAAAAGCTCCATGTCAGTCTCTATCTTCTTTTTGTTAACATCTGTGTGAATGGCATGAATATCAGATTCCCTTTTTTTCCAGGCTTATTCAGCCCCCACCCCCACCACCCATTTGAGTGTTCCCGAACAAAATTGACTATTGCTTGAGCTGCACTTTTTCCTTTTGTTCTATTTATCAGCATGTTCTGTGTGTTTTGTCAGCACAAATATATCTTGAAAATCATCAGAATTGTCCTCCTGTTTCTAATTAACATACTTTTTCTCTCTGTTCTCTCTTTATAAACTTCTGCAGCTTATTCCCATGTGGTGGAGAATACAGCATTTTTTGGTGATGTGGCGTTGCGTTTTCCCCGGATTGTCCACCACTACTACGACCGAAACGCTGACTGGGGTGGTCTGCTGCGCTGGGGGCTGAATTTCTGTAACCAGACAGGAGTTTTTACAGGAGGAGCCCACCAACATGTCCTCACGCTTGTAAGACCAGACAGTCACGTTTTTATCTGTCCACATGTTAACAAATCTCACCTTTCAATAATCATATTGTCAAAACCTTGCAACGTCTTCTGCAAGGTAAAGTAAGGTTCTAGCTTTGAAATCTAACTGCCTCTGCAGTGCTAAAAAGAAAGAAATTGTTGTTGCCTAGTTGAAGCTGCTGAAAGTGAGGATTCACATTCAAGAGTTCATATTCAAGAGTTAATACAAATTTCAGACTAAAAGTTAAGTGCTTGAAAATATGAAAAGGAGCAGCTCTTTCAACTTGTGCCTGCCTGTGTGTAAGGTTTACATCAGTTTGATGACTGGTTCAGTTTCTTTTTGCATTTTTCTGTATGTTTGAAATCAGAGCAGAATGTTAAGAAAATATTGAATCAGATGCAAATAAAAACTTTCCCTGTAGGAGTGTGTAGTGAGATTGCGAACGACAGTGCAATAAAACAGTCCAGTGCAATGGATGAAAATACAGCAGGTGCATAGAGATGACAAGCACAGATCAGGTTAGTGCAGTCTGTTGTCAAGGCAGTGTACAGCTAATACCTCTCTGCCATCACTGCTAACTGCCATCAAACTTGCCCCTGACTTATTGGGACTTTTTCAAAGTCGATAAATCAGTATTCCCTGTTTCATGTGTGGGTAAATGAACTGAACTCCTGCAGGATTAATCTATGACCTTAGCAATGTGCCAAGAGGATTATATACTGGATTAATTCTGAGACTTAAAGCAGCAGCACTTAGCACCCTGAAAGTGTGCATCCAGACCTCACTTGTGTCTCAGTAACCCCACACTTAGCTTCTGATCCCCTCCTCAATATTTCATATAGCTCAGCCTCTAAAGCGGAAATGTGAAAATAAGTTATAATACTCAGGAGATCCAGAATTATTCAACACCTGTAACAGTACAGTTGCGCCAATAAAGGACACAAGCATGGTGGCAGTTTTCCCAAGCTTTTGGTTTTAATTTAAAACCATCGTGAGGGGCAGGCAGAGGTGCCAAGGTAACAACAGCAAAATAAATACCAGGTGTGCCGGATGATTGCTCCGTTTAGGCTCAATTAGGCTGATGTCTCAAGCCTGCGCAGCTTGTGGGATTTAACAGCAACTACACAATTAGTAACACTTTTAGTTCTTTGGAGGCTTTTTTTTTTTCGAGGAAGGTTTATATCTGCTCACATAAAATGCTTTTTTCAGCAGTATGTATCAGTTATTTCAGTATTACTGTACATCAAACATAAGTGATTGTCGCAGAATAGATATGACCTTAGCCACATTAGTGAGATTTTTCTTAATTTTTGAAAGCCTTCTTTTTTTCCCATGAAGGGCAGATGGATCTGTATTTTAAGATAAGAATTCTTTTTAGAGCTCAGTGTTTGAGAATATAGTTCTCGCAAGATCTGATCTATTATTCTGTTTGGAAAACCAGATTAAGCCATGAACTTTTTAGTTAGACCCACTTCCTAATTCAAGTTGCTGGAACTGCTGGAGTTCAGACTTCAGGTACAAGAGATTTTAGCTCTCTACAGAAAGAAGCTGGTGAAATGAAGACATTATATTGGCCTGTATGAGTCTTATTTTGAAAGATGTAGACCTCAAGAAACCCTAAGCTTCCGATTTATTGGTTGATTTATTTTTATTATTTTCTCATGCATTTGCAAAAAGGGTTTACAAGAGATGGCTGTCAATTAAGTCTATTTGTATAGGACCAAATCAAAGCAAATATTTCAAGGCACTTTCCACATTAAGGTCAAGAACTTAATGTGAAACGTCCCCATTGAGCAGCACTGGGCAACATTGGAGCGGAAAATCTTAAAATCCTTTAACAGAACAAAAACTCCAGCAGAACAGGGTGACCGTGGGCAGCAATCTACCTTGATCGGCTGGATCGAATGGAAAGAGGAGAGAGAAAGGCAGCTTTCAAAACACTGGGGAGGTTGGTAGGCCCAGTAACTGCATGCTGTAAACAAACGGCTCCGAAGCTGAGGATAACTGCAGAAACCTACGGAGAGGAAGAAGCACAACTACGTGAGAGAGAAAACACAAAGTTGCTAATTTTGCAGCCTTACAAAGACCAAAATTAAATATAAATTCCATCTTTTATTCACTTCAGAATCTTTCTCATGTATAGCGTCTAATATAGATTTTCTTAAATTCTCATAACAAAGACGAAGTATTTGAGTTCTTTAGAGACAATTAACAACTAATCACTATTATTTTTATAAGGAAGTACCAGGATAGTTAGTGTGTCCATATACTATATAAGTAAGGCTGCCAAATCTTCTAGAAATGTGTTCTACCCCTTTCTGAGCCTGTACTGTGTAATCTTTTCTAGTGGATCCAGTGATGGCAGTAAATGTACTTAATAAACAGAGTTCTGGGTCCTGTGGGAAGGTTAATTCTATCATTTTCGTCACAGAAATTATGCCAGAAGGTTGTCGCTTTTAGACACGACCGAAGTGGAGTGTAAAAAGCTGCTCTGTTTTATAGTGCATCGAAAACACAGCTCTTATATTTCAGGTTTACATTTACTCACTCTCTCTCTCTGTGGTGTTAGATAGAGTTGATGTAGGAAACAGGAATGAACCAGTCTGTAGCATTGATTGCACTGTGTTGATGTCAGTCTGACAAAAACATTCTGCATCAATTGTATTCACACTAAGTCAGACTCCCGTGTTTCTATAGATTTGTGTAATCCTGTATTTGAACCTCCACCCATAAACAAAGAGTACATTTGGGAAATGAATCCGGGTACGTTTGTTTTATGGAGCAGCTTGAGTGTACTGCTAAATTCATTTCAGGTCCCACAGTGGCTTAGCTGCAAATAACAGAAACCTTTTCTGTTGGACAAGTCATACTTCCTCTTTAGTTGTTCACAGGACGTAATGGATCTCCCTGTCAGTGCGTGCTTTTCTGATGCTACAGTTCCAGCATCTTGTTTTTCAGAGTCATGAGTTAATTTAGTCTCAAAGGTGTTTAAGGCGAGTTGGATGTTTTTAAACCCACCAACTCTCAGAGCTCATGGGAGGATACATGTTTTCAAATGTTTGACTTGATACACTTAACCTTTTTTTCCATAAATGTATTGAGAAACTGCATCCTAATTGTATTAATGTTACATTACATTTTTACATTGGTTATATTCTAGTCAATTTAGCTCCGTAGTTAGAAAAACTTCGGTTGTGGGTGAAGTGCATACAGACAGCCCCTGATTTGGAGCAAGGACAAGAGTGTCATCAAAAAGTAGTGTAGATTTTACCTTCTCCTTCCCTTTGAGGATTTGTGGTTGTAATCGATTACAATTCAGCATTTATGTGTAGGAATCTGTAATGAGCTTTTTTCAGTGTATTTTCCCCGTAGTGATAGTAATGATTAGTGTAGTGACTCCCACTAAAAATCAAGCCAGTGACTCAACATCAAGTGACACACGTGTGTCCATCCTTATAAAGATGTGTTGGTACATCCTTAATGCGATTGGCCGCGTCAAATGAATCCTGTTTTTATTTGTTGCCACAGGAGCCAGAAGAAGTGTAGATTTTGCCTGCAGCTGCTTTCCACGTCGCATCAAACCGCTTTTAGATACAGAATCAGTGATTGTGTTTTCATTTCTCATCTCTGTTGAAAAGATGATAATGATGACGTGTCCCCTGCTCTTCTTTTCCCCTGTCAAATGTGTGTTCCACTTGTTTCTCAGATGTCACAGGAGCTGGGAATAACAGAGAAATCTCCAGACTTTATAAATCCGTACCGCACAGAGAGAGACGATGTGAGTAAGATTCTGCATCACTGTGCACATGTAGTAACTCGAGTGGACATTCTAGTCACTAATACTCACCCAGTAACACTGTTAGTTACACCTACCACACACATACACAGCTTTACTTTGCACTTACCTACAGTAGCTTCAGTAGAAATCGCTTACATTTTCTCACCTGCTTCAGGTGCTTCACACTGCAGAGGCTTTCCAGAAGATCCTGAGGGAAGAGGAGAAGCGGAGGAGGAAAGAAGAGAAGAGGAAAGAAATCAGGAAAGGCCCTCGCATCTCCCGCTCTCGCACGGAGCTATAGCGCTGCACCTCGGCTCGGCTCTTTGCTATAGAGTAGAGAAGTGGAGGGAGCATATGCACAGTCCACAAGGGGTGGCTTGACTTGTAGACTCTGACGACAGTGAAGGAAATAAAAAGCAGTCGTCACTTGTACAAAAGCCAGGTGCTCTGCTGAAAACAAGAGAAGAACCCTCAATGTGACACAAAAACGTAACATGGAAGTGGAGGTTAGTCGAGTTAGTGCTGTGCTCTCACAGTAATTGATAATTGGGAAAATCTAGCGTTGTGTAAGAGGTAAAAGACGTCTCTGGAACAGGTCGATAAGGGAAACTCACTTTTGATAACTTGGGGATTATATAACTGTACTTTGGAATATAAGTAATTTTAGTATAATAAATTTTGCTTCAAAACTTTGCTAAACCCTCCCGTATTGTGTCTGGTCTAGATATGATGTGTTTAAAGCCCATATGCTTCAAATGTGTGTGTTTGCCAAATATAAATTAGACCTCACCTCATTAAAGTCCGGCCTCTTAGTGGGTAGATTACACTTACTTCAATGATGGATGACAGGATTATTTGATGTTATTTCGTCATTTTTGTCTTGTTTGAATCCCATTTTGATCAGAGATTTGTTAGTTAAAACAAAGGGCATATCTTATATTTTGTTTCCCTCAAGGACACTATAATGTCATATGTATTACTTATTTTGTAACCCTCAGTTTTGCATATTCTGCAGTATTTTTGAGACCATTACTCATTATTTGCAGTTGTTTTACTTTAAATATCGTTAATAAAAATATGTCAACCAGTAACACAGTATGTTGCTGCTCAGTTCCTGGTTCTTTGTTGAACATTTTCCTTTTTTAAAGTCATTTTATTTTATGTTTTTTTTTCTGAAATTGACATATTTTAATCATTTTATGTAATTGATGTAATTTTGAAATAGTGTCACGACTGTTAGCCTACAAAACTATATGTATATCCAGAGAAATGATATCATTGCTGCAGAATGAACAAGCCATTTTGTTATCAAAAGTATGAAATAAAGTGACTCTGATATGTACAGAACACACGTGTTTGATGGATCGTGATGTGTGTTGAGCTCAGCCAACAGAGGGCAGACAGACAGACACAGCCACCAAACACACCTTTGTACCAAAGTCCAGTGTTTTTGTTTGGGCTCCACAGACTTTGAGCTCAGACCAACGTGGAGCTTTAGCTGCAGACTGAAGATGATAACGAAAAGCTAAATGCAGAGAAACGAACTCTTGGATTAATACTGGGTTTTCTAATAACATGGATTTGGGTAAGATAACGTTTTCATGGGGTTCTTCACGTTTCTGTCCTATGTTAAGTTAGCGACTTGCTAAGGTTAGGTTGCTAATGCTAAGTTAGCTGTAGACAGCCAATATACGTCAAACTGTCGCGCTAATGTTAGATAAGAGGTGTTTAACGTGCTCGTCGTGACGTTTACTGTAGGATTAAAACCTCCACATTTGATGTATAATCTTAATTTCAGCGTTAGTTGTCGCTTGTTGGTGTGTTGAGTTATAAATAACATCCAGACTAACTACGTAGTTTATAACGTTAAGTTAGCTGTGGCCTCTTTTCCACGGACGGACCGTGACACGCTGGGGCCCCTGGGCACAGACAAGTAATGGGCCCCCTCACACCTTGAAGCAATTTTGTTTGTGGTCGTTCATTCTGTGCATATGTAAAGATTTTTTGCTGGTTTTGCATTTGTTTGTGGTGGTTTAGCATTTGTTTTTTGTTAAGGGGTCATTTACTGTCTTATTTCTGTGATTGCATATTATCTTTGATGAGACCTAAAGTCTCTTTGTAGATGTTTCGTGGTAGTTTTGTCGTGGTTGTTTAGTGTTGTATTCTGGTTGTTTTGGGTCTTTTTGTTTCTCTGATATTTTGCAGGTGAGGACTAGGGGCCACCTGACCTGGGACTGCACCCAGCAGGCCCATTCAGTAATCCCTCCATGCTCTTCTCACTTGTGTGTAGAGACGTATTCATCTGTGATGTTTTGTTTCTGTTGTGAACCTTCCTGACAAACACTGACTGTGCTAGACTTGTATATCACATAAAACAAAACAGTTTTTGTCTATGTTAGCAGCAGCCAGTGAAGACAATAGACGTCTTGATAGATGTCACTGGTTTTATTTATAGACAGCAAGTACTTTGTTAATCCCAAAGGGGAATTCCAGTATTGCAGCAGACATTTCACAAATCACAACAACAATGAGGTAGATAAGATAATAATGGGGCTTAAAGAGTCAAATATACACCAGCTGAATGAACCCAGTAAAGTGTAAACCAAAATGTATGTGTAGATAGCATAAAGATTATATTCAGCGAGTAATGCTGAGTGTAATATTTTCTCATACACTGTGCATTGGTGCAAGTTGGCTGGATGGAAAATCTGTACAGTACAGTACAGAACATATTCATGTATGTATATATAACAACACCTGAATCATTAGATACTGTACATGTAACATACAACAGTAGAGTGTACATAAAGAGTCAACCAGTACAGAACAGATCAGCCCATGTGTATGTTACAGCCATGGATGGATTATTAATTGTGCCTCCAGGGTGCAGCTGCAAAATATCCCAGAATGAAGACCACACAAAGCAGCCAAATGAAGACTCTAAAACAACCACAAAGAGATCCAAAATGTTCTCAATAAACATAAAGCAACCATTACGACACAGGCACAGTGTCCTTAAAGAGATGCACAATATTTCTAAACTGTTGTGAAATGTCCCAAAAGAGACTTTTTACATGTCTGTGTCATAATCTATTCAGTCAGTGACATTTTGACAACGAAATATGAAAACTCTAAGTTATAGTCACTTTCTCTTGTGCACTTTATCCACAGGGGATGAAGAAGAGAAAAAAAAGCCATCTGATATGGAGGGGGAGGAGGAAGGTGTTGACTCTGAAACCAAATGGGTTGAAGAACTCAGGCTGGTCCTCATTGGAAGGACCGGATGCGGCAAGAGTGCATCTGGAAACACCATCTTAGGTCGGAGGCAGTTCCTGTCACAGATCAGCGCCAGCTCTGTCACCCAGATTTGTGAGCTTGGGAGCACTGACCTCGCTGAGGAAGATGTGTCTGAGGAGGATGGTCAGGCTGTCACACAGAGGCGGATGAGGAGAGTCACGGTGGTTGACATGCCAGGTTTTGGTGACACTCACCTCACTGTGGAGCAGATTCATGCAGAGATAGCCAAATGCGTGTCTCTCTCTGCCCCGGGCCCACATGCTTTCCTCCTGGTTGTGCCCATGGGACGATACACAGAAAACGAGAACCAGGCTGTCTGTGAGTTAACTGAGGTATTTGGGGATGATGCAGTCCGTCACCACACAGTGGTTCTTTTTACCAGGGGTGATGACCTGGAGGGCACAGGGATTGAAGAGTACCTGAGAAACACAGCACCTGCTGGGCTTAAGGCTTTGATTGACAGGTGTGGGGGCAGGTACCATGTTCTCAACAACAGAGACCCCAGCAACTCAGCACAAGTTAAAGAGCTCTTGATGAAAGTGGATCAGATGGTGAAGCAGAGTGACAGAGGGTTCTACACCAATACTGTGTTTTTAGAGGCAGAGGCTGTCATCAGAGAGGAGCAGAAAAGGATGTTGAGGGAGCGGGGGGAAGCAGAGGGGGAAGAACAAGGGGAAAACAACAGCAGCAACAACAATATGGATGACCAGGCTAAACTTCCAAAGCAAAGAAAATGTGACTTAGAGTCTGACATAGCAGAAAGCAGTGAGAGAGGGCTCAACAGGAGTGAGCTGGAGGGACAAAATGATTTTAGGGTGGAGAAGTGGACAGAGGAAAGCAGACACGGTGCCTTCAGCCTCCTGAAGGACAGAGTTGAGCGATGTAGAGACCAGTTCAGAGGCAGGCGTAGGGGAAGCAGCAGGCGACAGTCTGTCCGTTCGTCCTTGACTCGCATTAGAAGAGAGGCTGCACTTTCTGCTAAGGTGCTGGAGAGAATTAAGATCCTCGTGGCTGCTGGAGCTACAGGAATGGCAGTCGGGGCAGTGTTTGGGGCGGCTGTCCCTTTAGCAGCTGCAGCTGGGGCATCTCTTGTGGGAAACTCAGTTGGTTTTGCTGCAGGTCAGCTAGCTGGCATGTCTGTAGCTGGAGGCACAAGTGTTGGGAAAGCTGTGGGCGCCATAGTGGCAGCAGCTTCAGGTAAAACTGCAGTGGCTCTTGGGGCAGCAGCAGGTGGAGTTTTGGGGGGTTCTGTGGGAACTGTTGTTGGTGCTGAGGCTGCAAGTCCTGGGGAGGGTGCTCTGGATGCCCTTGGCCAGGTTAGTATTATAGGCGCCTCTGCTGTGGGGTTGGCAGCAGGTGTAGGTGGCACTATGGTAGCTGGGGCTGCTTTAGGTGCAGCTCTGGAGGGAGCAGCTTTCAGCACAGCAGCCCTCAGTGGACCTGAAACAGCAGCTGTAGGAGCAGCAGGTTTGGCCAATGCTTCTATAGCTCAGGGTAGTTTAGCTTCAGCAGCAGGGCAGCATGCAGTGGCTACTGTGGCTGCAGGCACTGGGGCTCCTCCGTGTGCTGCAGCAGGTGCTGCCTTAGCTCAAGAGATGACTGCAAGTGTTCCAGCCGCTGTTGGGTTGGCTGGAGCTGTTCATGGGTTAACAGGGTCCGGTGTGGCATCAGTAGCCAGCAGGGCTGCGTCAGATCCCTGGGGCACTGTGGCAGCAACAACACGCATCCTGTCTGCTGTGGCTGAGATAGGCAAGGCTGCAGCAGGCCTTGCCCTGGCTGGTGGTCTGGTAGTGAAGGTGGTAAAGGAAAAAGTCAGATGTGGCACAGGAGCAACAGAAACCAGTTACTCAGAGAAGAAGTCTTATGAGATCCACTGGAACAAATAAATACGGGCTCAGACTGGAGTCATAATCCAGTGAATGAGATCATGTTCATATTGTTTCCTCGCCTGGCGGTGAAATACTACACTCCACAGCATCTTCCCCTCACTGAGATATTACCATGGAAATGTGAACCACCTCAAAGATGCACAACTAGTATCCTGAGCAGTGCAATATATGAGTGAGAAATCGCACCTTATTTTAGATTATAGAAAGGAGAAGTTGTAATTGCAAATGAGGCCGGTGAATGTGTTCAGTAACATTTGCAGTGCAGCGTGGGATGTATGATACAGGATATTTCACATAGTGTTGCAGTACATTTGCTTCATTTTTCAGATTCTTTTCTGTAAATAAAGTGTTGTAAGGTTGTGATTTATCTCACTACTGGGAAGTTTAGAACCAGATTCAAAAGTCTTCATACACATGTTTTATAAAATAAAGGGGAAAGAAAAAAGGAAACCGTATAAGCTCATTTTAATTTTTGCTGTTTTTAAAGAAACACGTAAGAATAAACAGAATATAGTAGTTAACTTGCTGACATAAATACAGTATGTTATTGTAATCAGTCTAATCATAGCAATGAGTTTTGAAACATTAAGTATTAAAAAGCATTTTAAATTCTGAAGGGTTTGTACTCACAGGTGACAGTTAGTGATTGATTGCGTTGTACTATTTTACATCCTGCAGATGTAAACCAGAACAGAGTTTTGCTGTTATGTATTAATGGTTTTGAACAACGAATAAGTAAATCAACAGTTTGCTTGTTAACTTTTGTTGCAGTGAAATGAACAATAAAGACAATATTCCTCTATCTCCGTATGTTGCCGTCCTGTTGTGTCATCTGTTGTTGATGCTTGTCTTTGTCTGCATACAGTTGAGCTTCATTGTGGTCAAAATTTACTACAAGTGCATTTTCTCAAGCTTAGTTTTAGCTGCTTGTGCTTCAGTGTGTTTTGTGAAGCATATTAA
The DNA here is from genome assembly GCA_032362345.1 of Sandelia bainsii. Taxonomy (NCBI): domain Eukaryota; kingdom Metazoa; phylum Chordata; class Actinopteri; order Anabantiformes; family Anabantidae; genus Sandelia; species Sandelia bainsii. Next base: position 20,073,066 of record JAUMHL010000029.1, read on the forward strand.
TCCACTATACTTCAGATCAAATGGCTGGATGAAGTATATGTTATGACTGTATTTATGTTTATTTTGTATTTTTATCTACAGTATATTTGCAAAACCTTGAAGGAACAAGGCGCCGCACGTGAACCGAAGACATTTTGCGCTTGTTTTGTGTAAAATTACATTCCAGATGTGTATTTAGTTAATAAGAGGCTTCAGCAGTCTGAGTTAGACATATTAAGATTGATTTTCCACTGCAGCTTGACAGAGAAACGGCACCCTTTGAAACACAAAAAAGATGTAACTTTGGAAGACATTGACTTGCTTAATTTGTTTCAGACTGCTGAAGCTGCATATTAAACTTATTATGCTTGAAAATATTTTTGCACATAACATAAACTATGGATTTTGTGCCCCTTCACTTCAACCACAGGCGCATTAAAAATGAATCATTTAAAGGCCAATGTGAACAACAAGAATGAGCATGTTTATAGTATATAGGTAACTGACTATTGCTTTAAGAAACACATTGAAAATATGAGGCTATTGTTTAAGTAAACTTTTATTCATAAGTAAAACGTAGACCTAAGGGAAGTGTGTTATTTATAGGTGCTGAAAATTGATACATTATTTGAATGAACCTTTGTATGCCACAGGTTTGATTGAACACAAAACATTTTATAAGCAAGGACACAAAAACACTTAGAATGTGGAGGACATAGAACTCATTTCTGCTGATTAGACGTGTCTGAAGTATTTTATTTATTTATTGTCGGTGCGTAGCTTTGAATTTGTCCACTTTTCATGAACGCAGGGGGCGCGGTTTATTCAAATGACACCCAAGCTTCTGATGTTTGACGTACTATCAGACCACGGCAAATACGAGCTTCTCATTGGACGATGATGACTGGTCTCATGACAACAACAGCCTGGTTTCGGCCAATCGGAGCCCGCTTTGAGCCACAGAGTCTGTTTGTGAATGACGTAAGAAGCGTAAAACAAGATGGCGTCGTCTTAAGCATAAATCGGTGTGAATTAGTTTATCGACGTAGAAGTCGGCCTCGCTTGAGGCGAGAGTGTTGCTTTACGGTTATTTTGGGAGAATATCAATCTTCTCAATCAGATAAGTGTGTTGTAGGTATTGCTGGACGCGCCGGAATAACCTTCGACCCTCCGGTGATAGCCGGAGAGGCGAGCTTCTGACAGACAGGATGGACGGCGGGGAATACATGGAGACCATGGACCCGACATTAGCGGAATTAGGGGATGAATTCACCCTGGGAGACATTGACGGTGAGTAGCTGTATGACTGATAACAAGTGTGAAGTGTCTCCTAGCTGAGATAGCGTTGGCCTGTTTCCGCTCACGCTCAAAGCGACGCGAAGTTCGCTTACGTTCGTGTGTATAGTACTGGAGAGAAGCACTGCGGAATTCGAGGCGAAGCGGGGTTGGCGAAGTAACCAAATAGGTTGACAGCAATAAAGACTTGAACTTGCTGCAAATGACTGAAGCTAAGCAGTGTTTTCGCCTAAAACTGACAACAAATAAGCAATGCGGGGGTTGGGGGCTACGTTTAGTGGTTACCTGCTGTAGAGACACCCCAGTGGAGAAGATTATCTTTGTTTGTGAAGATTCTCAGTCATCCAGGTCATGGTTATCCCAAAAAAGTTTTTTTTAGTGGCAACTGGACTTGTTTTAGTTCCTTGACAACGTTTCGCCTTCCATTCCAGAGGGCTCTTTCAAGTCAAGCCTACTTGGCCCAGTGTCACTAAAATAAGTGTTGAAAGTGCAGGCTGTTTGTTTATTTACGCAATGTTTGCTAATGAGCAAGCTGCCCACAGGGGACGGAGGCGACGTGCGAGATTTGTTCGCTTCCAGATCAGCGCCGCACAAGGCTCTAACTTGAGAATTCAAAATGTTCACAGTACAGCTGATGTGGAGAGTTATTAAATAATATTTCACAGCACGTGGAGTTCGTGTTATTTTAGAATGGAAGTTTTTTCCATTAGTTTAATTATTTGAGTCAGTTAAATTCATTATTCAGAAAATGTCCACATTGCTTTTTGCAAATTTGGACTAGTCATATACTATACTATTCTGCTATTATGTTGTACTTTATGAATGTATTTTACTGCTGTTGTGTTGAGACAGTCTTATATCATTATGAGGTTTAAATAAACGATGACATAGCCCTTTTAATATATCCACCATGTGTTGTTGTAACAATTCAGGTTTAAGGTTTTATTCATGTCTTATAAATAGCCACACTTCAGTGGAGATGTGTTTGAATGTGTAGGCAGAGTTTCCACGAAGCAGAGTTGTCATGCATCAGGGATGAACAATTTAGAAACTGTGACATTCATATTGAGATTAAAAGTTTTTTTTAAGGATTTCAGGCGTTTTATGACAAACGGTTGGACGAACTTGATGAGACAATATCTCTGTAAAGGTCCAGTTCTGTGCTGTACAGGACTCAAACAGTACCCACTGATCCAGTCTCCCTCTAATCAAAACAAGTTTGGCCATTTGGCACACGGTGAAAGGATGGGGCTTTTGGTATAACACCAGCCTGCGCAGAGTCACCAGATTTCCATTAGTGTGGAATTTCACTAAGTGCTAAGTCACCAGACCGGACTGAAGGACGTGTGTATATGTGTGTGTCACACAGTGTGAGATAAAACTGGGTTTTAGGACAGAAGTCTACACTTTTCATCTACTGGCTGCTGCTTATTCATAAAACTCAAGCATGGCTACAGTATTTAACAAACATTAATGGAAAGCAGTGCACACAGGCTCTACCTGCCTCTGGTGTCTGTTTCTAATTCTCCTTTCAAAAGGGCCTTTACTCGTGAATGAACAGACAACACACCCCGGGCTGCAGTTATGTAATCCCACTTAATCACTGTGCCAAAAGACAGAAATGTACAGATCGTGTGAGAGTGAGAAATGACAAGTGAGGCTTGACTGATGAAGTCACAGGCAAGCTGCAGCAAACACTGCCCACACTCGTTATTATCTCCTTTTTGGCCTTCAGCTAACTGATAATGACAGTTTCTCCATCAGGCGGAGCAGTCACCTGCAGAAGAATGACTCCAGCTACAGAAATTTGGGGCACAGGCTTCCAAATAATTTGACAGAGAATTGTGGTTTTCATGTTAGATGTGTGTTTAAATGAGATCTCAGTTGACTGGCTTTCATTTGTCTCTTTGTGCAGCAGCTTATTTACTGTAGACCTCACAGGGTATTTGTTCTCCAGATGAGCCGTGTGCACTTCCTTGTGTGCTAGGTCTTAAAGGCCCCTGTAAGGACTCATGTAGTTGACCCCACATTCATTTAGAGCATTTTCTCCTCTCCCAATTATTCCCTTAGCAACTGCAGCTCTGGTTATATAACCTATTTTCTTTGCTCTCAGCAGCCTAGCGCACCCTCCCCAATAAACTGGCAGCGGAGTGTATTTTATCATAACACCAAACACCCAATGCACACAGCATCATATTGCGTTCAAGTCTTTAATAAGAAAGTTAAAATTTGTGTCCTAATTACGGTGAGCGATTCAAGACAGCAGGAGCACATTCACCATCATTACAACACCATCCATCCGTCTCTGTCTGTGCATCAGGTCTCTCAGAGCTGCCTGGTCCTTTATCTACATGCTCTTTTACCCCGCTCCTATTGTCTGTCAGGGCCATCAGTACAGTCTCAAACTTTTTCAAGGCTATCTGTTTGAAGGCCATTCGCTTTGTGCAACGCTTTACGACCAGGAAAGCAGCTGTTTCTGTGTGTGCATGTGCCAGGTCAAGGCCGTCCCGTTCACTGTTGCAATATGTTATTCTGCAGGTTTCACCTAGTGATACACTTTCTTCTCATATAGACTTGTATTATAAATCCACAACATTTGTTTTCTTCTGGGGGTTTAAATGATTCTTCTTTGTATTTAATCATTTGATATTGTAGAAATGCAAAGTTGCTGACATACCTCATTAAATCTATTTTGTTTCTTATCATGGATTTAATAGCAGAGTTGTCCCAGACTAGACTTGTAATATCTGTTCTGTTTTCTCTTCTGTTATTTCAGAGATGCTGCAGTTTGTCAGCAACCAGGTAGGGGACTTCCCAGACTTGTTTGAGGACCAGATGAACTCAGCAGGCTCACTACAGAACGGCTGCACAGGCACCACCCAACGTGCTGCCGTTCAGGCCGTTCAGACCCCTCAGACTCCCCAGACACCGGCCCCTGTTGCCTATCAGAGCACCAACAATGGTCTCGCCATCTCACAAACTTTGTCGCCCCAGTCTTTACCCCTCACCCCTCCCCTCACTCCTGCACAGACCCCCTCCTCCACCCCCTCAGGGCAGCAGCAGGTGACCCGCAGCCCTCCACTTCTTCAACCACGGCCTCAGTTTGTACAGCCTATCCAGCCTCAGCCTCAGCACCAACCAGCCCAGCCCACCATCCAGGTATCGATTATGTGACACCGCTTTCACACACCACACCTGTGTTTGATGCATAATAATCCACATATTACTCATTCTAAAAACAGGTCTAATAGTAGGGATGTTGTTCAGTAGCATTTTATCAAATCTAAAGTGGGTCAGAGTCTACTTGTTGAATCCTCTCAAAACTGTTTAAATTAGTTTTTAAAAAGTGAATTAAACAATCTAGTACAATCCAGCTTTTTCTGATCACTTTAACAATACAGTTTGTCATTTCAACTGTGATTTAGGGACAAATACCCGGTCGAGTCTGACACTAATAGAAAACTAAAGCAAACTAAATCGTGGACATTGTGCTGAGCTGAAGGTTTGTAGGGTTTTCAACACATATTTTCTCACTGCTCTGCGACGTTCATTAACCCCGTCCTCACTTATATGTTTGCCGAGGCTGCACTGTAGCTGCACATGTAAAAACAACACAGTGAAAATCATGTTTATTCTAGTTTATCATAACTCTCTGATGTTGCTGTATGATGCTCCTAACATTACCTGAAGGGGAGCTGGTTTTTGTTTTGCTACAGTAGGTTGAGGTGAGTACAGTGAGGTTGTACAGACAGTAGGACATACAGTAAAGTAACAACCTGGAGACAATAAAAGCATTAAAGTCAATATGCAGAACAAATGCTGTATAAACACTAATAGGCACTAAAAATTGTGTTACTGCATTAACCAAACGCCAGCAGCAGCGAGTGTCTCCAGAATCCACAGTCAGCAGGAATCATGCAGGTGTAGTAATATCTACAAGCTAACATGCTAACAAGCACTGAGTCTAATCAGTGGTTGGTGCTGGCCTGTTTGTCACCCATAAGCAGGGGAGTTTTTCAATGGTCATAGGTAATAAAACACATTCTTAATGAGAACCGGTAACTGTTTACCCCCTACATGGAACCTCATCCAAAATGGAACCAGTTATCAGAAGCCTCCCTTAGTTTTATGACTGCTGCAATGCTTGAGTAACTGCAATAGATAGATACTTTATTAATCCCCAAAGGGAAATTTCAGTGTTGCAGTAGCCATTAAATAATAATGTTACAGAACAGTATAGAAAAGATAATAAGGAGTAATACAGGAAAAACAAGATAATAAAGATTAATACAGGAAAATAAAGATTAATACAGGAATATGATTGTCTGTTGTGAAGGGAGAGTGGTTTCAATTTGTGTTATTGAATCATACATGCTAAAAAGGTTCTGTTGATCTGAGAAAGTTTTTGTACTGACAGTCTGTTAAATACTCATATACAGTAATATCTAGCATCCTTACAAACACCAGTGCACAACTCAGCAAATATAGTTTATTGTCTTGAATGAAATAGGTTGAAAACAGTACAGCAAAAAAGACACAAACTGTGTTATGTTGCGTTAGACTTCAATGGTCTCACAAGGAAAAATGCATGTTTACGTGAGACTGAACTCATTATTTTATGGAAATACAGATGCACACACAAGGGATCTCTGTGCAGACCCAGAGCTTCCCAGTCCAAACCCTCGTTCAGACCCACAGCCAGACCCCCCTGCCCATATACACACAGGCCCAGACTGTGATGATTGCATCCAACGGCGGACAGTCGCGTTTCATCCAGAATCCAGTCATCTGCCACCAGAGTCCTGCTGCTGGATTCCAAGGTGACTAAAGAGAAGAATATAATATGAGGGTGTTAGAGTGAACGTGTTCATTCTTAATTGTTACATGCTGCAAAAATTATGTTTATTTCAGGACCACAGTGTCTTTTGAATTTGTCTGACAAATCATCATGTCTCCCGTTTCCCAGTCCTACAACCACAGATGCAGAGCATCATGACATCACAGCAGCTCCAGCCAGTGACCATTCAGCATCAGCGTGTTCTGACTCCAACTTGTCAAACCATCCAGACTCTCTCCACAGCACCCACAGCCCACACTGTGCAACAGCAGGTCCAGCAAGTACCTGTGAGTAACCTCACAAGAAGCAGCTCCTGCACACATTTCTTTTTTTGTTCCACTGCTGTTGCATAGCTGCAGAGATAATTCAATGCTCAACAGATCTGAGCACCAATGATATAATTTATTTTAACTTAACATAAAAGTCTTGTGTTTAACTTTTTGACATCTTTCAATCAGGTTCTGGTCCAGCATCCTCAGATTCTGAAGACTGATTCACTGGTTCTCACGACCCTCAAACCAGACGGCACACAGGTTCTGTCTACCATGCAGAGCCCCGCAGGGATCACCACTCTGACCACGCCCATCCAAAACACAGCTCTGCAAGTCCCGGTATGAAGATGATAAAAAGATGATAAAAAAGAGTTAGTTCATAATTATGTAGTATTATTATATTATATATAAATAATATATATATTACAAATAACTAAAAGTTAATAATTATTTGGTTAAATAAAAATAGAGTAATAGAGAATTGATAAATTGATATATACTGGTACGTCTTCTTAAGTAGAGTGGCTGAGAACTTCTTCTGCCACTGCTGATTTCTGTCATTTCTGTCCCAGACGCTGATGAGCAGCAACATCCTGACCACCGTCCCTGTCATGATGGGAGGAGGAGACAAGCTACCGATCAAGCAACTCCAGCCAGGCTCCTCCCACTGCACAAACGCAGCCAGGCAGAGCATGGAGCAAAGCCAGGTGATGACAGGACCGGTAGCCCCAGGAGGAGTGGTGAAGGAGGGTGAGAGGAGGACGACACACAACATCATTGAGAAGAGGTACCGGTCCTCCATCAACGACAAGATTGTGGAGCTCAGAGACCTGGTCATGGGCAACGACGCAAAGGTTAGTGATATTAACACTGGGAAAGTGAAACATTAACATTATTTCATTGGCAGAAATTGTTAGTTTGAAAAATCGAATTAGCAGATTTCACTCATGATCATGATTTGATTCATGTGTCCTCCTTTCTCTTTCTTCTCAGATGCACAAGTCAGGAGTGCTGAGGAAGGCTATCGACTACATCAAATACCTGCAACAAGTCAACCACAAACTGCGACAGGAGAACATGGCCCTTAAGATGGGAAACCAGAAAAACAGTGAGCGTTGTTCTTTATCAGAACCCTAACTCTACATTATCTGTGACAGCTTAACTTTAATGAGTTATTCTCTCTGTGTCAGAGCCAGTGACGCAGTCTGAAGATGTGGAACTCAAACAGGAAATAGTGATGATGTCACCTCCAGCATCGGACTCTGGTTCCAGTTCCCCTCACCAGTTCTCTCCTTACTGTGTCGACTCAGAACCAGGCAGCCCCTTACTGGATCATGAACAGGTAACACTGGTGCCGTTAGCGCATAAATTGTCTTGTTGTCGAATGCGAGACAAGCCCCTTTTTTTGCAAACCTTCTCTTTGTCTCTCTCAGGTGAAGAGTGAACCAGATTCTCCCTCCTCAGTGGGAGTGATGGATCGTTCTCGTCTGCTTCTCTGCGCTCTGACCTTCTTCTGTCTGTCCCTGAACCCACTGCCATCTTTGTTGGGTTCTGATGCCTCTGGGAGTCCCAACCTGTCTCCAGGCCATGGGCCATCTAGAACACTCGTCTGGTTCCCAAGTCATACACATGACTTTGGTGAGCAGGCTTGATCCCACTCAGAGTTTATGATACAAGTTTAAACATGTCTAAAAATATATGGTTTGTTCCTTCTATCATAAATTTGTCGTGTCACAGGTGGTGGAAATATCTTAAAATGCATTGTGACTTTACCTCATGTTTCATTTCTTATCCTCCAGCGTCCTGGCTGCGCTGCCTGTTGCCGTGGGTGATGGTGTGGGTGCTGAGCGGGGTGGGAGCAGTGTGGGGCTGTGTCAGGGTGCTCTACTTGTGGGAACCTGTCACGCCCCTTCACTCCCCAAAATCTGTGTCGTTCTGGAGACACCGCAAACAAGCCGACCTGCATCTCAAAAGGGTGGGTGTCCGACAAGTCTGAAACGAGCAAGAAAATGATTTGAGATGCTACAGTGTTTATATGTATTGTATTTGTATATGTATTGTAGAATTAGATCGGTTTCCTCACCTATTGCAGAAGACATCACTCACTTTGTTTTGATGTCTCAGTTTAGACAGCCTGTTCCCCGCATGAGTTTATTTTTAGTGTTTGTTCAAATCGTGTTCCGCTTTAAGTCATGACCTTCATTCATCACATCTTTCCTGTCAGGCTTCAATGAGTATTTCCAGCGTACTATTTCTCCTCTATCATCTCTCCTGCAGGGAGATTACACAGCAGCAATGGCCAGTTTGGAGACCTGCTTGTCTGTCTTGACCAGAGCTTTTCCCTCATCCAATCTGGACCTTGTCTGCTCGCTGTCTTGGAATCTGATCCGCTACTGCTTGCATCGTCCAGTTCCTCTGGGTTGGCTGGTTCACCAGGTCAGAGGAAAGCACGAGGGGGAGGAGGCTAGGACTAGTGCGAGGGACGCAGCGCTGGTTTATCACCGACTGAGCCAGCTGCAGCTCTCAGGTAAGCGTGGAGTACAAAGGGGGTTGATGCAGTTTACAGGCTGCTGTGATATGGTTCGTTGGTTGAAGTGAATAAGTGCTGCAGAATACTTTAGTGTCTAGATGTTTTTTTGAGAAAATACACAGTAAAAAAACACATTGTTGATGCCGTCGTGTGAAGAGCACAGTGACAGAGTTTCTCTTCTTTCTCTGTAGGAAAGCTGCCTCAGTGTAGCAGTCTGTGGGCTTTTTCTCTGTCTCTGAGCGCTGTCAACCTCAGCGAGAGCGCCCAAGGCAAGATGGCCCCCTCCCAGCTCACCGAGATCTATGTCACTGCAGCAATAGCCCTGCGCACTGTGCTGGGGCACCACCTTTCCTGTCTGCCTGTATGTCTCTTACATCTGTTGTCGCTGTGTTTGAATATTTATCTAATTTATCTTAGAAACGTCACAACAAACAACAACACACAGATGAGATAACAACTTTATTTCAGTCTTCCTTAGAATACATTTTCTTTCCATCATGAGCATCCTTTCCTGCATGTGTCTCTCTCTCTCTCTCTCAGGGTTACCTGTTGAGTTGTTCAGAGAGTATAGCCAGCCAGTCGGACACCAAGCCGATCCCAGACTGCCTGCGCTGGCTCTTCACCCCTCTAGGCCGGCAGTTCTTCCTGAGCTGTGATTGGTCTGTGAAGTCAGAGAGCAGCGACGGTGTGTACACTTCTCAAAGAGACCCAGGTATGTCAATAAAGGAGTTGACCCATACTGTAATTTACTCATTGTTTTTCATTGTACCTTTTCTTTTCTTCTTTTGGTATTTCTAGGTTTAAATATAAAACAAACCTGTTTGTTTCATATTAAAGTGAGATTGTTATTTAATGACTTGCCTCATCTCGATCTTCCTCCAGCTGACCCCATTGCCCAGCTGCACCGCTGTTTCTGCAGGAAGCTGTTAGAGAGAGCTGTCCACACGCTCATCCAGCCGCAGAGTGACTCAGAAGCTGACAAACGCAAAATCGACTCTGGGTAATCCAGGAGCCTTAGAGATGCTACTCTGTCACTTTACTTTCCACAGTTGATGTGAATTAGTGATTTTCTCTGGATCTGTAAACATCTTTTTTTCTTTTTTCTGCTCTGTTACTCTTCCAGGGAGTTTTCCAGTGCCCTGGAGTTCCTCCAGTTGTTAAACAGCTGTACAGAGGACTCTCCTTCCCCTCCTCCCCCCTTCTCGGCTCCTCCCAGTCACACCACCGCTCCAGGTATAAATAGCACGAAGAGAACACCCTGTTTCCTGCCTCTTTACAAGGAACCATGAATCACATCAGATGTTTGTGTGGGGAAGAGAAATAGGTTATCTGGTTAATCATCAGTGAAGATTAACCAGATAACCATCTGAGTTATCGCTTTCAACTTGAATGGAGTTTATTTGTTCCGTTTGCTGTCAGTTTACCTTCTGGGATTAGCCTTTTATTGGATTATCACAGATAACACTTGGAGTCATTGATGTACTGTATGATAATAAACTTGCAGTGGAAGAAATGTTGATTAGTTACAATCTTAATTAAATTGTTGCTGTTCTCATACTGAGCCGTGCTGCACGCTGAGCATGAGATCATCACCCACATGCAGCAGTTTTTACAAAGAGACAAAGACACAGGGGTCTTAACATCACATTATCTCTAATTTGACACTTAAAGCTTGACGACCAGGCTGTTTGAGCATCATTTCCCTCTCTTCTTTCTGATAGTGGGAGACCCAGTGAGTCGCTGGTGGGCTTTGGTCTTGAAGGCTGCTGTGCTCTGGCTGCAGGGTGATGATGCTGCAGTGAGGACACTGTTAGCAGAGGCAGAGCGAATGCCAAGAGCTCTACACACCTTGGAGTAAGTGAAGTAAAAGTTGAAACTCTTGACAAATTTAAAATAATTTCCAACTGGATTCAGAGACATTAAGTTGTACATTTATACAGGACTATAGATTCCAAACCTCTATCTTAAATTAAACTGTTTGATTTCAGTAAAACAAACACATTTGTTCTTGTTTTTTAAATTTCTTCTTCTGCTTCAGCCACCCTCTGCCCAAAGCTGTGCTGCTGCTTTGCAAGGCAGTTCAGATGAGTCTGTCCCCTCTGAAGGGAGAAGGGGTGGTGGCCTGCCTGTCCGTGTGTGACAGAAGCAGCAGTTACCTGTGCTCCAGCATCTCTGTGCCACTTGCCCAGTCTGGGAACTGGCTGAACAAGGTAAAAACAAAGAGTCCATCACAAGCACCGCCCCTAGTCTCTAATTAAGATCTGCTATAGGGTTGTGGTGTGAGTGATCTTTTCTGCTGTACAGACAAAAACAAACCAGAAAACCTCTCTCATACCGCATGTTCAGTCAGTTAATTCAGTTCTACACGCATGTACATGCACACTGCATGCAGGCTTACGTGGGGCTGTGTGTGTGTGCGCAGTGTGGGTGGCAGGAGGTGGCTGTGGTGCATTGTAGTTGCATTGCATGATCCTGAAGCCGAGTGCAATGTGTCTGCAGTGCAGTACAGAGGCCTCCCCAATCTGCACGCACCCGCTACACACCCCACCGCTTCACTGAATCTCATGTAGATTTTCTAATTACTTTTTGATTTTTACATCATTTCTACATGCATGCTGGGCGAGGCACGATAGTAATGATGGTGGCGGGTTGTGGTTGTACTGGCAGGTTTAATTCACACTTTGACGTCTCCTATAAATATACATCAATCACAGTATAAAATAAATGAGTATTTCTTTAGTAAATGCACCAAACAGCTCTTTGATCTTTGCCTCTCTTCTCCTCTAAGGGTGTGGAGCTCCTGGTCTGTGAGCTCCTGCTTACCCTGAGGACCAGTTTATGGCAGCGAGGAGGCAGCAGTAATGGAGAACCTGGTCCGGCCCCTGGACCCCAGTTGGCTGGTTTCCAAAGGGACCTCAGCGCACTCAGAAAGCTCACACAGTGCTACAGACAGGCGCAACACAAGGTACATGAGTGACGTGGTCACAAGTCAGGTGTGTTGGGAAATTGACAAAAGATTACAGCCGCTCAAGTTCACTTGCTGATACCTGCACGAAACAGGTTCGATATAATGAAGTGTGGGAGATTCACTATTCTGAACTTGACTACAGTGTTTTTATGGCTCGCAAATAAGCAAGATTTATCACCGGAGGTTTTTGTAGAATTTTAAAAAAATAATTTAGCCATTTAAATTTAAAACAATACACATCAGAAGTTGCCAGAGCTCAAAGTATTTATAATACAACCTATAGTATGTGAGAAGAAGGCACATATCCACATTTGTAAAACTACACCAAGCTCCATACTGAGAGTAATTATGAATCGGAAGAATCAGAATCAGCTTTATTCGCCAAGTATGCTGCACATACAAGGAATTTGCTTCTGGTCCTTTGTGGCTCTTCT
>JAUMHL010000029.1:20085481-20114916 GCA_032362345.1 Sandelia bainsii
AAGAAGCTGTTCTTGTGTCTGGTAGTTTTAGCAAACAGAGCTCTGTAGCGTCTACCAGAGGGGAGAAGCTGGAAGAGCTTGTGTCCAGGGTGGGAGGGGTCTGAGCTGATTTTCTCTGCCCACTTTCTGACTCGAGACGTGTACAGGTCCAGGTGCACCAATGATTGTGGCTCTTTACAGATTCTTTCATTGTGTCAACAAAAGCTCTGCAGTGATAATAAGCCTGTGAATCACCTGGGACCAGTTAATCATATTCATGATGAAACTAAATTTACTCTATGAGGAAGTGAACGTTTTTCCCACTCTAACCAGCTGCAGGAACCTCACCACAGTTTAACATATCATCAGTCATACTTGTAAGATTTACTGGAGTAGTTATCACTGTAGCTGGAGGGTCTTTAGCAGCTGCTGCTTTCACAGCAGTCGGTGATCGTTTGTTATATTTTGACTTGTGCGCGACTCCCACGAACTGCGTTGTTTTAAGAGGTTCTGTTGTGAGAGCGCTGGCTGAGAAATATTCATTCTCAGTGCTGTGAGGTGCTTTGCATGAAAAGCCTCCACTGAAGGCAGAATATCTCCCGTAGATCTACCCAGTAGTAAATGTGCAGTGAAATGATGTGAGAGCTTAATGTTTTTCTGCTCCAGCATCACTCAGACTGTTGTGTTGTTTGTTTTTTCCTGCAGGTGTTTCTTCATGAGACCACAGTGAGGCTGATGGCTGGAGCCAGTCCCACGAGGACACACCAGCTACTGGAGCACAACCTCCGACGCAGGACTCACAGCTCCTACACTGCAGGTAAAGGAAACGTTAGTGGTGTTGCAGTCTGTTGTGTGGGAAAGTCTATTTGAATACATTCTTACACATAACAAAGACTGTGGATTTTGTTTGCCATCATTTCAACTGATTCGGTTTCAGATCCTTTTCCAGTCTGTCTTTAATCTTAACTATTAGTGGTGAACCCAGAAAACCAGAGAGCATGAGCCTGTAGTCCTATGTAAACACACACCAGAAGGCAAAAGATACTAACTGAACTGTTCTTGACTTTCTCCTGCCCCCTGCTGCTGTCAGAAGGTGAATGCGTCCTGGGCGAGAGGGAGAGGGCTCACGCCATCCTTCTGGCCTGCCGCCACCTGCCCATGCCCCTGCTGACCCCGCCGGGGCACCGCGCCCGCCTGCTGGCCGAGGCCAAGCGCACCCTGGAGCGGGTCGGAGACCGTCGGTCCCTGCAGGACTGTCAGCAGATCCTGCTGCGCCTCAGCGGGGGCACGACAATCGCTGCCTCCTGACCACATAAACACACACACACGCAGACAAACACACGCAGATCAGGGCTGCTCACAACACACTGAAAACATTGAACTCCATGATTTGAAACAAGATGTACACCAGGCTGTTTTTATGAACGTCAGCCGTTCACACACTCACACTGATCAGGTCCATGAACATAAAGACAGAGCTGATTTTTACTGTCACAGCTGCTTTAATCCACACTGCAGCTAAATAACTTTCACTTTTGCTCCTCTAATGCTTAGTTGCATTGTTGCAGCACAATCATGCCACCTTCTGGTCATTAATGGTACCATTAATGGGCTAACAGCCTCATTTTAAACAATGTTTTACAACGAATAAAATCAGGTTAAATAGGTCCCAAAGGGAAAAGGGACCATAATCTAATACGTGTTTAAATTAATGCAATGCAGCTGTGCATTGATTAGTCAGATACCAAGCTGTTCAATTGTTAGTGGCGCACAGCAAAATGAGTGCTCTCATTAAGCTTGCATGCTTCAATTAAGGGCTTCAGAGTGTTCAGGAGTAGAAAGCTGAGCTCTGTAAAGCACGGCTGTGCTGTAGGACGGATGTAGGACACAAAAAGAAGCTTGCTTTTACCCGTACAGTGCTAAGTAGTGTCTCTTTTTATCTACCTCACACACACTACAGTGCCAGCATCGTACTGTGGAGCAGACTGGGATAGTTAAGCACAGCGTCAGTTATCCTGAATTTGACTGAAGTGACTGTTTGAAGTGCTGCTTCAATCTAATGTCATTCTAATGAAATCTCGCTGAATCGCTTTATTTAGACTTTAGGGTGCAGTAGAAGTTACAGTTTAGAATTTAGGTTGTTTCAGAATATGCAAGAATGGCAACCAGGAAACGGGGAAAGAAATATTTAAGTACCGGAGGGGAGCAGCCGATCATGGGCCGATAAACAGGGCTGGGTTTCAATAGCATTTTATCGAATCTGAATCTTGTTCCGCATCTGTTTTTCAGATGTGAATCCTTTTGAACCTCTTATCGAATCTGTTTAACTAGTTAGTTTTAAAAGGTGTTCTCATTTTATTGTACATTTTTATTGTACCAATCACATTAATAACACAATGATAATTGTGATTCAAGAGCCAATCAGCAGATGAGCCTGACACTGACACTAAAAGAAACTCAGATGATGAACTATCAACTGAAACTTCAGACATGTGCTCAGCTGAAGGGTTGTAGTACTTTCACCCCATGTTCTGTGATGTTCATTAACCCTGTTCTCACTCGTGTTTACTGTGCTGCTAAAAACAACACAGTGGAAATAATTCATTCGGTTTTATCGCTTTGCGAATCTCAGTTCAGGATTCTGCACGATGCTTTTAACATTACCTGAAGGTGAACTGATTGCTGCTCCGCTACATGTCACAGAATCTGACAGGTTAACAGAACACGTTGTAACACCAGCGGTAGGTTGAAGTTTTTCGTTAACATGTTGGAGGCTACCAAAAGTTTAAACTAAGGACTTGATGCCCCCTTTTCATTGAGTACCTTCTCGTTATCACATTGTGCCAGTGTTTCATTGACAAGCTGGTTCGCCATGTTTGTTCACACGTGATTACCTGCGTGTTTATGTCATCAGTTTTAAACTTTAATGTCAGTGAGATGTTTGCAGAACAGAGAAAGTGAGTAAAAGATTTGATAAGAGATTCATTTGGCGATGGAGCTTAACAAATCCAACTTGGAACTGCATCCAGAACGAAACCTGCTGTAGGAGCTCATCCCTACTGATAAGTTCAAAAATACCACCCCACACTCTCACACACACACATGCACACAAATGCATACTCATTCACAATGTGATTGTAAATAGGTTGTACATAAGCAGATAAGCAGAAGTAGATTAAACAGATGTTCTTACCTATAGCCTAAGAGGAGACGTGCAACAGAGAAACTACTGTAACATGTCTGAGTTGATTTGTAGTAGTTTCCTGTCAGGGTCCTGTCTCCTGTCTCACCCTGGAAGTGATATACCACCAAAACTCATTATTTTCACACACTCAACCTGATGCATGTTGGCTTTAAACAAAGTCACTGACGGAGAACAGCAGCTCTGATACTGGCAAGTCATCGCTGCAGGATAAAATATCAGATCAGCCACAAAAGTCCAGAATAATGAATCTCAGTGCTGTATCACTTCAAGGTGTGAACACTGATTAAAGTGAGGGATTGTATTTCTTGTAGCAATGTCCACATATGATGTAAAGCTCTCAAGCAAAATGGCCTTCATGTTATGTAAAAAACAAAGTATGTGTCATCACATTTGGAATGATGGAGCAGTTGTATCTCTGTGAAATCTATTGTCCAATTTGCTTTTTATTTGTAACTGTCGACGTATACGACACAGCACCTCTGTCATTCCTATTTCTGTGCTCTGATTATTTTATTTAATGGTTATGTAATATTAATATAAAAGCTTTTAGGGTGGGAAGGGAGCAGTTTTGCAGTTATGTCATTGTTTTATATCTGTAAAAGCAGCGTAGGGTCAGAAACCGTCACAGGCAGAATCTACAACGAGGAAGTGTTTTTATTGAATGCCCCAGTTGAAGCTTCGTATTTTATATTTTATGACATCATTTTTGTTTTTAAAATGCAAGTAAACACACTTTTAGAAATGCTATTGGAAATTTTGTCTTCCAGGTCAAACCAAGGTGTAAGTTAGCAAATGAAAGAGTCCTGAAAATACTTACATCAGTTTAGATTTAGCTTTTCTGAGACGGTAAAAGTGCACAAAGAAGAAAGCTGTCCTCAGCAGCTGGAGTTTTTGCTTATTGTTATAATTATGTTACAGTTTTTTTTGTTTTATCCCCTTTATGTGTTTTATGGTCTAAATATATGTGTTCATTTTAATGTTTTATAATAAAATGGCAGAAGAAGATGGTTGTGTTGTGGTGTATATATATTTTTATTTTTTTTTTATTTTAAAAAATATATCATAACTACACATAAACACATACAGTATGATACATTTTGTGCAGGAGAGATAAGAAGCTTCAAGCTCATACAAGGATGTCTCCTAATAGAATGTTGAAATGAAATGTACATGCAGTATGTAAAGCAATACTGTAAATACTAACACATATATGTACGTGTATGTGACTTATTACAGTATGTTATAGAAGATGGAGGTGTGTGGGCAGTCTGAATGAATGTTGAAATTAATTTTGAAGAAATTATGAAAAATCCAATAAGCAATGATGATCGCTGTAATACAATTCTGTAAATAAACAAAGTTTGTAATTGCCTGGAGAAATTTGTTCATGTGGAGTACTTTTTAGGCAAGTACTTGCACTTTTACTTGAGTACTGAGTTTTTGTATTTCTACTAGTTCTGGTCTGAGCCAATAATATCACTATAATCCATTATTTATACAAATGTGTAGATTAAGCGGAACGTTTCAGACTCTCGTGTACGCGTTTCTAGACGGACAGACCTAAATGACGTGCTGCGTAATAAGACACACCGGAAGTAGTGTAGAGTAAACACACGTGCAACATGAAAAACTCAAAAAAGCACAACAGTGTGTCCAAAAAGGCTAAATTCAACCCAGGGTCGAAGAAACGAGAAAACAAATGCATCGTAATGTTCGACGACAAAGACAGACAGTAAGTTTATTACCGATAATCATGTAGCCGTTAGCTAGCGTCTTAGCATCACTGGTCTATAACAGAGTGAGGTTAGCATTAAGTTAGCCGGTGTCTTTATTACATTAAAACAAAAACAAAAAACCTTTTCACGGTTCGTATTAGTGAGTTATGTATAGTTGTGATGATTCAATGCACGAATTAATCAATGTATCTAATTAATGTGTCATTAATTCTGTTGCTCACCACAAACATATGATGAACCCACCATGAGCTTTATGAGTGAGACTTTCTACGTTTGTACATTTAACAGTGTGTGGAAAAGATTGTTATCAACAGAGAGACTATGAGAATAGTGATTAATATCGCATTACATTTTGTTTTAATGGTAAATCACTCCCGGTGATATGTTTTCATGCGCACACACACCCCTTAACCTTTCAAGCATCCTAATGGATTAATTTGTCATATTCACTCATTCATGAATAGATTTTTTGGTTAATGCACAACTAAGATCTGAACAGATTTTGACCCGATTGTCATCCCGCAGAATAAAACACCAGACTCTAATTTACCTTGAAAATTATTTAGTAATCACAGAGGTTCACATATTAAGACTGTATTATTTTCCTTAGCAAAAGAATGAACAAATTTCATTTTTCTCTTATTTGTTTGGTTTGGTTTCTTTTATTTTTGTTTTTTGTGTGAAAATCATGTTTTAGATCATTTTTGTGCAAAAATGTAGAAAATTCTCCATCTTTCGAGCAGCACTGGAATCATCACTGCTGTCAGACCCATGTACTGTTCTAATCTGCATTTTAAAAGCTGCCTGTTGTTTTAAGTTTCCTCTTGTCCTGCCTCAGGGAATATCTCACTGGTTTCCATAAGCGAAAAGTAGAAAGGAGGAAAGCAGCAGTGGCAGAAATTCGTAAGAAAATCAAAGAAGAACAGATGAGAGTCCGGGAAGAGGTGAGTTAAAAGTTGAAGAGCAGAGAGGTGCTTGAGTTTGTAATGAGACGATGTAGTGATGTTAATGTCTCATTTCAGAGGCATAAGGAATACATGAAGATGCTGAAGGAGAGGAAGGAAGCTCTAGGTGAGTCAGTCGCCATTTTTTAACCAGAACCTCCAGGATTTGGACCAAACAGCTGCTGAAAATACTTTAAGACAGATTAAGTGAGATAGAGCTGTTATTTCAGTTTGTCAGATACAGATTTAACGAACATTTCCTGATTTTCAGCCCATGAGAATCTGTACTTACTGTTTTTTCATTTCCTCACTTGATCCCATCTCTCAGAGGAGGCCGAAGATGATCTGGAAGATGTGATAACTGGCACAACAGAGTCTGTGCAGTACGATCATCCCAACCACACAGTCACAGTGACGACCATCAGTGATCTTGACCTGACGGGGGCTCACATGCTTGGACCTTCAGCAAATCAGGTAAGCAGTTAATGTTGAGTACATCTGTTGGTTGGTTTTACTGCTTGTAGCTTGATGTTGTCACACTGATTATATTTACATGCACTTTAGTAACTAGGTTACAGCTGGCTTTCTCTGGTAGTTAAAATCTGTGAGCCATTCTTCCAAATAAGTTTGGAGTAGAGGAAAAATCTGATCCTGATAATCAGTAATCAGAGGATTTCAAGTAACCAGATTTCTACAGTTAACGTAAACACGCTCTCAGATTAATCTGCAAAACCTGATTTCTGACTTTAAAAAAATGATGAATGATTCTGATGTTATATAAAAGTACATTAACACTGACTGACAATCTCTGCTTTCAAGGCTAGCGGGCAGAGCGAGGATGAAGAAAAGGGGGAGGAAGAGGAAGATAAAACTGCTGCAGTGCCAAGAAAAGCTGGAAATCCAATCATGAATAAAAAGTAAGATGTTCATCATGCAGTTTATTACATATTAGCACCAGTAAGAGTGGCTAGTTGTCAACTGGCTCTTTGTCAGGTAACTTTTGATAAAGTAATCAGACAATGAACGCACACACAGAATGAAGAAGCAAAGTAACCACACGCTCCCACAACATAGTGTTGACATAATGGCTGTCTTCAGGTGTTTCTTGTCTGCCGGTCATCCTCCAGCCCTGTAGTTCTCTCTCTCTGTCTCTCTTCCCCGCTGCTGCAGGATCCGTTCCCTGACGGCGGCGCTCAGCACTTACACCAGCAAGAGGAAGAGGAAAGGGAAGCAGGAAAGACAAGGGGGACGAGGCCGTGGGACAGACAAGAGAGGTGGTGTCACGGAGAGTAAAAACAAAGCGGGGAGGACCAGCAAGTGGCAGAGGCGTCGGAAGACCGGGAAGAGGGTGCATCATCAGGACTGAAGGAGTGTCTGTGAAAAAACATTGTAGGGTTTGAACTGCAAAGAGACTCGACTTGTGTGTGAATTTTGCAGGAGAACAAACCGGAGTATTTGTATGCTGAAAAGCCCAGAGTACCTGCCTCTTGAAACCTTGTGCTCAAATTTGTACATTTTTGCAGAGTAAAACAATTGTTTTTTGTCATGTTTTTCATACACTGTGCTGTATTTAGCTAAGTTTTGATTAAATGAGAGATTAATCTTGCTAATAAGTCACCTTGTGTTATTTCAGTGTGCTCTCGGAGGAATTTGCCCGTGTGGTCTATTGTTTAATAGGAAACTTGATGCTGTTGTCAACATCCTCTGCAGAACATCAGGAAATCAACCCTTAGCTCTGTGTTTCCTCATAGCTCAGTGTTACCTGTGTCATGGCTGTAAAGGAGAATCAACCACTGTGTCTCTCAGAACATCTTACTTGCTCTTAATGTGAAAATAAGCCACTAGTTTTAATGTATGTTAAACCCCCACCACCTCACCAGTGTTTATTTATTTACGTTAACCTGAGCCAGCATTTGCCAGCTGTCACTAGCATGAGCGTTGCATTTCGCTTTCTAAAGCCCATGATATTTAATACAACAGCTCAATAGAGGAACCAGCGGGCGACTGGCTCCATGTCGGCTCCAGGTCTGTGCGCGCTTCAGGGTCTCCGCTGCCGTAACTGAGAGCCACCATGGCCGCCGCAGATGCTTCAGTTTCAGTCATTGTCTCTGCAGCCAATCAGATTGATCTGAGAGTTTGGCAACTCCAGAGCACAGAGAGCATGGGGGAGAGGAGGCATGTGCCCAATGGGGGTCTGATGGACAGCTTATCCTCCAACTCCTAATGACATATTTTGACTGGAGCTGACGGCAGGAGCTTCTCTTGTCAGGTAAAAAAAAAACACCACGAAATGTTGGCAACTGTTTTCATTATCCTGCTTTTTGCTGTCTTAATAGGTTCAGTTATTTGTGTTTTATTGGAGGCAGCGGTGCTTGTAAAAGCTGTTAAATTACAGTGCATGTGTGTTGTGGTTGTTAGTAATGCTGCTCCATGGTGAGCTTTAACAGAGCTCTCGCTAGATTGTGTTTCACTGCCCTCGAGTGTGATTAGTTATCACCTACTGTAACAGTGCCACTTTCCATTTAGCATGAATCATGACTTAAAATTACTCCATTAGTCATCCACAGATTATGAAAACGGAGCCTGTGGGCACAGATGAATAAAAGCCCCCTTTAGACCAGAAGAGACACAGGATGACCATAAACCATTTTATGTGTTTATTTGGTCATTTTGTGGATGTTGTTGGTCTTTTTTTTCTTTTGAGGTTCATGTTTCATCTCTCTTTGCTCCTTTTGCATATTTCTACTGAACTCTATTACTTTCAAACAAGAAAGAATTTACACTCACTTCATACAGAAGTTCTGGTCCAGGGGCCCCCTGACCTCTCAGACCACTGGGCCTGTGCCCGGTTGTTAAACCTGCTGTTTGGTAATCCATCCATGTCTTTAGTGTTCACTCTGGGCAGCTGCTGCATGATTACTCCTGCCTGCAGTAAGGCAGTGTCACAGCCAGACTCAACAACAATAAAGTGTGTTTTTAATTTTTAAAAACTGCAGCAGTCTTTTTCTTATTTAATTTCAATTTGATTGTGAAAACTACTCTGCAAGTTTGGAAAATCTTTAATTAATGACATCTGCATCTAACACTGCTGTACTGTTTATAATGATTTCATAAGTGCAACACAAATAAAATTTTATAAATAAATAAATAAACAAATTTATCCAGAAGTGGTGTTGTTATGATTTGTTTATAGTATATTTCCCCGTTGTTTCACAGTTTTTTCTGACGGGTGCAATGAGTGGGCAGGTTCCCCCTCTAGACCCACCATGCCCCACTCCGGCGACGAGCCCATCTGCCCCAAGTTCCAGGCCAACATCTTCGACCCCTCCCGCTGCCACGACTGCCTGCGCCAGAGGCACCTGCACGCCGGCGCAGGAGAGAGTACGGATGTAGCACGACAACAGACATCCACAACAGACACTGGAACCGGGGCTTTAACTGGGTCTGGATCAAGCAAAGGAGTGTTGTTAACGCCGATCCCATCCCAGGCAGAGGAAAGAGACACCAGCAGCAAGGTGAGAAAGAGGAGACGCCAGAAAGGAGGAGGGAGGAAGGGAGTGGAGGTGGAGGTGGGAAATTCAGAACACAAACTGTGCTGAGTGATGGGATTAGCTGGACATGAAAAGAGCGTTACCAGTCACAGGTGAGGTCAGCAAGACACAGAGGTTAGTGGCTAAGTTAAGGAAAACAAAATGAGATACTGCTGAACTGCTTGGCTCAGCAGAAATTCAATACTTTTATTATACAACAAAACGTTATGACCAGACACAGAGTTCAGTATTTCAGTGAGTGAGTGAAGAAATCACTAATGTTGTTTAACACAGCCCACATGCAAACATAGTGAAATCATGTTTGAGTCTTTCTTGCTTGTGAGGAAATGAAGAAAAGGTCAGAGACAGAGAATGAGAGGCATCAGTGAGGAACAGGCTCTTATTATAAATTCATGAAGCTGGATCACTTACACTCTTCTTGGGAATCACTGGTAGTTTTAGACAAAAGGGGCAGCACACAGAAAGGATGTGTTGCTGTACAGTCCTAAAACTGTGACTACTGTACAGTTTTCTATTTATCCTGCTTCCATGACATAACAGCACCTGCCGGGGTTAAAGCACTATCAAAGTAAGTTGTGGTGCATAGTAGATTGAGAGTTGTAATAACCTACCATTAATTTCCATTAAGTTATAGACGTGAGTGCCCAAGTTTGACATTTGCAGACAGATTCTTCTATTTCAAGAGGAGGGTTTATGACAAGGAAAAAATGTGATGAAATATTAATGAGGAAAGCCACGAGCCGGGTCGAGTTACAGAGGCGTAAACCTAATCGAACAGCAGACTGAGCATGTGTCAGAGAGGACACAGGGGACAGACACCATTTGGATAACCCTCTATTGTAGGAGATGGGCCCAGACAGACAAATCTAGGATTTTTATGTATGTATGCTACTCTGCTGTGTCATTTTCAGGGAATCACTTTACTAAAATAGCTGTGATCTCTCTGAGAGTCTGGACATTTTGGCAAACATCACGTTTTGAGGTACAAACAGCGACATCAGTGCGTCTTCCTCTTGATGTGAGAGAGATGGAGCTTGCTGCAACGTTGTGATTGGCCTGTTTTTTTAATCTTGTCATCCTATCAGGAGGATTCTGACAGCCTGTCGGTGGTGAGCAGCTACTGTGATGTCAGTGGAGGCCGTCAGGGTTATGGGGGAGGCTCCTTGTGCATCCTGAGCCCCGACTGTGAGCTTTACATCTGCGACGGTGACGACGACGACAGCACAGACAGGTAAGGACACTGGATAGTGATAATAACTGAGCTAGAAAGTCAAACTGTAGACTTTAATGTGTAATTTTAGAGATCTAGCCATCTGGAGTGTCATTACAAATACTGTATAATCATTTAAACGTGTTGGTAAGTACGGCAGTGTGTGGCTCCCAGACACCAAACTTGTGTTCCTTGATGCATTTCCACATTCATTTATCTTTTAAATTAATATTATACTGATTGATTTTTTAACTCTCTTCCTTCTCATTGTCTCTCCACTCCTCCCTTGCTCTCCACGTGCCCAATCTCTCACCTTCCCATCTCTGCTCTCATCATTCTTCTCCCATCTCCTCTTCCATGTAGCTGTCGTGACCACAGTGACTGCCAAGAGTTCATCGGCTCCGTCAGCGCAGAGTACCTGCCAGTCCGTCAGCGCTCAGCCAAACCCAGCATGACCCGGCTTGACCCGCGACCCCACAGGGCCAACCCTCGCGCCTGGATGGACGAAACTCGGAGTGGAGACGGCTTCAGCAGGCAATCAGGCACGTGAAAACTGACCATGTATGTTGTTGTCTTTGCCAGTTGTTTTATCAGTTTCATCTTTACTGGAAAAGATGCACAGTGATGCACAAAGATAAACAGCATCACTTAATCTCTCATGTGAACACGTAATTCACAACAGGCCGTCAGTAAACCTGTGACTTACTGCACTTGACCAATCCATATCCAGTTACAGCCAAAGGTGTTCTTCACCTGGCAGCACTGTTTGATGTCATCAGCTGAGGTGTCCCACAGCAATTATCAGTAATACAATATAGCTCGTTTTGTGTCAGGAAACCTCTGGTAGTTGAACTCTGATGTGTGCATCTCTTATTTCTCTTCTCCCCTGATCTTCCAGGGTTAAAAGACGACAGAGAGAGGCGTGAAAGTGGCTACTTCTCCCTGGGGCGGGCAGCGGGTGCTTGTTCCCTCCGTGATAACAGTCCACCTGCTCCTTTCCGCCATTTTGAGAGAGGACACCCCCTCTTCAACAACAGAAACATTGAGCCCAAAGACGTCATCCCCTTCAGGAACCCTAATCTTGGCGTGGCCTCTGAAAGGCAGATACCAGAGAATCTAAATGACGATCTGCCTGTGGAGGTGCCTCCTCCTGACCCTTATGAAATTGCTGTTGAGGTTGAGGTGCAAGTCGGTCCCCGCTCACCAAGTCCTACTCCTTTTAAGATAGCAGAGTCACTTGCTTCAACCGCCCGAAAAGGTTTCAGCAGTTCATATGGCAGAGGAAACTCCTCTTCTTCTCAAGTCTCTTCCTATCAACAATCAGGACGTTATGATTCCTCAAGGCAAGTCTCAGCTCTGCAATCTCGTTCTTCTTCTCCCTCACGTGGAAACTTACCATTTAGACGAAGTGAGTCCACAACTTCCCTCACTAGACATAATTTTGATAGTGGAGGGAGATCTCAAAGGCTGGAGCCAGGATCCAGAATCCCGTTGCAAAGCACACATGCTCGACGTGTTGAGTCAGGAACTCTGCCAAGAAACTTCAAATCATTTGCTAGCTCAGTCAAATCCCAATCCAGCACAATTACTGACTTTAGGAGTACCTTGAGGAAAACAGAAGTCAACGGATCTTTCAGTGGTCGGAGTCGTGATGGCAGAACCTTATCTCCCTCGAGGAGGGACTATAACCCTCCAGGCCAAATGTCTCTTCACAAAACTGAAATCACCAGCAGTTCATCTCATACACGGGGGCGTGAAAGTCGTACTTCCTCCCCGTCTAGGAGAACTTCTGACAGTCTGCGTGACAGTTCCTCACCGTCACGTAGAAAATTCAGTTCCTCCAGCCAATCCCTCCTTCGTAAATCTGAATCAGTTACGTCCCTGAACGGACGTGGTCACCATGGACGCTGTGGCTCCCCCATAAGGGAAGGCTATGATATTGAAAGCCAAGTTCTGCTACGAAATTCAACGGCAAGGAATGGAATGAATGAACATGACAGCCCCATCATCCCTTTACCAAAACGAAGTTATGATGCACCAAGTCGATCCATACTCCGTAAGACTGAATCAAGTACTGCTGGTAGCAGTCGAGGCCGTGACAGTCGTAGTTCCTCCACTGGAAGGAGAGGCTACGAAAACCCTAGTCAGTATCAACTCAGGAAAACGGACGTCAGTAGTTCATTGAATGTCCGTAGTCAAGAAAGTCGTAACTTGTCCCCTTCGAGGAGAAGCTCTGAGGCTCCTTCTCAGTCTCTGCTGCAGAAGTCTGAAGTAAACAGTTCTGTCAGAAATCGTGAGAGTCACAGTTTGTTGCCTTCAAAGAAAAACTATGATGCTCCTGATCCACACTCACAACGAAAAACAGAAACTAGCAGCTTTCTGAACAACAGAAATTACACCCACAGCTCTTCTCCATCTAGAAAAGGCACCAGTGACCCACCAGGCTACTCAGTCCTCAGACATGCCACTAATGGAGACTCCAGTTGTTCCCCTCAGAGGAAAAACACCTATAATGACTCAAAATCTGATGCCAAACAAACACCACGATCCTGGCGGGCATCAACTCATTCTGTCCGCAGCTCTTCGTTATCTCGTGCTGCTTCACCCTCTAGACAGACCACAAATGGCAGCAGAACCGCTTTTGTCAGCTTAGAAACACCCAAGAGCCCCAGTAGTATCAGATCTGGGGTTGGTCGACACGTCCATGACGATCGTTGCTCCTCTCCTTATGACAAGAGGCCCTCTCATCGTGCACAGAGCCCTTCTTATTCACCTCCTATACAAATACGAAGGCACACCTCCTCCCAGAGCTCCATGGATTCGTCAGAGTCGGGCCAGTTGTCTGCGGGGTCCACAGGACAAAACAGGGAGGAGTACGCTATGATGGATGACCTGCCAAAGGTCAAAATGATCCATCAGATGGAGGGACCGGGCCACATAGGGCGGCCTCATAACCAACAGTCATATCGGAGACAAGAACTCTTCAAACCAGCCAGGTTGGCAAAATATTAAATACTTTGTGTTATTAACATTATATTTTGAAATAGATCAGTTACACGGGGTACACATAGAAGTATATCAACACAATAATCAAGAAAAGTGCAAGGACTTGCCTTTAAAGTACAAGTACCACTACTAATCCCTAATCGGACCTGCTGTTAACTTGTTTGTGCTGTTCCAGCCACTCCCTGAGCAAACACCCCTCCAGAGAGTGGGACGATGTGGTGGACACCGAAAGAGAGTGGCACTGTGGAGGCAGTGGGCATCTATCTCGAGCGCACTCCTCCACATCATTGCAGGTAGGCCAGTTGGGGCTGACTTTTTTTTTCTCTTTTATCTCTGGTTTTGACGTAGCTATGTAAACCTCACCAGAGAAACAGAACTGAGAACAGAGGCAGTAGCAGTAATGAGTTCAGCATGAAATCCATACAGAAGTATGTGCACTGCATTAAGCGCCTTTCCCCTTTGCACAATATAATTCATTACAGTGGACCTGTGGCTTGTGCTCTGTGGTTTTCACCTGCTTAATATGTTAATGCTTAACCGCATCTTCCACATACCTACGTCATATTTGAGTACATCTGTGGATGTGAAACTACGGAGGTTTCTATATTTGCTCATTGACTATGTTCATAACAACACAAGCTGTGCCTTTCCAGAGGTCTGGCAGTCCCACAGCAGATGAGGGGAGTAATTGGAAAGGTAATCACCACAGATCTGAGCAAATGCAGGTATGTGTGTGTTTTCTTGTGCTATATGAATGTGTGTGTATGTATTTGGAGACATTCTTGATCCCGCTGGAGTGATGCTATCACTAATATTTGTTATGAGCACCATAAACCTGCAGCACATGTTTCTGCAATGGAAGTTTATTACTGTTTGGCCTATTTAAATATATGCTATCTTTCTGTTACATATTTACCAGCTTGTACATTGTTCACACAAATCCTATCTATAGTTGTACAGCTTTTAACACACTTGGCACCTTCATCTTTCAGCATTGCTATATGCAGGTGTTTTGAAGTTGTCTTTTCACAGCTTGTTGTTATGTGTCTATACACTTCACCTACACCCTCCAGGCATTTCATAAGACTGACTTGAGCTTTGTCAGTTATGGTCTGCTGGGACATGTGTTGAAATTCCTGAACTGAAACCAATAGCTACCAAGAGAGGATTTTTAGGAGGAGGAGGGGGGGAGTGCCATTTTTGCAAGTCCAAATATATTCAGTGAGGAAAATATAGCAAGTAGATGTATTATATATGTTTAGAAAGTAGATGATAACAAATCTTCTACACGTTATGGTTCTTTAAGATGTTTCAGAGATTTGGTCTCAGGAATAAAGACGGAGTGACACCTCATTTTGAAGAGTATTTGTATGCGTTTTCTTAGCAATAACCTGCTCTGGGTGTAATTAACCGAGACTAAACAATTTCTCATGTGGCTGGGGACTCCATTTAATCCCTCTGAGCCCCTACGAGGTCCTCGGACCTAGGATTCAGAGCCAGTACTGCGTGGTTAAGTACAGTAAAATTGCAAACGATCTTCGCGGATCCGCCCAGGAAGTGGCGACGAGCAGCGAGCGAGCGAGCGAGGACACGACGGGAGTAACGTTAGCTTCTCACAACTTGTCAAAAAAAGTTGTTAAAACATTACTTTTAAACCCCAAACAGTTTATCAACGATTAGTCAGATGGATGCAGTTTCCACTTAAGACTGGATAGTGAATCTGCTGTGGACCTC
Organism: Sandelia bainsii; assembly: GCA_032362345.1. NCBI lineage: Eukaryota > Metazoa > Chordata > Actinopteri > Anabantiformes > Anabantidae > Sandelia > Sandelia bainsii. Next base: position 20,100,847 of record JAUMHL010000029.1, read on the forward strand.
GTTTAATTAAATTACCATGGGTATGAATGGCGGGGACAGGTCTAATTTCGCGTAACGCCAAACTTCTGCGAGAAAGTTAACATTTTTACCCGAGACGTTTAGCTTTAGCTAGGCAGTATAAACTGGAGAGCAGACACGGTGTTGTTAGCTTGAGGTAACTGTACTTTGCTTTTGTCTTTATTTTACTCTCTCTGGATCCTGCTATCATGACGGTAAGTTGAAGTTGCACGTTGAAAGCAGTTTTGTTTTTCCTGTCACTCAGTCTCCCATAATTGAATGTTTTTCAAATGAAGTCTGGCACAGGAGCTAGCCATTCACATATCACAGTTTGGTTAAAATGATTATATATTTATTTTTAAGAAAGTTAATGTACTTACATGGATATTTCTAAGGACTATTCTGCTCAATGTTTGATTGATTTTAGGGGTGTGTACATAAAATACTTACTGCTAGCTTAACTTGATTTGAATATGTTTTTGTTGTGTTGTCTTCTTGGTTATGAAAGTTAAAATCTGACACGTCTGGAAACTAATGCAAGTTTCCAGGTGTGGTGTAGTTTCATCTGTTTGCTTTGTTTTTAAGTAGCAGGAAGTGTCAGTAGGCAGCAGCTTGCTCTATGCACACAGTTGTCAGTTTATTAGGTACAGCTAGCTAAAACCAACTCTAATGTAACTCTAAATGTTAAAAAAAATCTTCTTTAATGTTCAGTTTTTCTTCAAACTGTGCTTGAGAGGTGTTGACGCAGCTGTGTGATCATTCTGGAGGTTGTATAGCAATACACTGACAGGGGTTTGCACTATTTTCTATCCATTACAGTAGGTTACTGTAATTATTATGCATTAGTTTTAGCCTTCTGTACCTAATAAACTGACAACTTTATGTAGTTGTTACAAATAACTGTGAATTTGTTTGCACACAGACAAGACAATTGTGAATGCTTTTTTATTTAAAAACCTGTCTTTCTAAATCATTTTTTGGAATAACCATGACCTGGACGACTGAGAATCTTTACAGACATCTTTCTAAACCATTGTTATCACTGTCATCACAGTTAGTTTAACACTAGGTATGTTCTCATTCACACTGTTCAGGAACGTAATCTGTCTAACTCAGGGGTGTCTAATCCTGGTCCTCGAGTGCTACTGTCCTGCTTGTTTTGCAACCAGCCTTGCACTTACAGCTTCTGACTGGCTGAACACTCCTGAACCAGGTGATCAGCAGTAGGTAGGGCAGGGATAATGTGGAAAAGAAGCAGGACAGTGGCCCTCGAGAACCAGGATTGGAAACCCCTGGTCTAACTAAACAGAAACAAGCAAACAGCAGAGCCATGCATGGTGTAATAGACCTAAGGAGCAAGGCTGAGCTCACCTAACAATACTCCTCTGTAGTGATAGGAGACAGGAGTCTTTGACCTTCTTCCTTCTCCCTTTGATTTTTTAAGCAATGTCACTGATCTGAGAGCACACAACAAGGTCAAGCACAGGTTTTTCGTGGCCACTCCCTCACCAAGCTTATGGGCACGCATTGACTGCATAACATTAATTTATGATGAGGCTCGCTCCGGCACCAAAAAAACCTATCCAGAGTGGGAAAACACACAGTCACTGGTGGTGATTCATCCGTTTAATCTCTTGTATCTGACAAAATGCAGCTGTCAGCCTCTGAAACAAGTTTTCTGTTGTATTTACAGCCAACACCAGACAATCCAGCCGTTTGTTGTGATTATAATTATTGTGTATACGTGTGTTTGTGAGTGTAGATATCCTGCAGTCAGGTGTTTTAAATCAATTCCACATTATTTATTAATAACCTGAAGGAATTTAAATTAAAGATAAGATTCATACATTTGACTTTTAACACCAAAATTGCACAAACATGTTGTTTTTCACCATCGATTCTCCTTTACTTGAACTATTGGCAGCCATCAGACCATATAATTTCTCAGATTAAAGAAGATCAATGGCATAGATGAAGTGGCTTATAGTGAGAGATACTGGGTGGTACTGGGGCTTACAGAAACACAGTTGCAGCCAGGAATGGAGCATAAATACAGAAAAAGGGGTGGTTACACATGACAGAGGAGACCGAGGAATTATATTAGAGTACAAACAAAGAGGCAGCTCAATAAAATGATGTACAGTGGAGATAAAACAAATAACAAGCAGTTGCAACAGAGAGAAAAATGTGATGGGGAAGGAGACACCAGTGGGAGAAGTGACGAATGCAGAAAGAGGTTTTTAAAGTGAGGAATGTACTTGTGCATGTTGTGAAAAAGAGATAAGCAAGGTCTGGAATGTATGTTGGGGAAAAAAAAAAGTTGCCTAATCTTAATCTGGGATCACCACATCGTGAGGTGCCTAGTGCGCGTTTCCCTCCTCCTGTCAACATGTCAGAAGCAAAAGAGGATGCCTGTTCCTGGAAACACAGTCGAGTAGCGCTAACATGCTTTAGTGTATCGTCTGTTAGCACATAGCAAGAGAAGAGCAGGAGATGATTTCATGGCGTGCAACAGTGTTGAGTTATAAAGAAAAGATTTACACTTGCGTTTCCAAATCTTTCCCCCCTTTAATTTAGGATGTGCTGCTCCTATTCCATATATCTTTGTCAGATATGTTTTGGTCTGTTTTCATAAGACAAAAAGGTAAAATCATGCATCAGCAGAGGGAGAAAAGGCACAAATAGCTGTTCTTCTTGTAGAAATTGTGCGGCCTGCACCATCGTGAAATCGGGGCGATTCACAATTTTCCACATCAAGTTGTGCAGAACCATTCAAAGAATGGCGTAGAGCATAGGTTACGGTGTCCGTGCCTCAAGATCTATGTGTGAAAAACATCTCGTCAATTAAAAACAAGAATGCAATGTCTCACACTCATTTAACTGAGGAATGTGACCTGCCTGACACATATGTATATAGGTGCATTTTGTCACAGTGAGTTGTGATCCTGATGTTTCATTGTAGTTAGAGATTCAGTTTCCGTTTTGGTTTTTTGTTGGTGGTTGGATTCAGTTTGGTTAAAGAGAGGCATTTTTTTAGAGAGGTGACTTTGGTGACTTTGGTGACAATGTGACACACCTGTTGGTTGATGAGTTGCACACTGAAGAAGTTACAGCCAAAACATTTGTGCTTTTTCCTCCTGTTCATATAATGAAATGAACATTTCCTGTGTATTTGGTCTGCAGACTATTTACTTTTTTGTGCACTGGACTCCTTTTTTTGGTATTTGGTTGAGCGTGATGTTCTTTACCACCTAGGTAACAGGCATACTTGTTTCCTGTAATTTTTCACACCTCATATATGTCTTTCTTTGACATTTCATTTGTTTGATGTCCTGCAGTGCAATAGAGAAACACTGTGTTTGAAACATTTTTTTACTGACAAATTAACAACACAGCTTTGTTGAATGATCACAATGTATACTGTATAATATTATCACAATGTTAAATATCAGGGTTTCAGGAGGTCCTTAAAAATATTATGCCTAAAAAATTCTTAATAACTCTTAGAAGGTCTTAAATATTACTTTTTCATTGTGTTTTTATGTGTTTTATGGAAAATGCATTATGATTTCTTTGTATGTATGTGATGCCTGCTGGCTGGTGCTGTAGGTGGCTGAAGCAGACATACTAGTATATGGTTCCATTTAACCCGGAAGTTGGAAGCCGGAGCTGGGAATGACTTCACCCGAGTTGACTGCATTCCTGTACACGAGTCAGGTTACTATAAAAAAATGTTCTGGCCAGGTTAGCCACTGCTAGTCACTGTAAGCAATACCAGTTTATAACGACTATTATATATTGTATTCTACACATAAAAACATAGGTAGAAGTTGGACAGATAGGACAGATCTGCTAATAATCAGTATGTTACTGAAGCTTTTCCCTCTGTTGACATGTGGAGCAGCCATGTAAGATTTTGATGTTGGGGTTGTTGAGGTTTATTTCACTTTCCGAGTTGGAAATCCGACTTTGTTGGGCGTACCAATTGAAATTTCCAACTGGGAACTCGGCAATCCCATTTCCCAGTTGAAATGAAATGCACGATTACCTTATGGAAGACAAAAAGGGCTGAATAATTAAAACTTTAAAAAAAATTGTAGTATAAATTTAGTTAATCTTTGTGATTTAAAAAATATGTTCTGTCAAATTGTTATCGATTTGAAAACTATTAATTGTTACTTGCTGCTTTATCGAGAACTAGTTAGGTGGTGGCAGCAACCACACTTTTCCTGGCCTAGTTTCAGTCTAAAATAAAATCTTAGTTTCAGTCTTAGTTTCTTTACTAGGTTTTCAACATGTTGCTTCAAAGAAAGATATTTCTAACATCGGGTTTCTTCCGATACCAAGTGTGTGATGGTTTATTTCTTATCTTGGTGTTTTTGTCTGCAAGTGCTAGAACTTAGAACTTAATTAAAGCAGCAAGATAATTTATCAGTTTAAGTGGATTCAAGTGTTCCAAAAATGTATGTATGTAATTACTTATATAAATATTTATTAGTTATTAATATACTTAAATATTTACATGTACTGGTTCCAACATGCATTTTAAAAAGCAGGTTTCGATAGGAACTAGTTATTTTGTCCTTGTGGCAAAATAAGTCAGCAGCACAGGATCTGATGTGTTCATGCACAGTGATGTTTTGGCCTCACCCATCGCTGTGGTCTCGGAGTTTGCTTTGTCCTGTCTCATTTGTTGCATCCAGTTACATTTTTTCTTTTCTTTCATTTCCTGTTCATTCCCCTTTCCTTTTTCTCTCTGTAAAATCCTTTTGAAGCTTGCTTTTGATACACGGCTTTTACAAAACAATGACTTTTAAACACACACACACACACACACACACAGACACACAGAGACAACAGTTTCCTGTATAAATCTTTGTTAACATTGAAATTAAGCTCAGTGAGAGTGTGACACTGTGCACTCTTTTCCTCGCAGCCTGACCTCCTCAACTTCAAAAAGGGGTGGATGTCGAAACTGGACGACAGTGGAGAGGTAAAGTACAGTAAAGCCACATCTTCCCTCTGTCCTTCATTGCTAATGAGAGCGGCCGTGTGTAAGGTGATAGCGGCAGATTATCCTCGTTATCACAGTAAAAGCTCGATGGCTTGAAGCACAGCAAGTGTCTCCTCTTTGAATGACACGCTTGAGTGCACGAGCTTCTAACATCACATACTCTGCTGATGAACCAGGGGGATTTCTGTGCCACTGGCCACGTTTACTCTAAAAACAAGATCGTAGTAATGCTGTATTTGGTTTCACACGTCATTTTCATTTGATAGTTTTATTCCTCAGTTCAGCGCTGGATTAATCTGATATGTTGTGTGTTTAGTGGAAGAAGCATTGGTTTGTTCTGACTGATGCTGGACTGAAGTACTACAGAGACTCGAGTGCAGAGGAGGTACGTTTGCTGCTAGTCATGCTCCTTTTCACGCCTGACTGTTGCACATGTGAAATTTTGCAATAATCACAATAATAGTTGTATTTATTAAAAACAAGTTTGCATGACGTGTTTTCAAGCATAATGCTTCAATTCAGTGCATGTTGTATTGTTAATGAGAGTGTAAGATAAATAAAGTAATGAGTTTCTTTACAGGTTGTGAGAGTGTTATTGTGGGGTTTTTTTGTGCAGAAAGATGACATGGACGGAGAGATTGACCTGAAATCCTGCGTCAGAGTGTCTGAGTTCGATGTGGAGAAGAACTACGGATTTCAGATCCAGGTGACTTCTATCACAGCTCTGTGTGTTTCACCTTTCTACTCCACACCTGCCCTCAATGTCTGATTCACTCTCGTCTATGTCGTTATCTCTCTTTGTCAGTCTTCTCATCCCAATTCTGTCACATCTTTGGGTTTCCGCTTTTGTTTCTCCAGACGAGGGAGGCCGTGTTCACGCTCTCTGCCATGACGGCTGGCATCAGGCGAAACTGGATAGAGGTTTTAAAGAAGTGTGTCCGGCCGAGCAGCTCTCCAGACCTCACACAGTAAATACCAGTGGAATTGCTACATGTAAAAGCTTGAGTGAAGGCTGAGAAAGCATTTATGTTACAGTGCCTACATTTCATGTTTAGCTCGGTCTAAACTTATTTTTGATATTTTCAGAGAGATAATGTACGCAGTAGAGCTCATTTACCGAGAGGAAACAAACTGAATTTGCTTTCATAACTGATTAATCTTTGTCACTTAACCTTAAAGAATAAGGTCAGTAGTTGTCAGTATTTTTGTTATTTTCAAAACATGCATCTACTCTTCTTAATGTCTCTGAATCCAGGACCTGGTTAAAATGTATTGGTCTGTATCACAGAGCTCCTCAGTTGTTGTTCAAACTCTACTAAAACACACATCATAAGTGAACCACGCTGCTGCACTGAGTGACGTGTTTGTTGGGTCCATCTTTTGTCAAATGGTAACTAGAAGGAAGCGGCACACCTGTGTCTTCACCTGTAAGGCCGTGCTGTCTAACTGCAGAGATACTTGAGATGGCTTTAAAAATTCCTCACACCACCTCTGAACTGGGGGAAAACTGGTTTCGGTACTATGCACCTTACGGTTGGAACGAGCTGCAACACGATCTGAAGTTAGACACTCGTTCCAGTGAGAGGTTTTACTTTTACTTTATTGGATCGGTTTTACCAATAAAACTAGTGACTGTTTTAATCAGTGTCTGTACGATTGGGGAGGCGATCAGGCTGCTTGTGTCTTGGGTCTCCTGGGGGAGGCTCAGTGTCCTGCCTGGTCATAGTCTTCATATATGTGGAAATTTATATTATCTAAAATGTAAATCTACTAAGTGCTGTGTACGTGAAGCAGCTATTTTACCATGTTACCGTACTAGATCCCTCGTCTGCTGCTCTTCCTGAGGTTACTTCCATTTTTTCCAATTAAAGAGTTTTTGGGGAGTTTTTCCTTCTCTGACTTGAGGCACAGAACCATAAAGCCCACTGAGGCAAGTTAATGTCTGTAATGGCTGTTGCTCAGTTTCTCCCTCTCTGTTGACATTCCTCTTGTGAATAGTCTGTCTCAAACAAGTGCAGTTTTATGAATCCATCATATCAGAACAGTCTCTTCTAGTGTCAGACTCTGTAATATTGTCATGAGAGCTGTAATCCAGAGCATGAGAAGCCAGTGGAGCAGTGTAAACAGAGCAGGGATCACACCCATGCAGAGTAGTTTCTTTCTTGCTCCAGATGCTGTAAAGATTGGTGGTTTTCTGGCTTTGGAGCTCCTTTTGTCTAAAGATGGACCCCATTTTTTATTTAATGAAGCAACATGCCATGTTTTATTCATGGCACAGACAAATAAACTAAACCAGGTTTTATATTCACAGACATTACAGTAAACACCATTAGTATAACAGACTTAGTTTTGTATGAGTTTTAATTTAATATTTGTACATAATAAAAGTTTAATATATGCAGCTTCTAAAAAGCAGAATCTTTATTCTGCTGTTTTTTAAGTGTTTGCCCACACTGGCTGCCTCAGCGTTATTGAATTGCTCCTTTCATGTGTTGCTGCAGCTCAGCTCTGACTAAATCCAGTCTGATAAGAAGCTCTGTTAATCACATGCACCAGTAACTTTACTCTTGTTTTAGTCGCTGTTATAGAATAATCAAAGTTTCATTAGTTACTTGTCAGTACATAGCTTGTTCTGTTTTCACAGTGACTCGCCACCAGCTGTGCCTTCAGTGTTCATGTTGAGGCTTTGTCTGCTGTTGTGTGACTTATTTTATCAAGTCCGACAAATTTGTGACTGATGAGTCTTCATCAGATTGTTGTAGAATTTGCCCAGATGTATGAATTAATATTTTTATATTATATCTTTATTGCAGTGGACTGAAATGTTGTTCCTCTATGAGAATGATAAATTAATAAAATGAAATAAAATGGCAGAATTAATGTAAAATATAAATAGAAATGTCTGAAAATAGAAATTCGATGCAAACAAATGTGATTAATTGGTGTGAAAAAGAAGCTGTGATGCTCCAATGTCTGTGTCCAGTGTAAAGATAAAGATTATTAAGGTGCTACAGGTTAAAGTAGAAATCTTAGTGATACGCATCTGATGCTGCAGTGTTTTATTTAGATTACCTTGATTTCTGATGCATTTATTTGTCTAATCATTTCTAGATTACCAGACAGGAGCAGTGACAAGGAAAACTCCCATTCCCGCTTTCTGTCGTCTTCTCGTCACCTGTCCTCACGTCACAGCAACGTTCAGACTGAAGTACCGACCTCTGCTGCTTCCACTCAGCACAGGTTTGACTACGTCGAGCTGTCTCCTGTTCCCGCCTCCTCGACCCCTCTCCCAGCCAGCCAGAGAGAAGTGGGAGAAGGGCAGGGGAGGGAGCAAAGCCAATGGCAGGACGAGAGGAACACGAGCAGCCAGTGGGAGGCCGTGCTGTTGAGGAAGGGCAGCAGCAGTGGATCGAACCAGCGGCTACACATGGAGGAGGAAATAGAGAAGAAGTGGGCTGAGTTTGAACGCCTACCTGTGAAGGATATGAGCTCTTTACCACAAGTGGGATCACTGTCTTCCAGCCAGTCAGCCAATGAGGCGCTGCAGAGGGAGGTAGTGCGTGGAGATGATTTTCCAATTTGCAGATTTACTAAAATGCAAATTAACCCTTCATCTGTCTGGATGAAGTAAACATTTCCCTTTTCTGCCTTTTTAACATCTAAGCCACTGTTTTCTGACCTGCCCCTGATCTTCAGAAGTGTTTTCTGTCTAAAATAACAATTACAAGTAAAGACTGAAAAGGAAGAGATATGGGAGATGCTTCTGAAACTCACGTCTGTTCTGTCTCTGTGTGTCGTGCTGTGCATCTTGGTTTGAACCTGTATTTGCAGTGTAGCACTGCTGTAGTCTACACATGAAACACCAGCTGAGCTGCACTATGCCACACTTACTCTAAAGAGGAGGCTGTGGGCATTCATTAGTAAATTACACTAAAACATAAATTCAAAGAATTTATGAAGAAACCCAGACACTTTGTGTTTAAGCTTCTTTTATATGAATTTGCTTAAATCGGCTTTGAAAGTTCAGCAGGGATACGGGTTAAAGTTCAGATAATATGATAAAATCTGCACAGGAGCAGGAGGTGCAGGTAGCTGTGGAGTGAAGGTGACATCAGGAGTCTGTCCATTATAAAACAGTGGCTCCAGCTGATGGTTCAGAGTGTGATTATGTGTGAATCACATGTTGGTATTGAAACAGTCAAACATGTGGACTGATTTGGCTCAGATGTTCATCTTATTTTACTGTATTCCGTTTAAAGGTCAGTGGACACGAATTAATCCCTCCCACAGTGGGTTAATGAAGTTGTGACTCGCAGTTGGCCATCAAAAAACTATCATCATATTTTTTTATTACTGCTCTTTCACTGCCAGCACTGATCTACCATCGTGTTTAAATGTTATTAGCTTCTGCCCTCCGCTTCCTCCGCTCAGTGGGCTTTACCTCCGTCTTTGTCTTTTCTCAGGTGGCGTCGCTGAGGCAGCAGCTGGAGCAACTACAACGAGCGGGAGGAAGAGGAGGAGGTGGGGGAGGTGTCGGGGGCGGCTGTGGCCCTGACGCCCCCTGCGGCCGCAGCCTGGCAGCCATGGAGCGCGCTCACCGACATGCGCTGGAGGAGCTGCAGAGGCAGCACGACCGCCAGATGAAGGAGCTCGAGGCCGAGAAGGCCAGGCTGCTGCTGGAGGAGGCCCAGGACACAGCACGAGGTGATTACGATGTTACAGTTACTGTGAGGGTGGTTGTTATTTTTCAGTTCATCTCGACTCCACTCTTGATGGTTCTTTGGTTCCAGCTACTTTGTTTTCCGCTGCAGACATGCTGCACAGCAGCTCCCCTCACAGTAGCTGATCCACATATCCAAACACAGGAACAGTGCTGCACAGTGTACAGGGCTGTACCTGATTCAGAAGAGGCTGGAGGCTGAAGGGAGACAAAAAACTCTGTCTTCTGAGTTCGGACGACGAGGCGACTGTAGTTGCTCAAAGGCGATGCAGTGGTAGTGGCGCTTCTCTCTGACCAATCGTGTTCAGTCGTGTTTTCATGCCACCTAACTTCCTTTGTAACCTTGACGAAGGCATTGCTTAAAAAATTACTAGCTACCAAGTGCTGTCCACAACTTTTGCCTGTTGGAAAACCAAAACTGCACAAGTAGAGTCGAGTTGAGGCGGTACTCTAAAAGTGACTTCTGATGTGAGACCTGGTTCATAAACTGTATATCAGACAAGTAGGCTGGTGCAAGACCATTAATGGCTTTAAAAATGTCTTTATTTAATCTGTTATTTAACCTTACAGTACTAATTTAATCTTAGTTTACCTAATATGTTGATAATACAGGCATTCTTTAAATACCCTCTCTCTTCAATTCACATCGAACTTTTCTCTGCTCATTCTGTCTTTCTTCGATTTCATTTCATTCCTGACTGTCTTTGACTGTTATCAAAAGATCATGTAGAAGTTGTGTCATGTTTGTTTTGCAGTGATGGACGTTTTGAAGAAGAAACACAAAGACGAGCTGGAGAGAGAAGCGGAGAAAGTCAAGAGGCTAAGCAGTGGGGTGGTAGACTCTCAGACTCTGCGAGCTCACCAGCAGTGAGTAACTTCAAAATCAGTTTTTGTCCGTGTGGTGAAGATGGAAACTAGCCACACAAACATTTGTGGGCTAAGGAACCAATCAGCAAGGCTTTTTCTCTCTCTGTTACCATGACTTAGGCTCCATAAAGAAACAGAATTTAAAAATACATTTCCTGCTTGCACACAGAAATGCAAGCGTATTACGGAGGTTGTACCAGCACCTCTGCTCTGTCTAAACCTTGTGCTCATCTTGCCTTAAAACTAAATTCTTTTTAGTTTGTACCCTGGACCTCAGTCTCAGTCAGCGTAGGCCAACATTGGTCATTTATGTGAGAAGCTCTGTTGTACTTTTAAGTGGGAACTGGTCGACCACAAAAGGGTTTTGTGTGAAATAAAAGGTAGAATTTGCAGACTCAACAATCCACAGTTCCCCGTCCAAGCGAGGCCATTACCACAGCGGCCACTGGGTTCTGTCAGGCACTTAAGGAATGCAGAAGAATTTGGTCATGGATTAGTTTTCCTTTGTGAGCTTCAAAAGGCCTTTTGACACGAGGCTGTTTCAGTAGCTGCTACTGGAACCTGCGTTTCAGACCTTATCTGTGTCGGCTGCTGCTGCTCTGCATGTTCTTCGCTCTTTGCATGCTCTTCCTTATTTTTGTGGTTATTGGTCATGAGTAGTGAAGATGTTTTAAACCACAGTAGGAAATACTTGCCTCATAAAAATGGAAGAACAAACCCACACTCATACTTCTTCACAGCGGTGCTGCAGTGTGTACTGTTTAATATTTTTACTTTAGAAGTACACGGTAAAAGAGATCTGATAACGTTTAGTTGGCTGCACAGTGCAGAGCTGTGCTGTGACACTGTTCTTCATCACTTTGTATGTTAAATACACGTTGATACATCTATTTTATGCTTCTGCTCTCATTGTAAATACAAATGCAGTGAACATTGTCATTTTTTGAAGTGTTTCTTGTTTCTGCAGCATGAGCACAGTTTTTTCTTCTTGTGCTCTTTTTTCACCGCTGCAGGGCAGAAGCTCAGTCACTGCAGAGAGAGCTGGCTGGATTGTCAGAGCGCTACTCTCAGAAGTGTCTCGAGCTAAACAGAATCGAGCAGAACAACGCTGAAAGAGAGCGGGAGATTAGTCGCAAGGAGAGAGATATGGAGCAGCTGCGAAAGGAGAACCAGGTGAATTATCACACACACATACTCAGAACCAGGGCTGGGAGATGATATTAATTTGATTCATTTGTTTTTGAACTATGTGAAAAATGCCTAAATTGCAAACCAAGATGAGCGCTCACTCTGCTGTCGCTCAAACGCCAGCAGATCTCTGGAGATAAGGCAGCTGTCACCGCTTCATTGGAGCCACCTGCACATGTGCTCTTGGCCAGTTAACAGTCAAGCTGGAGTAATGGCGGCTGCAGCAGCTAAAGACAACACAATAACACCCAATGGTGTAAAGTAACTAAGTACATTTACTTAGGTGCAGTTCTGAGGAATTTCTGCTTTGCTTGAGTATTTATATTTTCTGCTAATTCATATTCTTCTCGTGATTAATGTCACTTTAGTTCTACTTTTTGAATATGAATTATCATGTGAAGTAAAAGACAACAATATGTAAGCACTGTAAAAGGTTTTACCGACTTGGTGGTTCTCTGGGTGTCTTTGCATAGTGCTCATGTTAGTCACAGTGTATGACGCTACTTCCTTACAGTGCTCATAGTATCTTATCTGTCTGTTTATTGTTTCCACCCGGTACCCAAAATGCTGCCACACATGCGATTTAAAAGTGGCGGAGGCATCTTCTATGCTAATTTCACCCCCACGCTCTGTCTTGCTGGCTGCTGCTCTGGTTCTCTGATGTAGTGAGAGAGCTTTTCACCGCATTGATAAATATGATCGCATTTTAATTATGTGAGATCTTATCACACCCCCATACCTTTATTTGTTTGCCACTAGTTATTTATCAGAATGTGATTAACAAAACATTATACTGTGTAATGATAAGACTTGATTAACTTTGTAATATATACAAGCTACCCAGCAGCATGCAGAGTTATTCAAATGTTAATTACTATAATTACTAGATTCAAAAATAATACTAATACTTTTGTACTGTAGTAACATTTTGAATGCAACACTTTTACTTGAGTATTGGGTATTTCTACACTTTCTACCCCTTTACCTAATTAAATGATCTGAGTACTTATAATTCTTAAGAAAGGTTATCATGTTATGACAGTGATGAATGACCGTCCACCTCTCTCCAAACTTCAGGGAGTCTCCCACATAATGTTAGTTGCTCTCTGTGGGCCACAAATCATAGAAAGTCACCATGTGTGCGTAGCTGCTGGTCCACAACAGCTAAAGTGCTCTGTGTATGTGTGTTGGAGACGTTCAGGGACAGTACAGAGTGTAGGTTTCCTGTGTTTTGACAGCATTCAGAGCCCAACATGCAATTACTCTGGCTTTTGTTATTGTTGCACAGCTGCTCCTTCTTCATGTTTTTTTTACAAGAGTAACATTCTTGCCCATGATGTTTTTCTGTTATCGATTTTGCACATATGGTCTTAGTCCTTGAATTTTACATAAAATCAGGTCCCACATCAGTGTCTTCCCTAACAAAATGTCATTTTGTACACTGGGGCTCCAAAACAAAGTTTGCTTTCATGCAAGTCTACTGATCTACCATCTGCATTCAAAACTACAAACTAACTACTAACCCTAACCCTTCCTTTGCAGGAGTTAAAGGCTCGTTTGACGGAGGAGATCAGTCGTATGCGATCTACTATCACAGATCCGGGCTCATGGGACAACAAAGGCAGGACGGCCTGTGAACTGGAGGTAACAGCTCTTTTACTTTGGACTCTGGTTGGTGGCTGGTCTGCCAGTAAGCTGTGTTTTTTTTTTTCTTCAAGAAGTGAAAAGTAACATTAACTGGACAAATCTCATCCCTGATTTGAACAATTAGAAGAAAAAGAACAGTAAGAGCAGTGATTTATCTTCTCCTCTTGCTCAAACAGTTTCTGCTTTACAAATCTATTATAGATAAAAGAAAATATGTAGTTTCTGGATTTACTGTAGATTAGTCAGGTATTTCACAGAGGTGCCTGTGTGTAGTTTATCTGATTTAGCTGCTACTACAGACATGCAAATTTAAAACAGGAATGTACAGTCAGGTCCACGCGTATTTGAACAGTGACACAATTTCTGTAATTCTGCATCTGTACGCCATCACAATGGAGATGTTATTCAAGTGTAGAGTTCAAGCTTCAATCGAAGGGGTTTAACAGAAGTATTCAATTATCCGATTAGGAATTATAGCCATTTCCGCCATTCCCACAAGCTCAAAGGTAATGATGGGACCGTTGATGACAAGCAGTTTCAAGTAGAGAAATCAAGCTGATATGATGATGATGATGATGATGATGAATACTTTATTGATCCCCTTGGGGAAATTGTTGTTTGGACAGCTGCTAGACCT
>JAUMHL010000029.1:20117320-20176752 GCA_032362345.1 Sandelia bainsii
AAGAAAGTTTAAGAAAAAGACATCACAAAGAGAGAGACTGCGAAACAGCCTGCTGCAAGGCTCACGCCTGCGCACTATATGTTATATATAAAAAATGAAGTGAAGTCGCTATATGTGTATTTATTTCTGTAGACATTATATTATTGGATGATGAAATGGTAATTCTCACATATTTGAGTGTCTTAGAGCTGGAAGCTGTTAGTTCATCGAAAAAGAACCCATAATAAACATGTGCTGCATCATATGAATCATTATATTTAAAATCAGAAAGTATTTATTTTCTTAGTGAATATAGCTTTTACACCAGAGAGTCAAAAATGATGGCAGGTCACGTAGTTCATGTAGCTTCGAATAGTTTGAAGACGGTGATTGAGATTTGTTGACTCAGTTCTACACAATGTAAGACTCTGTACTGAAATATGGATTTGAAATTTTGTGTCCACCTCATTCACATTTTTAAATTTGTTGCTTGGTACTGAAGATCAAATAAAAAATCACATCTAAATGCTGTAAATGTGGCAGTAAGAAACTAAATACATTCACTCATTCACTGCACTGATACACAATTTTGAGGTACTTGTACTTTGATATTTTCCATTAGGTGTACTCAAATTGAGTTGGAAATATTGTACTTTTTACTAACTAAAGGGTCAGTTTGTAAATAGAAGAAATCAATCTTAACAAGTTTTCAAAGTAAATTCTCAGAGATAAGAAATAAGCAGATTACAGATAACAGTTCAAGCTGATTTCAACTTGTTACTTTAGGAAAAATGTGTTGAAAATACTTCAGTTCAACAGCGCCGCTGCTGCCGTCGTTAGAAAAAAAAAGAACTGTCCTTATACAGTCAATTGAGATGTTTCTAAATTCACTCTGGTTTATGCTACGATAGTCCAGTGTCTCGTGTAGTAGATGAAGCAGACTGAGGAACTTAAGCACGTCTTTCACTCCTTGCTCTTTGCTTCACAGGAGAAACGACTGGCCTGTGAACAGTATGCAGAGGTGCGTGAGGAGCTGAACGCGTTAAAGGGCCGGAGCGAGCGAGAGATCCAGAGTCTAAAGGAGCACTTGAGGCTGGCCATGGCTGCTCTGCAAGAGGGGCAAAAGCTGGGCAACAGCCTGGACCACTGAGAACCTGCTGCTGGTACTAATGCTCTGACAGACACAGGTGCAGACTGAGACAATAAAGTGTCACACAGACTTTTGAGAGGCAGATATCTTTTTAAAATGTGTACTTGCTTGATTTTAAACATCTGTTCTGTGTGTTGTTATGATGTTGTTTTGCAGGTGTGTCTGCACCGTGGTGACTGAATGAAAGAGGGGTACAGAAAAGCTGAGGAGCTGGTTGTTCCGCTCTGTGGGGACCATGATACCATGATAGTGCCTTAGTTTTCAATCATTCTGCCAGTGAGCAGCATAGAGTAGCTAATATCTGGTTTCATTACACTGGGCCACATGTGATATATAAAACTGCACTTTTCATTGTGTTTTTTATTTTAGCTTTTGCTTTTGTGAGTGCAAGCGTGTATGAGTGCGCATTTGGTCTGAAAACTGGAATATGTGTAAAGAGACGTTTCTTCTTTTCTTTTTTCTTTTTTTTACTGTTATTGTAGATAAAGAGTTTGTGCTGTATCAGCTTTTTTAAAACTTCTCATTACGTCTGTGTTGCCGGCAGCGGTCAGCACGGTTACAGAGGAGCTGCTGTCGCCTCAGTTTTCTGACGTACAGCGTCTGAGTCATGTTTACTCGTTGAAAACAGCACATGTTTCTTTAGAAATGTTTCTTTTTTTTTTTATTACATTTTATTGTGTTTGTGGAATCAAAATTCCTGAAAAGATATTGTGATTAAGACAGGACAAAACAGGAAAAGTTTCTAACAGGAACTTGATCTTTAATTGTAGAGTGTGTGAGATTCAGGCTCCACTGTCATTGAGGATGGTTGTAAAATCTGTTGAATGAATGTTGTCCCACATTACAGATGTCTTTATTTTGAAACCGTGGCTGAGAAGCTGGAATTCTCAAGCTTCCAGTCTTCGTTATTGGCATTTATGTGCCACCACGACAAATGGCAGGCGTTGCATTAATGAGCCAATTTTGTATTGACAGTAAGTATTGTGATAATATGACTTATCTACCTGCCTTTTGAACACATTTTCATATTTAATATGCTGAAGTGCCTGTATCATCGTTGTAAATTATACACATTTTCCAATCAATAAAAACAATTCAGCAAATAAGGTTTGTATGTGGTCTGGTGGGAAGGACACACGTCTGTTTAACAAAAATGGAAAAAACTATAAATGCTCAGCAAAACATACTTCATATAAATTAAGTTGTTGTCAATTTTGTGTTTTGACTCAGTTCTACACAAGGTAAGAAATTTTGTGTCCAACTCTTTCACATTTTTGAATTTGTTGCTCAGTACTGAATAGCAAATTAAATCATGTCTAAATGGCATAAATGTGCCAGTAAGAAAATAAATACATTTACTGAAGTACTGCACTGACAAACTATTATGAGGTACTTGTACTTTAAAATATCAAAGACATGTTAGATTTCTACAGAAACCTTATTGATGAGGTATATGTGGAACTAGACTAGACATTTCTGTTGTCATTATCATCAAGTTCAATAATGACTAAAATAATGTTTTTATTAGTAACTAAGTCAGATTAGTTCCTTAGAAATGAGTTTATAGAGGAGTAGAGGAGAGTGGGGTCAGATTTAACACTTACTACTGCCCACATCAATCATATTTTAGTATGTGAAAATTATAAAAGTGATTTTTACTGAATTTAAAAATTTTCCTGCACAACTTTATTATTGAACATCAGTCAGATGTTGCAGTTTGGAGACATAGTTAGGTAAGGTTGAGATGGTTTGGACATGTGCAGAGGAGGGATAGTGAATATACTGGACAAACGATGTTGAGTATGGAGCTGCCAGGCAGGAGGAAAAGAGGAACCTCAGAGGAGGTTCATGGATGTACTGAAGGAAGACATGCAGACGGTCGCAGGATGCTAGGGATAGGGTGAGATGGAGGCAGATGATCTGCTGTGGAGACCCCTAAAGGGAGAAAGAAGAAGTCAGATGTTACATTTAACTCAGCAGGTGGGGTCAAATGTAACACATGAAAAAAATACAATCAAAAAAATATTTGTGAATAGTGAAATGACTACTTAAACAACATAAAATATAAAATGCTGCTGCTCGTTTTAACAGTGTCGCTACCGTGACCTGCCTCCAGGTGGCGCTACGACGTTTGTCAACACAAGTACACCATCGAGTAAGTCGCGCCGGAAACGCTGTAACGGCAGCAGTCATGGCGTCCACAGCGGCGACCCGAACCGCGGCGGCTGCCTCTAAAGTCGTGAAACCGATTTTCAGCCGGGACCTGGACGAAGCCAAGCGCAGGGTCCGGCAGCTGTACCGAGCCTGGTACCGAGAGGTCCCTAACACAGGTACGTACGTTCGCTGTGATGGGTAAAAGCTGCGTAAAAACCAGCGCTAGCGTCAAGGTCGTATCTGTGTACGGTGGATATTCAGACGCTCTGCGCAGTTAATGCTTAATACATTCAAACTGAAATAATCACAGTCAATCTGATTTGTTGTTCGTTAAACATTAAAGCTTTACTGATGCTGCACAGGTGATGTGTTCACCTGGAGATCCGGTTCTGAAGCGTAGCTGTTGGCAAACAGCGAGCTGGATGATGATAACGACACTGAAACTTCGATTTACAAGTTCAGTATTCGAGTAAAAGTACCGCGTACATGCTCTAAAATGTGCTGCAAAGTACAAGTCGTTTTCTGCATCAGGTTCAGATTAGTTCCACATATAAAAGGCTTCTGCAGAAATTTAACATGTTCAGGTCTCAGGTTTAATTTTTGCCTTATTACAGCTAGTTAATCTGTAATAAGTAACTCAAGCTTTAAAGTACACGTAGTGAAGTAAAAAGTACAATGTTTACCTCTGAATTGTAGTAGAGTAAAAGTAATGTAAAATGCAAATGCTCCAGTAAAGTGCTATTAAACTACTCAGAGCTTAATTACTATAAATGTAGGATTGATGTATAGATTTGCATCCATCTGAATTAATATTTGAAATTACTTTAAAGACTTTTTGCTTGCGTTTCTTTCTCCACAGTTACGATGTTTCAGCTGGACATTACAGCACGTCAGGGAAGAGACAAAGTGAGGGAGATGTTTGACAAAAACAAGCACGTCACTGACCCACGCGTGATTGACATGTTGGTCATTAAGGTAAAAGCAGCTTTGTCTGAATTTAGGATCTAACTAACTAATAAACTGCCGAGTGCCTCTTATATAAGTGTTTATTCCTCAGATGAATGAATGTAGAAACAGGCTGTGGCTCATTGATGTTTCACGTTTCCCTCTGTGCACATGCTCTTTAATCACCAGGGGAAAATGGAACTTGAGGAGACGATCCACGTCTGGAAGCAGAAGACTCATGTAATGCGCTATTTCCACAAGACAGAGGAACCTCGTTCCACCGACTTCTTGTCCAAATTCTACCGAGGTCATGACTCATGAACTGTGTAGCTGTCTTCTGACCTCTGACACCTCTTTGCTTGTGTCCAGTGTGACAGATGTTCCTCTTTATTGTAAATACACACGTAAAACTCACATACCTGAAGTTGGGTCTTTTATTCTGACTCTTTTATTGTTGAGAAACACATTACACATGAGTCCACACACCGGTGACGCTTGCTGTTCACAACAAGACCTGATTTCGACGTGGCAACGTTGTCTGACATCTTCCAACTAAAACAATTTGACAATCAACAGCACTGTTGGTAAAAGAAAAACAAGATTTGGATAAACTTTCCCTTTTTAGATAGTATGGGAAAAAAACTACTGTACTGTACTTGTTCTCATCATTGTCTGTCACAAAGTAAAATCTGAAGATTACGTCTACGAATGATAACGTTACACTTTACATGACTGATCGCCTGATGTCTGTTTTTGCACAAATCCCATCAAAATGCAGCAGTTCCATCAAGCATAAGCTGCATTTTCCTGCTTCAATGTCCTTTATTTAGACTTCAGTAGTGCATGCAAATACAACACAACATGATCAACCTGGGGAGAACCCATCCACAGCGTTCTCAGCGCAGTAAAGAACCCTGAATCCCGGCAGACAGTGGTGACTCGAACACAGCAGAAGGAGCTCCAGGAAGATGTTTACCAGCTTGGACTGTGTGGTGTCTCCCAGTGGTGGTGACAGGACAAGGTAATCTGTGGAGGAAGAAAGACAGACTGTCATGCAACTGCTGGTGCAAAAGCTGCATGTTGTAGCTTTAAATGTACAGTTGCACTCTCTTACTTTTTCTAATGATGCATTGAGTTTTTCAATGTGGGAAATTCATACTGGGTTCATGATTTATTTATTTAGTGCTTTTATAGACAGACATTCAAATGAAGAGTCACAGGGGGGCACTTATTAAATGTTCACAATGTCACCGGTACAGGAAGGGGGAACAAAGCAAGTCTTACTCATACCAAGAGACAATGCTACGTTCTGTACAGAGTACACAGGCATATGCACAACAAACAAAAATATAAAGAGTACAAATATTAAAAACATGCAAACATATAATAATAAACCAGTTAATACAGAAAAATACATTTAAACAGGACAAGTCATAAAACTATAAGTATATTCAGCAGTGCAGGTGTATTCAGTGCATTTAATGAAATACTTTGTTTTTTTGATAACGTTTATAACATTTAACCACAGTGAGCAGCTGATAACTGCAAATGATGCAGTAGAATCAAGTATTTTTCAGTAAGTACGTAAACAGCTACTACAACTAAATGTTACTTTCAGTGTGAGTCTGAGAAATAAAGTGAAGTGTGGGTGCGTGTGAAGCCCACACTCTGAGCGGCTGGTACCTGATTAGCAGGGCTTCTGCCCTCAGACTCCCTCAGTCGTCGTCGTCGTCGTCCTCAGGGACAAAGATGTCGTGCTCCTCCAGCAGCGCTGCAAAGTTCTTGCTGATCTGAGTCCCCACATACAAGAAGGGCACCACCACCAGAGCGATCCGGAAAAGGCCGAAGGGGGTCTGCTCCCCAGAGTCACACACCCCACCATAGAGACAAATACGTTAGCAGTGATGGAAGCAATGTGCAAAAGAAGTGAAATCTGAGGGGTAGTGAATGCAGTGAAGTAAAAACTACAATACTTCTCTCTGAAATATAGTCAAGTAGAATTATAAAGTAATAATAGAAATACTCAAGTACAAAACAAACATTTTAAAATTGTCATTTTATGACATATTTTGGTATTTTTTTCAACTGTTTGTGTTCATTGTTGATCTCTTCGTGCTCATTTTTGTTCTTCTGTTCCTTTTTGACCATTTTTCATCTGTTAGTGGTTATTTTGTGTCTTTTTGTTTATCATGTGTCTCTTTAGTCATTTTTTGTTCCTTTCCACCTTTTTTTAAAAATCATTTTGCATCTTTTTTAACTGAGCTCAGTGACTTTCAGAGAAAAATCACATTACATTAACACCCACGTCATGCAGAGGTCCTGATGTTGGGCTCCTCTGACCTCTTCAATAATCCACCCATGACTCAAGTGCAGTACTTAAATAAATATACTCAGTTACTACACCTCTACTGTGAGTAGCAGTAGAAAGCAGCTTGTTCACAGTTGACTTGTGTTGTGTTTGCAGTAATGTTGTGAGTCCACAGCTTCTTCTAATGAGTGTGTTCCTGCAGGGGGACACGCCCCCCCCCCCCCCGATCTGATGTGTCTTTTTTCCATAACCGGCTTCTTGTTCACACATCCTTCACAGCTTCACTCACCTTCTTGGGTTTGGGCAGGATGGCGCCGGATGAGGTGCACACTGCCGTCCGCCGCTGCGTCACGGTCCTCCCCGGTCCGCTGGAGGAGGTCGGCGGTGCGGTGCGGGCGTTTGTGAGGGCCGACAGCCGGGCCAGGCGACCGAGGGCCGACGCCATGTTTCCAGCGTTTGATGCGGCAGCAGTGCGGAAAACGGAGGCTATTTTGGGGGTTAGAGGAGGCAACAGCGCCGCCCTGCGCCGCCGGAACAACACGCCGTCAGATCGTCTGGAGTTTCTTTGTTTTCTTTATACAGTACTATAACTCAAATTTGAGGTATTTCTACTTTACTTGAGCATTTTCATTTTCTGTAAACTTCACTGTACTTATTCGGTGACTTTAGTTACAGAATTAATATCTGATTAATATAACAACATACTGTATAATCCCGAGTATCATCATCATTATTATTGGATGATTAAAATAATTAAAATAAAATCCATCTTTACCAGCTGCAACATTGAAGTGATGAACACATGAATGCATCATTAATTATATTCCTATAATGTCATATTCACTGATGTGAAAAGAGCCATTCTGCATAAAGAGTACTTTTACTTTTGGTACTTCAAGTGTTTTTTTTAAGCTACTACCTTTGTACTTTTACTAAAGTATTTGTACACTGTGGTGATGGTACTTTTACTTCTTCCACCAGTATTTACACAAACTTACTTTACAAATTTATTTTTTTTATATAGTAAATTATGTGAAGAGCTTATAAAACTTGTTGCATCGTTATAAACATAACTACCCAACAGCCAATTCAAGTAGAGCTGAGAACATTAGTTGTTTAATCCATCAAGAAAATCATGTAAACATATCAAATATTTCCTGGTTTCTGCCTTTTTTGCTGCTTTAAAAAAAAATTATGTTAATTTGTTTTATGCTGTAGAGGTTTGAGCAAAACAAACACTGAAAGCGACATGGTAGACTCACTATTTCCTGATTTCTTTTTTCAAACAACAATCAAACGAGTCATTGAGGAAATGATGAGCAAATTAATGCCTGATAAAAATAATCAATTATTAGCTTTACCAAACTGTTGGATTTAGTTGTTGGCAAACCTGGAGTCCAATCAATGAATCGA
The DNA here is from genome assembly GCA_032362345.1 of Sandelia bainsii. NCBI lineage: Eukaryota > Metazoa > Chordata > Actinopteri > Anabantiformes > Anabantidae > Sandelia > Sandelia bainsii. Next base: position 20,125,270 of record JAUMHL010000029.1, read on the forward strand.
GAATGGAGGTGTGGTTTAGACCTAACTTGACTTATAAAAACACAAACAGTGTCAGTGTGTTCACTTTTTCCACCTTTTCATGACCAATTTATGCAGAAAACCAGGAATTTGCAAATAGTTCCCTTACTCTTTCTTACAACTATATTATACTATTGGCTCATTATTCTTCTTCCAACGCTGGACACTGAAAAAAATGTTAAAATAAACACACGATACACACTGCCGTCTCAGTAAAGAAGTAATTTTCATAGTTTCACTTGCGATATGTGAAGTTACACTTTACATTAAAATGCCACAACCTTTAGCAGCCACGTGTTGAGAGAAAATAACAGGATAAATTAACAAGTAAAACAAGAAAAATCTAAACATAAAAGCTAACCAATAAATACTGTACAGGCTTAAATATTTACACAATCAATATACTACTTAACGTAGTGATCAGCAGAAAGAAGACTATTAGTGGCTTCATTACAAAATGCATGTGACGCTAAGTGATGCAAACACATTTCATCTTCTTCACTGCCAGTAATAAACTATAGTGTAGAGTTACTCTGCTGCCACCAAGTCCAAACAATCCTAAACGTTCAAGTAAAATTTACAGACTTCCCTACTTGCAATTTAGATAAAAATTTCATGGTACAAACATAAAATAAACCAAAATAGTACAGACAAATTCCTACCTTCAAATCAGATTTTTTTTTACAGAAGTCTCCTTGTCAAGTAACAGAAATGGATTTCATACCGAGTGAAACATCAAACAAGATGAAGACTTATGAGTTCTTAGGGTCTTTGTAGTGCAGAGCGTCCCACAGCTTTCAGCCTGACGTGAGTCCCTTTAGTCGTACCGCCTCGTGTGACCTGGAGTTTGGTAGCAGTAGCAGATCATCACTACGCAGATAAACACACTTATGAGAACAAATCACTGAGCGTTGCTACTTTATGTGAAGCTGTTGTTCTTTTTGATTTGACCAACTGTGTCTTTCTTTCTCACCTGATGTGTGAAGGTCAGGCGCCTGAAGAACTTGTTCACCTCAAACACGCTAGGTTTAACAGGCCCCCCAGACTTGTTGCTCTCCCCCAGTCTGACAACTTGTCCTTTGGTAATAGCAGCTCTGAGGCTCATGCTCTTTACGATCCGAGCACCAGGTTCTGAATCAGTCGTGGGCCGGGAGGATACGGTGATGTACGAGGCGTCCTTCTGATGCTCCTGATAACTCACTGTCAGACACAGTTCAGGACAGAAATAGTCAAATAGAAGGTATAGGGGTGTCACAGCTATGTATGTAACATATCCATTATTCAAAGGTGCATCAGACTTTTTTTTTAAGCCGTCTCAATCCAAAACGTATTGCCTGCAAAGATGAGTTACCGAGCAGCAGCTGATTGGTTGCTAAAGCTACACAAGACACGATGTCACCTTTTTAGTATAAAGCCCGCGCACAAAGGCAAGTGCTCTTACAACATCAGATTTCCATGATATTGTATCACATTTGGGGCATCAGGTAGTATTTCTTATTCAATTTTTTTGTATATGGAAACTGAATTAGCAATAAACTTATTTCTGACTCTGACGCGGGAGACTCCTGGATCTTCTGGGAGAGGAGGGATGTCTGCAAGAATTACTGCTAAAGACTGTGGAAGGAAATGCCCTGTCTCTTTATTGTCAAATGATTTCCAATAAAGAAACAGAGAGCAAATCTTTGGGAAATTGGGGGAATCAGCTCCTTTAACCATTATTTTTACAGTCCTGTTAATGCATTTATTTTAAAAATTGTCTCCAGTTGTGTTGTACTGTAAAAATGTTTCCATATAAGATACCATAGAGATCTTATAAACTGCTGATTTTTGCAGTACTTTACATAAAATGTTCAAAAATGCAAATATTTTCTGACATTTCCAAAAGCATGTGAGTGATTTACATCATATGATCCACACTGTCTCCAACATTTCTTAAGTCTGTGGATCTTTTACTTTTACCTTCAGAGAAATTTAGGAACACATCAGATCCTTTCATGCCTGTGATTCAGTGGATGGATGGGTGATGTATATATCTCCCCTGGGCTCAGAACAACGTCTCTCGAATTTCAGCATTAAGCTTTTATTTCTCTTTTAGTTGAGTGCTTATCATTAAGTTTCAGTCACTGCTACGATGCTGATGTGAGTCTTTTGCTACTTCGTGTATACATTTTAACACGTTAACTTTTACCTGCAGATGTGACTGCGGTGTCTGTGGTACTGGTGAGCTCCAGCAGGATTGTGGGATACACTGGGTGCAACAGGAAGAGTTTTCTGATGAGAGGTTCTGCTGCAGCAACACCTGGCGCCACCTACACAACCAGAGTTCACAGTATTTCATTATTTCACTTCCACAATGGGTCTTCTTCATCAACTGATTAATTCTTAAGTGATTTAAGAGAATCTGTCACTTTCACCAATTTGCTCAAACTTTCAGTTTTCCCTTAGGTTCAAACCTGCCTTACGAGTCGTGAACAGACAGAAAGAATGGAAAATTACGAATGTTGAATGGTGCCTTTGTTGTTTAATTAAACAAGCGCTTTTCTCTCTGTCTGTCGCTGTCAGCAGAACAATACACAGAGCTGTGTTACAGCTGAAACTAAATGTAGAGGCTGACATTTAGAAAGCAGGAGAGAATCTCTGGGAAGTGAGGAGGACAAAGAAAGTGGCTACAATCTGGTTTGCAGTGACAAGATACTTCTGCTTAAGGATACAGAGACAGCAGACTTCAAGCTCTGCACTGTCAAATTATTCTTTTTACTCTTGTTTGATATTTTTATGAACAAACTAAACAAGAAAGGGGCTTAAATTGGTGATTTTAGGGCCTACTGATAAACTCTCACTAACACGCACCTCCTCATGAACAGGTGGTGTTCATCAGACTGACACAAGCATTGTGAACATACTTTCTTCTTCTACTACTCACAGTTGTCTTGGTGCCATTCTTTTGTGCTTTGATTGGTTCGCTGGCCCAGAAGAGGAAAACCGACTGGCCGGTCGAAGTGGAGATTGCTGAAGTTTCCAAGACAAGACGAGGACACACAAACTCTGCTGACCAGAGTGGGTGCCCATTTGTCCCGTCAACGACCTGTGCCTGACAGACACAGAACAGGAAAAAAAAAACAATTAAAGCAAAACACATTTCTTGCATCACGTGAGCATTTGCATTTATTGAAAATTAGTTTTACCTCCATGACACCGTTAGCTGAATGCTGAAAGAAAATATCAAGGACTCCATCATCATTGAAGTGTCCCAGGGATGGTTGACTATGACAGGAAATAAATATATTAAAGAAATTAGCTAAATTTGCTAAAAACGACTGAGTTGTCACAGTATTTCATTCAGAGCTGACATAGAAACGTGCACGGCTTTACCTGTGAATGGGCTCTGAACTGAACGTCCATGTTTTACGTACGTCCTTCTGTTTGATCACTGACAGTTTGCTGGAGCCGTACACCAGCACCCAGTCACTTTTGGTGGCGTTCAGGTTGGAAACAGTGTCCAGGCTGTTGTGGTTGTTGCCAAAACCAGCAACAAAAGGGAGCAGGAACTCCACACCCTCAGATCCTCTGTAGAGACAGAAACTGAGGTGAGATTTTTGCCTTATTTCAGTAATTATTTAAAGATTCAAGTAGTTTTTTTAAACTCCAGTGGAATAAATACTGTAGCTAAGCATCGTTTACCATGTTTGTCTCTTCTCCATAACAAATGATTAACAATTTAGAATTTAATAGACAAACAAATGTCAAGTGTCACTAAAGCCCTGTTCCTGTCACTACCTGTACCTGTACCTGTAAATGTGTACAAAGGACGTCGAGTTGTTTCTTAGCTTCTCCCACCCTGAGTCCTTAACTTTAAGTGTCTGAGTTGTCGGCATTTTGCCAGTAGCACGAATGTAAATATCACGTAGAGAGATGGCCTCGACGTTACCTGAAGAGACACACAAACACAAAATGATGACTAATGAGAGCGTCGAATAATGTCTGAGACCCGTATGTTTGCTGATTCACTGCTTTACCGAGTCCAAACAGGATGTAGTATGCCCCTTTTTCTGTCTGATGGAGCAAAGGACCAGTCAGCTTTCCTTGTGCAACAAGGTTGAAAGGCACGGGATGTCCGATCTGCTCCCCCGTCAGCCCAGAGATCAAGGTCAGGGAGAGGTCCAAAGCCTGGAACAGGTGTGTAGTCACTGAATGTACTCATATAACTGCACAGGAAATATCAGAGTTGGCAGCTGTGGTGCAGCATTTTTTCACTGTCTCCTACTATTAATAAGAGAATGAATCAATTTCAAAGTTCAATCTATTAATTTTTACTTTTGTATTTTAAGGCTATGTTCACATTAAAGACCTTTAATGCTGAATTCATATTTTTGTAAGAATCAATATCTTTGCATTGATGATTCACAATGTGAACACTGTTAAGGTCCTAAACGTCCATTCATGCTCAGATTTACAATAACGCCCTTTCTGCAACAGTCAAATTGCCAAATGTTCTCAACATCTGCTGAACTATGATAAGTTCCTTCCAGTTTCAACCTTCAACAGAAGCTTCTCCAGATCTGAAACTTCCCGGTTTCTGTTGTTGCTCTCCTGTATGTTTATTTCTCCCGAACTGTGAGGAGCCGACACCGACTGCTGACAGGCGATATGTGCCGAAAACTGCCATGAATTCTGATCTGACCACTCAGACACTGCTTGCAGAGCCAGAGATCAGAGATGATGCAGATCGAGTGGCTCAGATTGATATGGCTCACTTTAGAGCAACATATTTGCATGTCATACAGATAAGGGCCACTTCAGATGCAATGTGAACATAGCCTTAGCTATGACATATGAAAATCTGAGGTTATTTCAATGTGTGGGTGTAGCAGGAAAAGCTGTAGGTGACATATGGTTATATGCAAATATTTAGGCACATTTGGCCAAATCAAGCAGTTATAAAACCAGTGGACAGTTAGAAGTTCACCAAGTATCTGCTTTTTGTTTGTTTGAAGACAGGACATTTACAAAATGGCAACTTTCTGATATTACTGGCAAATACTAACAGGAGCAAGACAAGTAGGTACTGTGCACTAGCTGGAGTAGCAGCCGAGTGTTTACTCTTTGATTGTGTGAGAGTAGGAGTTAAAAGTAGGTCACTTCATAGGTACTGTAGGTTAGGGCTGGAGAAAGAGCTTCCACAGGAATGCTCAGCCAACCTTTGGCACATGTAACTATGTATTGATAACTGTCATTACAAACAAACAGCAACAGCAAACAAATGTTAATGTGCTGTTACTTAAGAAAAAAAAACACATAAAAAAACATAAGCGGTGCTTGTAGCACGTACACGTGCATAGAAGTGTAGCTGTACCTCATCTGCAGGCAGGGTGGCTATGAGCAGGTCTGGAACAGAGTCGCCCTGGATGTCTGGAAGTAAAACCGCCTGCGATTCAATGTTCTTGAGCTGGACTGATGATACGTTCTTCCCTGAGGAGTGAAAGGAGACCTCTCTGAGCGAATACTCTGCTGCGCCCTTATTGACTTCTACAAGCCAAAACTTTGGACCTTTTTGATTTTACTCTGTGCCACTGGTTGGGGAGCTGGGATAAATGTAGCTCAAACACTGTATCTGCACCTCTGTTTATCATATAAACACATCCCTCAGCATACCAACAGATTAAGAGAATGTCTCTGATATAGCAGGACAGGTGGTTCTTGAGGACCCCCTGCTCTAACCTGTGGTGCCATTGACCGCCATGAGGATGGATTTGCTGATGAGGAGACACACAGGGGACCGCTGGCTGCTGTACTGCAGACCACACTGGATGTACATGACAGGCTCCGCCATGACTTTCTTCCACAGCACCTGACCGCTGACTGCAGACAGCGCCACCACACTGTAAACTGGGATGAAGAAAGGATGTCAGTAAACATGCTGCATTAAAAATAATATTTATGTCCCTACTGAGTCACATGCTCCTCCATGTGACTCACACACATCACCAGAATATTTTGACACCATACTCTCCCCCTCCTCTTATCTAAAATGCCCCTATCGTTTCTCTGAATTGACAGGGCGCACCACGCCTTTACTAAGAACCCCTCCTCCCCCCTCCTCGCCGTACTTTTGTTCCTTTGTGTGGGATGCGTGTGATTGGTCCACTCGGTAACGCTGAGAAGCACGTCCTCCACCGAATCACCGTCAACATCCCACAAGGCCAGGGCGGGTGGGGTGACACCTGGAAGGAGAGAGCAAAACAAAGTGAACACCACCCCCCCAGCAGGATCAAAGACAGTGTCTGAGCGAAGCAGAATGAATAAGAATTTTGGAACTGCATTAAAAAAAGATTAAAAATCACAACAGTAATTATTCTCAAAACACCAGATATCTAAAATGTTAATGGACATTTTCTTAAACACGGTTAATAATAATAATAATAATACAGTTTATTTGTTTTACAGCATGTTTCTAGATACTCAGAGACACTTATACACAATAATTAAATAGAAAACAGTTCTGTTGAGCTTGTATTTATCATCACTCTGTAACAGTAAACCATGATGCTGAAACAGAACATGTGGTTGGTGAGAGCAGAGCTCATGATCCTGTGTAATTACACTTGATGGATGGGTGCAGCATAGTAAGAGAATATTGTTAACAGTGGCACCTATACAATAATAATAACCATAATAGTAACACTCCAATGATCATTTAATGCCTTTAAATAAGATAAAAACTTAAAAATTTATTATCTCATAGTTTGAAGTAACTTCTTCACTCTTGAAACAACAATTCTGTAATTATTAGTTATTATTAATTTATATTTATTTATTATTGTTTATTTGTTGACAACATGTAGATATCCATGTCTAATTCAACCATGCAGTGAACACATTAGCTTCACCAAACATTTGATGTTGTAATCAATGCTTTTTCTCCTTTTTGTATTTCTTGTCTATTGTCTTAGTTTCTATTTGCATGTTTCTATTATGATGGATAGAAATTAAGTAAAACTGCAGTAATTTATCACACACATCATTATCATACATCTTTACCTCCTGCATCTTCCAGTGATCTCTCCCACTGCGACTTCCTTTCCAGCTCTCCCTTCTGGCACGGGATCAGGAATGCACACAGCAGCACAAGCAAAGTGGCACAGACCACAGGCACCAGGAAAAACGCACTCCGGACAGCGTTCTTCATCCTCAGCCTCTTTATTTCTAGATCTGTGCTGTGAACACCCAGCCCAGCGGCCCCCAGAGAACCAGCGCCCCCTCTGTCCTCCCCCACCCTGTTCCTGCCTGACTCCCTGTGGCTCCAGTACTGCATTCCCTTCAAGTCGCCTCTGTCCTGCCTGGATTTGCTGGGGAGTTGCTCCCTCCATTCGTCCTCCTCTTCCTCCTCCTGCACTTCATCTTTGGCTGCCACAATTCTTCCGGACCTGCCGCCGCGCAGCTTTGAGGGGACCGTCCCGAGGCAGCCGTCCCTGCCCAGGCCGTTTCTGGGGTAGTTGAGCACGAGGTCGTCCTCTTCGCTCTCGTCATCGCTGTCTGCTTGGGTGAGGGGGTCGTACTCCCCGAGCTCTGAGCCCTTCTTCCCTGCAGTGACACACACAAACACACAGGCTGCTGGTGAGGATCAAGTGATGGTTGTGTTATTGATACACAATTACTAATTATTAGTAATATTTTCCTGCAGTACTAGTGAGTTATACAGTTGTAAGCAAACGTTTGGGAACATCTGGTGGAAGTCAACATTAAAATATCTTTCTTCAAATGTTAATGCAATGTTCATTTTTATTTTTAATCTTTTGTGATGTGTGCACAAGCTGAAACACAAAAACACTACAGTGCACATGTAACAATCACAGTTTTCCTGTTAAATTCATGAAATAACATCAACAGATGAAAAATCGTTTTTTCCTTTCTTTTTTTTTGCTGCAGAGGTTGTATTTACTTCTTACTAATTTGCCCAGAGGTCCTGAAATGTTTGTGTACACAGTAGATGTATTAATCCTTCCTTTACTTCAGGCATTTAGCAATAACGACTGTTCTTTAGCACATTTTTTACACATGGACTAAGATAAGATAAACTTGACTGACGGGGAAATGAATGTGTTACAGCAGCAGCGGGGAAGATACGGACATTATGTACTTTGTACACATTATGTAAACGTCCTTCATATGTCTACGTGTGTGTGCACGTACATGTCTGAGAAGAGGGAAGAACAAAAAAGAAGCTTGTTAAATACATAGTATTTTGTCCATAGCTTCATCTGTTTCACACACATAACTTTAAACAGGACAATAAACTGTTTAAGCTTTATCTTCTTACATTTAAGTGTTTTTTATTATCTTACTTTATTATCACCTCTTATACTAGTAATTATTTTTGTAATAATAATTAGCAGCAGCCTGCAAACATGCTTTTGTGCCTATTGTGTTGTTTTTCTACATTTACTTATTGATTTGTATTGATGTTAGCATCAGTTTAGTGTCACACTTTACACCATTACTATAACACCACATAATTACTCTTAATGTTGTGGTTATTATTGTAATTTTGTCTATTTTTTTTACATGAAAATACTTGTTCAAACAGTTATCACTGTTTTATTATAACTTTACATGAGTAGAATAGTGCAACTGTTATTTATCTCATTATTTCTTATTATTATCTCCAGTACCACTGCTGTTACTGTTACTACCTCCACCTGCAGCTAGTATTCCTCTGGTACTGTGGGATCACAGTATTTGTACACGCTCTTACTGCAGTCTTTCTTGTGTATACTATGTAAACGTGCGCATGTTTGCACAACAGTTTCCCTCAGGCTGAATAAAGTGCTCTTTTGGCTCTTAATTATATTCACAATGATTGCATGTATTTTATTTAGTTATTTTAATATATAATAATTAGAGACCCAAACATAATTTATGATAAAATAATATGGTAAGATTTAAACACTAGTACGAAGTTATGACACACAGAGAAGAACAGTGTGATGCAGCTGGAGCTAGCAGCTGCTAGCTTAGCTAACATGCGTCTCACAGAAAGACGTCAACAAGCGTCTTCACAAGCACAGTAAACACTAAATACGTCTTGTTTTACGTCGTTTGAAAACATGCGAACGTGGAACATTAAAGAACAAAAGCGAATGATGTTTGATAAATGACCGCATGAAATGAATCACTTGTATTTAAAGAGAGAGAACCAGCACAGAGCAGCTCGTCCGGACTGATGGAGGCGTCGGTACATTAGCGGTTTACTGGAGACAGAAATACATGCAGCGCATCTTACCGGGCAGTTTCAGGGCGCGGGACAGAGCTGCGGCCATTTCTCCTCTAACGGACCCAGGGGCTGGTGACGGGAGGCGGCGGTGATGAACAGTCCGAGGCACCGACCGGACTGGTTGGATCCGCGCGGAGAGCTGTAGAGGGACAGAGTTGCGGCAGCGAGGGAGGCCAACACCAGAGCGATGTAGAGGAGTGAGTTACGACAAAGGGGAGAGACCACGTGACTCGTGCAGCGTCAGGTAATTTAAAGCATGAGGGTGATGGATTATATGAAGACTGACTCACCAAAATAACTTCATGTCCTTTTATTTATTATTATTAGTTTTATTTTGTGGCATCCAGTTTGGGTTGTTTGGAGTCATTTTTTTGTAGTTTAGCTGTTGTTTTGTGTATTTTTTATTTTGTTATGTATGTCACATATGTTCACTTTTGGTGGCCCCATACAATAATCCAAACATGGTTCCAAGCAGGGCGCTGTTCATCATATGCAGAGAACCAAATTATCCAGATAAGGTTGTTAACGCTTTGCCATGAGTCAAAATCTTAATTTTTTTATGAGTTAGTTAAAACTTTATCTTAAATTGATATGATTATGATTCTTTATAAACATGATACTTACTGTGAATGTCTGTGTCACACCAGGGGATAAAGGAGAGAACTCACAAAACATCTCACAAACCAGTCTGCTCGGACGACCGGCTAGGTGTTCTCTGTTAGGGTGCTGGACATGGCTCATTGGCAGCAGTGACTTGGCTACGCATATCTTTTATTTAAGTACAACTATTCTTAATACAGCATAGAAGTACTCAAAGTGTGTCCTTCAAAAAGTACTCATAATACAGAATAAAGTATACTATTATTTGAATATTCTTGATGCAGTGATGTGTTCAGCTCTGCTGCAGCTGGTAAAGGTGGAAATAATGTAAATTAATTATACGTTTACAACACGAAATAAAATATTTTTTTAATGAAATCTTTATTATACGTAATAATGTACATTCATATAAAAATGAAATCTTAAAACAAAGTAGTTTCCATTTCCAGTAAAGCCTGTAACAGAACACAAACCTGCAGTGGTTGAAGATAATACTCAGATAGGTCAAAGCAGCATTATGCACATTAATGTATATTACTGTATCATAATTCTTTATGAATTACAGTGCACAGTATCACTTTAATGTTGCAGCTTGTGAAAGTTGAGGTTATTCTTACTGCATTGTGTGATGTTTTGAACCCTCCACTAGTTATCAGTCGTGTTTTGGTTATATTGATTTTATGTTTTTCATCAGATTCTGAAAAGTAACTAAAATTATCAAATGAATGCAGTTCAACATGTGTGAGTGTGAGGTAGTGGGAAATACTCCTAACTCAGTGGTGTGTAACTGAATCTGCTTCACTTTTTCATAACAAATTAGGGGTCGGGGAAGGTCTTAGTTCCGCAAGGCATCCCGCAAAGTAGGCGGGTCACCTCAGCAGACAGACCTATGGCCTTTCAAAAATACTTCTCGTTAGATGAACGAGGATACGGGCGTCACCCCGCATCGGTATTTTCCTTACTCATCAGTTTAAGGCATAACCAATCAATGCTCGAAGACCGTCTTACTCAAGGTGTCCAGGTGTTCTCTGTTAGGGTGCCGGACATGGTTCACTGGCAGCAGTGATGGAAGAAGTTGGCTACTTATATCTCTTATCCTGTATCCTTAATACAGCACAGAAGTACTCAAAATGTGTCTTGCAAAAAAGTACTCACAATACAGATTAAAGTATACAATTACTGTATTTAATTATTCTTATTAATGCAGTGATGTGTTCAGCAATTTAATGCTGCAGCTGGTAAAGGTGGAAATAATATAAATTACTTACATGTTTACAACAGATTTTGTGTATTAAATCTTTATTATACGTAATAATGCACATTCATACTAAATTAAATTAAAACAAAGTGGTTTCCATTATTTCCAGTAAATCATGTTTCAGTCTGTAACAGAAAACCTGCAGTGGTTGAAGATAATACTCAGATAGGTAAAAGCAGTAATATGACAATGTAAAAATACACGGGTGCAAATCAAAGCCCTGTATTCAAACATCACTTCAGAAAAAGTACTAAAGTAGCATCAAAATATTTGAAATACATACTTAAAACAGTAATTACCCACTTTACACATGATACTGGAATCTTTTTTATATGCAGCTGGTTTAAATGTAGACAGTTTAGTTTCCGCTTTAATTGTAAGTGCATTTCTTTCACAGATCAGGGGTCGGGGAAGGTCCAAGTCCCGCAAGGCATCCCGCAAAGTAGGCGGGTCACCTCTACAGGCAGACCTATGCCCTTTCAAAAATTTTTCTCGTTAGATGTACGAGGATACGGGCGTCACCCCGCATCGTTATTTTCCTTACTCATCAGTTTAAGGCATAACCAATCAATGTTCGAAGACTGCCTTACACATGGTGTCCAAGTGTTCTCTGTTAGGGTGCCGGACATGAGTCATTGGCAGTAGCTCATTTTAGTATTAAAAATGGTTTGTATAGTTGAATAGGTTGTAACAATAAACTTTACATTTGTTCAATTGGGTGTAAACTGTGTATGTTATGCAAAATGACTATACTTGTTTTTACAATTGGCGCAAAGGGTCATGGGTACAAACGCATGTATGCCGTTTGAGTTGTGTCCAGAGTAATCGATTACAGATAGTCCATTCCCACGGGATGTTGGTCTCGTTCATAGTCGGTGTAATATTTAATCAACAGCTTCACCGACTTCAATTTTAACTATAAAGAACCTGATCAAAACAACAACGCATTTTTAACAAGCGATGTTTGTTCGTTACCGATAGCCATTTTGCGTTTTGGGCCCATCCAGCTTCCGTGGTCCTAGCGAAACTCTTTTCATGCACACATGCGCAGTGAGGCAGTGTGAGAAAATGGCAGACGTTTCTTTGGATGAAGTGATACGACAGCGCGGTATTAACCTCAAAGCACCAGCTAAACGGTAATATGATTGTTACGGTGTAGATAATTGTTACCATGTTAGACCTGTCAACGTGTACTAGCATTTCTAAAAGTACAGCGTGAAATGAGAGCTGTTGGTAGCTAGTTGATTACTGTAAGCTAACATTAGCCTATTACAGCTAGCATCGAGTACATCGTAAGTGCTCGGCTAAGTGGCAGCGGGCCTTTACGACCGGGGCCATTCATCGTTTAATGCGGAAAATATAGGCTAAGTATTTAACAGAAACCTGTTTTGACCAAACTAGTTATACGTAGTTGCGCAAACGTAAAAACACACGGCCAGTTGGTTTATGTTTGTAGCGTTTCTTCTCATGCCTAGCTAGCTAGCAAGCAAGCTAACATTTATGTTCCCACTGCTCCCCCTTACAGAACAAATGTGATGGAAACCAAGTACGTGCATTTACTCGTATGCTACTTGAGTATTTTCATTTTATGTTACTTTAATTTTCACCACAGTTTAGAAACAAACGTACTTTGTACTACACTACCTTTATATGACATATTAAGTTACGTTGCAGCTGTAAATTCTTAGTACAGAATATAAATAACTCAGTTGGATTGATGCCCACATGTGCTTCTATACTTAATGTTAAGTTTTCAGCATGTATATAGTTCTTCAACTTTTGTAAAACATTGGAAGCGTACTTATACTTGTAGCAGAGTACTTTTTTAGGCTAGAATAAGCAATTTTACTGAGTATTTTAGTTTGTGAACAAATGTTGTGAGTGGCCACACGGGTTTAATTTAGAATGGTAGCTTGTCCAAATCTGTTTAAAATCTCTTAATATTTCCCCTGTTCCACAGTGTTACAAATGCAAACCCTTTACACAGTGTGAAGAAATCCAGAATTATTTAACTGATTTAGTTGACCTTACTGTTAAGCTTTGCATCAAAATATTTAACACTAAATATGTAGTGGAGAACTGGCTAAACTAACCTAATGGATGTTGTACAACCATTGTTGAACTTATGGCTTTCTCTTTCTCTTAGGCCCATGTTTGGACGGGGTGCAGGAGGGGTTGGCAAAAGCTTTGATGCTCGCCAGAAGATTGGGGTGAATGACGCCAGACAGCGACTTGGAGGTGGAGGAACAGGTAAACATCAGCATTACTGCATAAACAAATAAAAGTGCAATAATATCATGTGTGCCTTTATATTCATGAAAAACTTAATATGTCGCTGATTAAAACAAAATCCTCCATCAACCCTCTGCCCGTCTCCTCAGGTTTTCAGGTGAAAGATGCAAGAGAAAAGCTTGGTCAGAAAGACGCTCGCTTTAAAATCCGTGGCAGGGGAGGAGCAGGAGCAGGAGGAGTGCAGGATGCTCGTCAGATGATCAATTCACGCAAACAGGGGCAAAATCAACTCAATTTCTCTGTGCCGGCCACACAAAAGACAGCGGTGACACACCAACTACAGAGCCAGAAACTTGTGCCACAGATACAGATACACACCAACAACAACCTCGCCGGTGTGAATACAAGGCAGTTTGCCTCTAATGTACAAGGACTGAGTGTGAGGGGTAGCACAACGCCACAGATGAGTGTTGATAAGAGAATGGTGGACGCCCGTGATCGACTGAGCCTGAAGAGGAGCATTGGAGGGACACAGACGCATGCAGCAGCTGCGCCGCCCCTGAAAATAACAAAGACAATCCAGGTGAGGTTTAAACAAATTACTGTGTTTGTCAACGCTCATTGACACAGTCTGCATGTGTTGCCTGTGATCATGTGTAGAACTGTACAAGCTTTTTGACATGCTTCCTCTTATCGGTGATTATTATTTTTACAGCAGCGTCCAGTAGGAATGTCAGGTGGCATACGTCAAGCTACACAGGTAGAGCTCTTTTACTTTTCGAGTTTTAACAATAGAGATAGAAGTCTGTGAATTGTGGTACTAAAGAGATTTTTTTGTCTCCCACAGCCTGTCTCAAATGAGCATGATGACACCCCCACTAAACAAATAAAGATCATCACTGCAAACAATATGCTGCAATCCAGGGTAAGAGCTGCTCCTTGACGGAGAGAAAACTATATTCCTCTTATTATTAATCGTTGCATCACCTGTTGTCTTTGTGAAGAACAATGAAAGATATACTGACTTTCTAAACTGCGCTGAGCAAATCTCTTGTCTGCTCTTGGCTGTAACTTGTTCAGACAAATAATCTCCTGTGTGAATCTGTGTTAAAAAAATTGCAGAGTGACATTGATATGTGATTCTCTCTCATAATGAATTTTAAATGTTTGTATAGCTAATCTCACAGCACAGCACAGTCTTTACCTATATTTTGGTTCATTTTATCAGGCAATATAGAAATTGTAAAAATGTGGAGTTTGTTTGCAGCAGTTTGGCCCAGATTTCTCCCTCTTTGCTCTGTGGTCTATATATCTCTGTCTCACACTCACATGAAAGCTAGTCGTGCAGTACATAACTGGAGAATAATTTAATGTCACCCAGGAGTAATTACAGACATTTAATGCAACTTGTATATATTGACAAGTCAATTTCAGGTTTCAGCTGGAGATGTGAGCCGGCCTGGCCGAAATCGATGTGGCACTTAGAGATAGCGAAGTGCAGAAAAGGCATTCAGTGACACATGAACATGGAGCTAGTAAACATACACACAAACACTCTGGCTATAATCAAGAAGTCACAAGACGTTTGTCAGATTTCACAGCAAATTTCGAACTTTCAGATGGAAAAAGAAGCACAAACATGCTTTTTCAAACATAGAAGTCACAGTTTATCAGGTGGTGTAATGTGGTTTGATTCAGAGGACGTCCTTAATGATACAAACATGACAGAAGCTTGTCACGTAATAAAGAGATTGTATGTGGGTGTGAATTGAGATTAGAAACCTATGAATCATGCAACCATAACTTCATATACCGTTGGACTTAACACAGAAACTCTATTTTCAGTGTCTTTTCCTGCATTGAGTAAAACTTTCTTTCCATTTTCCATTCCCCCGTTTCATGCAGTCTGGTGCAGTGGGCTCCACATTCTGCATGACAGCCCCAATCACGAAGGTCGTTAAAAACGACGCTTACACAGCTCCACGTCCTCCTGTCCCTGTGGCTCCCACTCGACCCAACCCCGCCCGACCCTCAGCTGCAGCCTTACAACCTGTCTCCAGGACCCTCCAGCAAAGCGCAGCAGAAACCAGCACAACAGCTCCTACACCACCTCAGGTAAACATCTCTTGCTTTGAAACTGTATCTCTGTAGTTTAGTCAGTGTATTTTTCATTTACATACTGCAACACAACATATTTACATAATGCACAATCAGAATGATAACAATATACACGAAGAATATGCTGCCTGCGAACATAAGCTAAATGACTGATTACTGGAGAAACCTGACTGTATGTAACATATGCACGTAAACACAGTCCTGGTTAAGATACAGTATTTTGCATCAGCCATTTTCTTTGCATATGTTTTATCATGTGGTATTTGTCATATTTCTTTCTAGCCTGCTTTTAGTCCTTTGGAGGGGACCAAAATAACGGTGAACAACCTGCATCCCCGGGTCACTGAGGAAGACATAGTCGTGAGTAAACCTCAGTTTGCCAGTAACCTGTTGATGTAGTGGATATCAAATGATGTGCTAAGTGCTCTGGTGTCACCTGGGCGTCCACAGGAACTGTTCTGTGTGTGCGGTGCCTTGAAGCGAGCACGGCTGGTCAAGGTGGGTGTGGCTGAAGTGGTGTTTGTCCGTAAGGAGGATGCTGTGAGTGCGTACAGGAAGTACAACAATCGCTGCCTGGATGGTGAGTGCCAATGACAAGTATCAAATGTTTCTGTGTTTTGCTTCTGCCTCTGTTTCGCGTGCAGGCCTGTGACTACAGTTATAGTTTTATATAGATGAAACAAATTCCTTCTGTTGAACTGAAGGATAAACTGTCTGAAGGTATTCATAGTCACAGAGAGTAGTGTTTCTGTGTATTATATTTTTTCTTATCTTTTTTTTTTCATGTTCTTTCCTCAGGCCAACCCATGAAATGTAACCTTCATATTCAGGGAAATGTCATCACTTCGGATCAGCCCATTCTATTGTAAGTGAGCCTGGAGGGCATTTCTAATTAATCTGTAGCTGACTCGGAGTGACAACAACTTATATCCACCATTTATTTATGTTTAGTATAAAGATCAGCGACAATGGGCAAAGAACATTTTCATATTCTTGTGTTGTTTTTATCCATTTTTGTGGTCTTGAAATTCTGACACCCCCTTTTTTCCTCTCGGCTCGTACAGGAGGCTCAGTGACACTCCAGGCACAGGCAGCAGTGCGAAGAAAGATGGTCTTCCCCCCTCCTTGTCCCGCCCCACGGGTCAGCGGTCCTCCTCTCAGCCCACACCTGAGGTCGACCCCCAGACCATCCTCAAAGCTCTGTTCAAGTCCACTGCGCAGCCCACCTCCACCACTGAGCCCCCCAGCTCACAGGCCACTGCCTTTCGCATCAAAATATAGCTCACGTCTAGTGTGACTATGCCGTCTGTTCGTAAACACGTTACTGCAGTCTCATTTTTCACATACAAACTCTGGGTTTCACTCTGACAGCAGGCAGCCACCGTTCTCATGTCAAACCCATTTTTACACATTTGATACATGACTCCTCTGAAATGAGTGGATACACAAAATCCTGTTTGTGGTTTTTGTGGTATCCAGATGTTTCTGAGATGGACCAGGGGGAATAAATGTCATGTGATTTGTTGTTTTAATGAAATGTGGTGGGGGATGCCAAATCACACAGGTTATGTAGGTTTTTTTTGTCCCTTTCAATTCAATGCCAGCCTTTTTGGATATGTTGAATTTTTTATATTTAACTCCAGCGTCCCCCTACAAAATCAGGCACAGTATTGTCATTGCTGAGAAATCCATTATGTTTAAGGCTCTCTACGTCCACACAGGTGTGTTCAGTGATATTGTCTGAGTTTAGAGAAATTAAAATTGAATACAACAGACAAAACACAGTGCAGACTGATTAGACGGGACAATGAAGTTGCCTTCAGCACAACTCTTAACTTCAGCCTGAGGTCTTCCTTCCTTTCTACCTAAAAATATGTGTATAACAAAATAACACGTGTGATTAAATTGGTGACGGACAGAATCTGTAATACAATAAAATCAGTACACCAGTTCTTCAGTGGTCAAATATTATGTTGATGTTTGGTTTGATCACCTGCTCTGTTTGAGGCTGGTTTTATTTGGTTGTCTAGTTTTGAAATAGTTTTATTTGTAGTGTACATTACCCTCACTTTATGTTAAAGGACTGTATACTTTGTTGTTATCTTGTTATGTCAGTCAAGATGACGGTAGAGAGGTCAGATCTGTCTGTGAGATGTTGCCATTAAATATTTAGCTTTGTAGATGTCTGAGCCTCGTCTTTTCTCCCTTTCAGTGTCATACATACTGATTTTAGGCTTTTAAAAACTTACAAATTAACAGATTGGTAATGAAATTACACATTTTCTTCTCGAGTTCTGCCAGTTTCTCTTTTCTTTTGGACATGGATCTTCTACAAATTACGTACTTGTGATTAAAACCAAACAACCCAAAGTTAACAGCTTTTTCTGAAGCTGTGATGTGCTCAGAGTTGACTTTATTGGAAAAAAGGAAAAAAATATTTAAACACATTTAACCAAAGCCACCTACATTATGAATTACAAGAAAATTTAAGCTTTAGTTTTGTGTTTTAAAGACTAGTAATATACAAAATTACTATTTGTTTTTAATAATCTTTATATAGGATAAACAACGAATACGAAAGTTATTTGAGACGACTCCTGTGCTTGAAAGATGGCTTTATTGTACAGAAGCTACTATATTTGGAAGTTCTTCTATCACTGAAGACAAATAGACCTACTGAACCTTTGTCCAGTTTTTTTTTTCCTTTCTTTCATTTAAAACGCGTTTATGTTATTCTGCGTTTACGTTTTGCACCATTCAGGACACCGAATCATCTGTCAACACTTATTTCTTGTTATGAACTATTGGATGTACCGATAACTCACTGAATCACTTTGATATTGAAGAGATCTTAAAAATCCGATGATTGTGAAGTTAAGTTAAATAAGTTCTGAAGCGCTGAGGTTCGTTCCTCGGTACATACAGTAGGCTGCCAATTAAGCCTCGTTTGTAGCATTTACATTCTGGAAAACTAATCACGCCGAATTAATTTTTAATAGTAGCTTTTTGCTCGGTACTATAAGAAGTAGTGATATCTGCCACCGAATTAATGTGATACAGATGACATCTTAAAAACCTGATGATTCCCAGGCAAGTTCTTAATTGTTACAATTCCGGCACCATTAAGAAGAACAGAAATGTGTTAGTTAAAATTTTCGACAACATATGTAAACTACATTTGAATTTATGTAGAGTTTTGTTTCTGTTTATAACTAAATTATGACGTAGAAAAAACACAAAGATTTTACGTTCATAGTTGCACTTCCGGTGTGAAAGTTCAGACCAAGATGGCGCCGTCCGAGAAGAAACATGCCAGTAGCCAGCCGTCTATTATTCCTGGAGGATTTACAGGTGTTTATCAATAATAACGTTGTGTGTTACTTTAGCAGTTAGTCATTTATCTTCGGATATAACTTGTCGGCGTGGTTAGTGTTCTGTTGTTGGTTATAGATGGTGTACTGTGAGTGTTGTGCTGGCTTCAGGTTTGTTTGTTCACGTCTCTCCGCAGTGCTGTCCCTACAGTTCACATCCGACAGTGTTTCACAGCACAACCTCTATGTGAAGGAGCACAGAGTTCGGGCAGAGAAGAGCTCGCACAGACCGCTGGACCGGACCTTGTTTGTCCTCAACATCCCCCCTTACTGCTCGCAGGTGCGTTGATGTAGCTGTAGGAATCAACGAAAGGTTCGGGTCTCCTCGTAGGAACACATGGTAACAGTTCCTGCCCTGCTGCTTCTGTTTCAGGCTGTTGTCAAAGATTTATTCTCGCAGTTTGGTGATGTTCAGTCTGTGGAGCTGAGAGACCACCCAGGATCCTTTAAGGAGTCTGGACCCAGACTGTCCAGGGTCTTCAAACCAGCTGAGAAACAGGTTTGTTGTGGTGATTCTTCCTCCTCTGAGGCTGTGGGCAAACATCTGCTGTAGTTTTTACCTTTTAATCTACACTGAACAAATAACTGCCGTGTTCAGGTTATGTCTTCACAGATCTCCTTCAGGCTTTCAGAGTCCTTCTACAGCTCTTTTAAAATGAGTGTCAGACTCTAATTAATACATTTAATAAAATATATCTACAACCTAATAAAGTGTGCAGGAAATAAAGGGGGTGTGAATATGTTCTGAAGTGGTTGTATTTCAGGTCATTATTTTACCTCGTGTGTCTCTTCCAGGGTTTCAAAGTCGGCTACCTTGTGTTCCAAAACTCGACCAGTATAACAGCAGCTAAATCACACCCACATGACGTTCCACTGGTGGTGTGCACAGAAGAGCGTCCAGTGAAGACTGGAGTACAGAGTGGGTGATGCTATTGTTTTCTCATTTTTGGTCACATTGTGGCAGTTCTGTGTTGATCAGACTCAGTCGGTCTTGTGAAACACGCATGTTACCAGTGTATTTTCTCCCACTAGAATGGATCCAGCAGTACTCAGACTCCTTAATTCAGCCGGACAAGCTGCAAAAAATAGTCGACTTCTTTATGGAAGACTACGACAAGAGGAAAGAAAAGGTGAGAATTTTGCAGCTCTTCCTCCAGGATCACCCACACATCTAGTCCGTGTGAGACTTCAGCCTGTTTTCTGTGTTTCAGGAAGCGGAGCGGCAGAGGAAGGAGGCTGAGCAGCAACAGGAGGACGAAGAGGGCTGGGTAACGGTCACAAGAGGACACAAGGGCACCAAGGCCCGCCCCCACAGCGAGGCAGCCAACCAGAGGACCCTACAGAAGGAGATGAAGAAAAAGAAGAGGAAGGAGCTCATGAACTTCTACACCTGGCAGCACAGAAACACTCAGAAAGAACGTAAGTTGACTGTACTTAAGGGATAAGGCCAGTTGTTTTCTAGTTGTTAGCACAGACTGATCTCAGTCACATTCAGGACTGATGGATGGTCGCCTGTTAGTGTCAGCTCTGAATGACATCTATAGGCTGCTGCGCTGAAACACTCAGATTACTGTAATCACTGTAAATTTTCCAAAATAATCTGTAGGGTAGACTGTAGTTATCACGCTCAAACTGCAGGGAGGTGTTTGCAGCTGCACAAGATATTTTTATAAAGGTTAACAGCAGGAAAGAAAGGAGCACAGATTTTATCCTGAAACCCGACATGTCAGCACCATCGTCAGAGCTTAAAGTACAAAACAAGTCATATGTACAGAAATTATAGAGGAACATAAGAGCCTTTGATATGAGACACTGATCTAAAAATTAATTTTCATGTTGTGATTTGTTGCACCGATGGAACATTTCTGTCATACTTAGTGATCATGTAAGAGATGTGAATATTTCCTACGGAGGCAGAAAAGCAGTTAATATTTAAAAGTTGAGCTAAATGTAGTTTAAATACAGTCTGAACTTGTTTTTCACTGTTCACACTATACATAGAAATAGTCATTAAATGTATAAAGTTTTACACACTTTTAACCTCTACCTTTTTCAACTTAATCACTAAAATCATCGGACTCGATCATCGGATTGATCAGACTGGGGTTACACTCAAGTCTGTAAACTTCAATGTTATGTTCATTTTATCTTCTTTTGCCACCACTGTTTGTTGCAGTGAAATTAATTTAATACAGTAATAAAACAAACTGGTTTCCAGCATTTTCATTAAGGAATTTCTGTCTGACAAACAATGAATTAATGGACTACACTGACTAAATCTAATGTTTTAATTTACAGACTCCTTTCTCTAACTCATGCTCTTTCACCACTGCTGAAAATTTTAAGATGTTCGATATAGTTGCATGTTACTATTTTCACTATAATGGCAGCTGAACTTTTTATTTCCATGTTGAGTCAAAGTACTGGAACTCCACTGATGAGGTTTTATAGTTTTCCTTCACTTTGTTACCATGGATAAAGGCTGGAGTTAGTTTACCGATTTGTAAATTAACCATATTTTATCGTTTTGTTTTTCAGACATTGCTGAACTGAGGAAAAAGTTTGAGGAGGACAAACAGAGAATCGCTCTGCTGAGGGCGCAGAGAAAGTTCAAACCTTACTGAGTCGACTACTCAGATTTTTCTGCTTTTGTGTTTTAGCTACATTATAAACTGTTTTTGTGAAACTATTCTTCTGATTGCTGTAATATTGAATTAACGTCAGAAGAGAAGTGAACACAACTGTTCTCCAATTAAATAAGTTCATTAAGTTTTGTATGATTAAAGTTTAAGAATCAGAGCCAGTGTTTTGGACTTCATTTTACAAAGGGGAAGATAAGACTACAGCTTTGGATTACATCATATGGTCACCACAAGGTTTTTTAAACTTGAAGTAAATTAGTCACTAAAATAATTTTACAGGCACACTACAGAAGGTGAAATGATTTATTCACATTGTTCAACATGCTGCACTTGTGACTTCCGACACTTCTTGATGCACGGCCATACGGTAAAGAGCAGGACCAGTATCAGGGTAGCACCGACACCAGAGAGAAGGTACGCTGCCATGCGAAACTCTGAGGAAGGAGGGAAACAATTATATGGATCCATCATATGGTGACTGTAGTTCTGTGCTAATCTTACATACTTTGTTGTTTTGCACACGGACTGTCGTCCACTTTGGTGTTGTTCTGTCCCAGCAGCAGGGGTCCTAAGGACACTAACTCATCGTACTCTGACGTGGCCTCTCGTCTTTGTCTCTCGCTCTCAGACGCTGTGGGAGCAGAGAAACATTTAACACCAGTACATACACAGCATACACTGCCTGTGGTGTAGAAGGTCAAACTTAATATATACTCACAACCGATGGCGCAGCTCTGTGCACAGTCGGCATCAGCAGTGCAGATTTCCACCCAGCAGTAGAAGTAGATCTATTTAAGATTTACACCATTAACAGGTTGCCAAAGATGTTCTGCAGCTTTAGTAAACTTGGTTGGAAACAGCTGTGCCTGAAGAAATGCTCCCTCCTGCATTACTGAAACATGTTAGTGTGATCTTACCTCCTCCAGACTTGGATGACCCGTATGAGGGTCCAAGAAGGCGAAGGTCTTAACATCAAACCTCCTGACTTGGGAGTGGGATTTGACCTTCCCTCGGTTGTCCACAGGGACAGAGCTTCTCATTTTTTCTGAAGGGTTGGGGCATCTGTCCGGGAGGAGAAAATAAAAGTGACAGCTGCTGTGCATCCAGTGCAACAGTGTAGTGCCCATAATGTTTGGGACAGACCGAAACTCAGCTAGTTACCCGGCTAGTCTCAGAATCACAGACTTTATGCAGTCATTGTACACAAAAGATGTGCAACAAGGTGCTAAACAACTGCTTTCATTTACATAACATGCTGCACTCAAACATTATGGTACAGAGCAAAGTGTCTACATGATGGGTCTTTGTAATTTGAGTATTTCATAACATTGTTTCAGTAATTGTCTCCACTTTACCCGTCATATAGAAGCATCCACACAGAGTGTCTGGACTCTGGGTAGGCAAAGCAATCCCGAACACGCAGGGAAAGTGCAGGGTCTGGGGAAGGTTGGGCGATGGAAACCTCCACATATGCAGCTTCACGCAGGGGCAAGGTCAGCGGGAGCTGGTCCTCTGGAAAGAAAGATGTGAAGGATTCATCTGTGGAGACACATCAACACAAATACAGTCACAGTCACTAGGACTTGACACTAGTCTGGTTAAATACTGTAAAACAAGTGCCAAGTGTTTTATGACCTGTGGCTATTCTCATCTGCACTCTGATGTTTCCCACTGCAGCCACACGCGGTGGGTTGGTGACTGCGTACAAGGGCTGCAAGTCTGCTGCACGCTGTAGATCTGCAGCGTCATACTCGCACTGGACCTGGAGACTGGAAAAATAAATCCCACAATTATAAGTAGCAGTTATTTATCATCAATACTGTAGAGTTCATTGTGATGAGAAGCAGGTTTTCTAACCCTTCATGGCCACAAACACTAGGATAGTGTGTAGAAGAGGTAAACTGACCTAAATGGAGAACGATTTGCTGGACTTCCAGTCCGCAGCTCTTCCACTTCCACCTCATAGATGAGCACATCTCCATCCACCTGAAATCCAGACAGAAGAAACAAGCCAAGTTCAACAAAAGCATGGAAAATATTTAGTGATAGGTTGAAGTCATGCAAGAAAAACGGTGTCGGTGAGAGAACTACGTAGAATATTCTTATAAAATGCTGTGTCCAAGTATCCAGTTTGTATATGATCTGTGCAAAAAAAAGTTTTAAAACATTTAACTCCAACACTAAAATCAATGTTGTACAGTGATTTTCATGTATAGTCAGGAGACATGTGACTGAATTTCATGCCACTTTACAGATTGTAAAAGGACATGATATTTATTTGCGTGCAGAACTACCTTCATTCTTGCACCACAGTCCGTGACTCCAACTTTGAAGACCGCCATGTCCGGGGTGGTGACCACAGGGAAACACTCGGGCTGATCCTTGATTATGAGGCTGCTGGGATCGATCAGCACGTCCGTGTCTGTGGTTTTAACTGAGAAGACAAAGTGTCCGTCCAGAGAGCAGTCTGGAGAAAGTGTCAAAAGACAGAAAATGTACGGCGTTACATTTAAAACCAAGCAAGTTCCTCTTCAGTGGAAAGCTCTGAGACTTTTTAAATGTAGATCACCTGCATGTAGATATGAGAAATGCCATTCTTACCATTGAGTCTGTAGTAACAGGTTGAATCACGAGTATCATAGCAGCATCCTAGTTTGTAGCAGGTCTCAACAGAAATGCTCCGTTTGCCGCAATCCACTCGCAGAGCTCTTTCTGTGTCACAGTTTCCAGGAAATGCTGCAGAACAGCCACGTTTTTAGTGTCTGAACATAGTAAACTGTGCTTTTGTTGTTTAAATGACAAAATCTCACCACTGTGGCATCACTTGTGTGTAATGAGATTATTCTTCAATTCCAACCTGGCTGAAAAATGTACCCATTTGAACTCAGTATAAAAAGTGTTTACCTTTTTTTTTTTTTAAACAACACTGAATCATAGTCAATTCAGTTATTCAAAATTAAGTTAAAATTCTGAGACAAAAAAAAAGAAAAGAAGCTTTTTCTGTTGATCTGTGTCAAAAAAAAAAAAAGCTAAATTAAAATCAATCATTAATTCAAGAACCAACTGCAGCTGTTTCCACTCACGTGTTGGAAGAAGATCCCTCTCGCTGTCTCTCTTTATCAACGGACAGCTGATGTCGACCCGAAACCATTTATCCTCTCCCATCAGCTGGACCTGCAGAGGAACGACCACTTTGTTTCCCTGAGGATCAGTGGTCGTCACAATATGGACGTTAATATGTACACCTCGTATTTTTGCATTAAAAAAAACAAACAAAAAACGAGAAGTCTACATAGGAGCTGAAAACTTTCTGGTTCTGTTGTTTGGCACCATTTCATACTTTCACATTATATTAAGACGCCCCATGTCCGTGCATATGCTCATTTATCCAATTATGGCATCTGGTATAAACTTTTAAGCATCTTAAAAGTGGTTAAAACTTTGCGTTTTAGTTGAAGCAATGTTATTTCCCAGCAACACGACCAACAGCCTCCACAATGATGAGTTCAAGCAACACCTCCCTGAAGTGTTGAGCTGAACATGAAGGACGATTTTAAATCAAACTAAATTTAGTAGGATATAATCCCTAATATCTGTGTTTAACTGCTTAAAGGTCTCCTCCAGTCATACATTAAGACATTTAAATTTCAAATAAACTGTCTCATACCGTTTTTCCACAATTTTACTTGAATTCTTAAACCAAACTTTTCCCCTTCTTCTTGAATGATTCTGGATCTCTAAATATGCATATAGCGTTTTTATTTCCCTGGTACCTGGTGAAGATGTCTCTCACTTCATCACGACACCTGTTATCGTCTGTGTGCTGGAAATTATAATCCTGCGTGTCACACTTCCACAAATATTTCATGTACCACAAACCGTGCTCATCGTCAGGTTTAAGGTGAGTTCACAGAAACGTTGCATCATTCCAACCAGAAAACAGTGAAAGACAGAGCGGAGGGAGACGTGTCACTTTTACCTCTGTGTGAGCGTAGCAGCTGTCATATCTGCTCAAAAACGAGAGGCTCTGGTCCTTTTCTCTGCTCAGTCTCACACCACAGGACTCCTCAGCCTGAGACACTGGAACTGCAGCACCTGACGCATCTAAAGGAAAACAAAGCACAAACAGTCAAGGATGGAATCACATGATAGTTGTTTTCCACCACTGAAATTATTAGGCTAAGTACAGAACAGAAGTAGAAGTTTGAGCTACACGTACTTTGTATGTGTAAAATATGACCAAAAATATATTTTTTTATTGAAAGAAACTAAAAGATAACAGTAAATTCAGGTTTTTGAAGTGGTTCTCTCCTTGATTTCTCTACATGATTTCTGCATGATCCCTATTTAAGAGGCACAAGTGGAACAAATCTGGTCTAGATTTCACTCATGTTATCAACTGTGTCAAGTTTAAAAGCGTTCAAATACTTCATTTAGTTTTTAGGGAAGTACTCGCACTGAAGTTTGTGTACTTCAGGCACCTGTGTCTATTTTTAAGAGAACATGTTCCTGCCTTCTTACCTCTAACGTGTATGTTACTTTTGACCGGCGCACTGAACACGGCTCTTATCCTTCGCGCAGAGCAGGTGACCCTCGGCAGGACGAGCTGCGGCTTCTGCTCGTGTGTTTTCTTCACCTGGAAGTTTGAGAAACACCAACTGTGCTGAGCCGTGAAGGTAAAAGTTAAAAGAATCAAACACAGTTTTGCACACGGACAATTCATCTTCTCAAAGTTAGGAGGTTTTCGCTGACGCGCGTTCGGCTGCAGAACTACCGAGCGTGCTCTTTGAGGCTGGTGAAGTAGTCACATGATCACCTGCTAATTAGTGTTAATTGGTTTGAAGCTTGCTGCGTCCTCATCCAGAGCTCCACCACCCGAGCGCCACTGCGTGTGTGTGAGTTCTTATTGTCATGAAGGATGAGCCAAAGCTTCTGGGTCTTGGAAAATCAAAAAGCTCATTTAAAAGACACAAGATGCCTGAAAATAGATGGAAACATTGATGCATCAGTCATATAAAGTACATGTACATTATTCTGAGTGTGACTATTGTGCATACTAATACATACTTTTGTTACTGAGTGTGAAATATGTTTTGATGCTAATTATTTGGTACTTTTTTGTATGATTTTGAATATCCACTTCTTCTCTGTTCATGCAACAGAATATTTCTACCTTGTGCTATACTGTTTTTACTGAGGTCTTCAAAGAGCACACCTAAATATACGACAGGTGCGTTGGAGGAAAACACTTTAACTTAAGTAAAACATCAGAGTACATCTACTGTAACACTGAAAGTGACAAAACAATCACAAATGATGATGACCCAAATTTTCAATCCCTATATGGGAAGGAAGGCCTTTTCCCTGTCTGTGCCAAGGGGCCCATATTCTCATGATCTGTCCATGTGTAAAGTTGAAATAAGGTCACAGGTTTGCTCAGCAGTATTCAACTGTTCACCTGGTGTGAGAAGTAGGACAGAACAAGCTGGTAATAAATAAAAAAGGTCAATGTTGAAATAATACACATCATGCATGAGTCAGTGTTTCCTCAGGGACCCATTAAATGAAACCATTGCGTAACTCAAAGGACTTGCCAGCCTCACCTCATCTCATCTCCCTTTCCTTACAGCAATGTGTGTACCCATCCAGTTCTTACATAAGCAAGCTTAAACCTTTATTTACTGCTGTGTCCTGTTTCAAATCAGTGTCCATTTATTCTGTTTAGTCTCCATAAACGACATCTGTGGTTATATTTTTAGGTTTTAATTAACTCTTTAAGTTATTGAACCAATGTGAAAATGGGCTACAATTAGCTGAGTACATGGATGAGTTAAAGTCCAAGTGAAAAGGCTTTGACTTGCTTCATAATTCATTTACTTTCAACTGAAATGGTTGGTTACCGGGACGCACTAAATGAGTGTCTGTGGTTCCACGGGACACAGGGGAACGTTGAACTTACACATTGAGTTGAAAACCATAATTCAACCCTATTTCCACCTGATCTGAAGTCCAAACAGTGATCATGGCTTCTAGTGCATGGTGTATTGTACCTAATATAAACATATATCAAATGATATTTAACACTTAACTGTAAACTCTTGCAACGTACGTTTGATAACCTATTTAATTAACTGGATAACCCCTCTGGGACCAGCTGTTGTTACGGAAGCATGTGTCACACGGTGAGTCACGGGTTGTCAGTCGGCGTGGTGACGTCACGGCGGCGACGTTTCTAGGGCTGACGGTCAGAGTTTAGCAGAGGCAGCGAGAGAGCAGGAGAAGTCTCCCAAACATGGCTTTGAATCAGAATCATTCGCAAAACGGTGGCGTTCTGTTAAACAACGGAGAACCGTATGTATTTTACGTTGCGTGTATGTGGTTAATTTTTTTAACTAGCAAGCGGCCGCCTTTATTTTTGGTTTGTTTACCTTCAACTTCTCAGTGCGTAGTCAACGTAACACTAGCCTACTGTTAGCTGGCCTGGCTAACGTTAGCATAATGTTACAGCTAACGCATCTTTTGACATTAGTGTGAGCTGTGTACCTTATGTCAGGGTAAAATAAACTGTTGTATTGTTTTAACTAGTGCAGTATTTTTAATTTCCGGCTTTATAGCCGCTTCGCATCTTGACAGGTGGTTTACACAGTGTGGCTAGCTAGCTAACGTTAGCCGACTATCAAAACAGGAAGTAGCGGTACCTGTCGATTGGATGTTGACATCTTGTTAGCGCAAACATGTCACCACATCACATGTAAAGTTGTGTAATGTGGGTTAGCTGCACTTTGTGAAATACAGTAGTTTTAGTCAATTCCCACGCAAATGTCACGCATATGATACTCTGCTAACATCATGGTGATTGCACGTTATTCTGTAACATTACCATGACTGTGTCATCGAGTCTATTATTGTGGTTGTCTGAGGTTATCAGCTAAGTGCATTTACTCAAGTACTGTACTGAAGTACAAGCTTGAGGTACCTTACTGTAGTATTTCTGTTTCATGTTACTTGTACTACTGAATCAAAAAACATTAGAGCATGTATGTCCAACGTGAATAGAGACTTTAATGTGGTATTTCTTGTAGTGGAGCATCTGTTAGACAACTTGAATTGTACTGAGTTTGTGTACTTCTGTGTTATTATTTTCACCTGTTCCTTCCTTCCTTCCTTCTAGTATTTTAAAGGATTGTAAGAATGTGGAGCTGTCATTCAGTGATGTCACCTGCAAGACAGACCTGCTCAAGGGGACCAAGAAGGGCACCGTTTACCTTACACCATACAGGGTAGAGCCAAAGCTGCATAAAATATAGTTTACATACTACTGCAGCTGCTGTGCTCTTGATATGAAAGTTGGCAGCATTTATTTACTCATAGATCCTGTTGTAACTCTGCACACTTACTCGCTCTCTCTTCCCTCATTCACTGGCTTAGCTCCTGTTCGTCTCCAGTAATACCAAGGACTGTCTGGGTTCAGCCATGTTCCCGTATTATCTGATGAAGGGCTGCAGCATTGAGCAACCAGTCTTTGCAGCCAACTACATTAAAGGGACTGTGTCAGCTGAACCTGGTGGTAGGTGTTTTGAATTCTTACACTTTAAATTAGTCTATGGTGTAAACATTGATGTTCTTATACTGATATTGTAAAAAACAATGGAATTAGATGGATTGTCTTTTTAAAAATGCCAGTATTTAAACCGTTACCTCAGTAGAGATCCACAATAAAACCATTTTCTTTCTTGGTTGTGAAATGTCTTCATCTGTCATCAGGTGGCTGGGAGGGCCAGGCCCATTTCAAGATGTCATTCCCCAGTGGAGGAGCCATAGAGCTGGGACAGCATCTCTTCAAACTTGCCACAAATGGTTTGTATGCCAGTTTAATAGTGGATCACACATGGTATGATGTTAAATATTAATTGATTCATCTAGGCAGATTGATGTTGATGGTGGCTGTGTTATGATACAGTTAAGAAGTCTAAGCAAACATTGTTTTATAGAAGTGTTGAGCCAACCGAATTTTCATATTGGAGGCTGCAATTTGTGCTGATGTTGAATTGTATCATGCAGTGAGGTGTTTCTGGTATTTAACAACACAATCAACATGCACACAAGCTGTGTTCATACAGTTCAATCAACACTTCTCTCACACAGTTTGAACCACAGTTGAACATTATCACCTTGATGACAGAGGATTTACTGCAGTGCTGTTGCATTGTCGTTAGACTAACTTAGTTATAACTAGGTGTAGGTGATAAACTGGGTGTAAATATAATTTATTGATTGTTTAATTGTTGGAACCAATTTCTCTTGCCGTGTCCTAGCGTCCCGTGCCGTTCCTGCACAGAATGGTGCTGCATCTTATGGATATCCTTCACCTGGAATGATGAA
Organism: Sandelia bainsii; assembly: GCA_032362345.1. Lineage (NCBI taxonomy): Eukaryota > Metazoa > Chordata > Actinopteri > Anabantiformes > Anabantidae > Sandelia > Sandelia bainsii. The sequence continues at coordinate 20,155,162 of JAUMHL010000029.1, forward strand.
TGGCTACGGGCCGCCTCCACCTGCTCCTCCTGCTTATCCTTACCCACAACCCCCCCAGCAGAATGGTTTCTACCAGGCCCCTCCCCCTGCTGCTAGCAACATGGGTTACCCCTATCCAACAGCTGCTGCAGGTACAGAATTCAGTCATTTAAAATGTGACATTTGGACGTCGGATTTTACCGAAAGTGCTCATGACAGATGAAATGTAATTTTCCTAGGTTGGTCAAAGAGTTAGTGTATTTGCTCAAATAATCAAGCTCCACTTTCCAGCTTTTTTCTGTAGATTTCTTTCACTTTCTTTTTTTCATTTTCATCCTCAGTAAAAGTAATAGACAAAGCCAGTATATATTCTTTCATATACTCTCATAATAGCGATGTCCCCAGCAAGTGTTTTGATTGTGAAGTAGAAGTTGGATGCCTGAACCGAAGCCAGTGGGACCTGTTGGTACCTGAAAGTTCAGGCTGGGTTCAGACAGAAATTCAGAAATCCTGTTCTGGTGGGGTTCGGTCACGTAGGTCAAACTTTAGGCTAATGAATATTTTGAACTAAGAAACAGACTCCATGAATCCACACTTAATATTTGGTCTAATTTAAAGGGTGTTAAGATTAAAACGATAAAAGTCATGATGCCTTCAGAAGTAAAATGCAGCACAAACTTAATTGCATTGAGTTTGGGTTGAGTTCAGACAGAAAATGTGGCCTGATCCAGTACTGTGTTGTGAAACCCATCAAGTTTTTTGACGCAATTATGAGCAAGAGCAGCGTTTTGCTTTGAGGTGGGCAAAATTTAAATAATTTCCCTCTGGGATTAATAAAGTGTTTTGAATCTTGAATCTTGAATCTTGAAAACATATTTATTGTAGCCAATATGATCCTTTGAAATACTCTGCTGATAGAATCCTGAGGACCATCTCAGGATATCTTTACTCTTTACAGATGTTCACAGCTAATTTTTAGCCTTTAGGTTATGTTTTCCTGCATGTGCATGTGTATGCAGTGCACATATTTGTTTTTGTATATATGCTTTTTTGCTAAATGTCCTTATGACACATAAGTAAAAATCTTTGAGGCACAAATATTGCTGCATTTTCCCGCTGTCAGTTTTTATTACTCGTGTTTTTTGTATCTTTGCTGCATAACTAATTGCTGACAGTCTGTAGCCTCCTTTGACCTTGCAGCTCCATCTCTTTCTTTTCTGTCCTCCTTCTGTGTTCCAGGAATGTACCCATCTGGTTTTGGCTACATGGCGCCACCTCCGCCGTACCCTGGGCCACCCCAAAATTGGACCCCACCCCCCCAGAACTGGACAGCACCACCACCAGCGCCTCCAGGTCCGTTTCTGTCTCTCTCTCTCTTTATGTTTCCTCTGTATGTGTGTGTCACTGCACCCGTCAGATCTCATCTGTCTGCCTCAGAGTGACTCACTTTGAAACACGCCACCAAAAAAGGGGGTGCTGATGTCTCATCTACTACACATCAAAATTACAAAGGATAAACAATCTCCCCTCATCCTCTCCCTCCTTATTCTCTTTTTCTAGCACCTTGTGGCTTTCATTGAAAACAGTCTCACCCTACACGTGGGGTGAGTTTGGTACACTGTGCTGACATGTCGGTTTGGCAAATCTCCTTTATTGAGCAGGACATTTGCGTCAGTACATCCTCGAGGTGTGCCAGTAGATTTTGTCTTGAGGATTCCTGGAGCTGTCAGTTGTTGTGCTTCACTTGACTAACACTACTCCTCGCATCATTTCTCCGTACAGTGTTCAGAGCTGTAGCATCTGTTCCTAAATATGCTCATCAGCCATCACTGTCTGCCTTTATCTCCCTGTCTTTGTCACATCTCATTTTATGTACAGGTAACTCCAAAGCAGCTGAAGCTGCAGGCAGTGCGTATTACAATCCCAGCGACCCACACAATGTCTACATGCCCATGGTAAGCTGCTTTGTTTGTCCTCTCGGTTAAATATGTGTGGCAGTGACATGTGAGCTTATCTTTAATGCAGATTCTTCCTCTTTATTCCCACTCAGGAGCGGCCTCCTCCATATGCACCTAATCCAGACTCACCTGACAAGAAAAACAACTGAGGCTCAGGCACCATCACTTCTCTCTGTATTTTAAATTTATTCTCAAACAGGAAGTGGTGTTGATGGATAGTCACACGATTTAAAAATACAGAAAAGGAGACCAGAGTAACAGAGGGCTCAAAGATGAATTAATGATCTTTGGGACCTTGAATAGCTTATAAAGCAATCACACCCCTTTTACTTAAGTTCATTTAAATCGATTAATATTATGTAACTTTTTTGAGACTGATCATTAACATTTATTTTAGTCTCTAGCAGGTAGGTAAGGGCAGCTAAACTGTCCTTGTTAAGAGATGAAAGGAGGAGGCAGTATGGGGGATGTATTTTTTTAAGATGGAGATTTATTACCAAAACATTTTGTAGCGATTTTCTGATTGCAGTTAATTTAGTAATTAACAATAGCAACTCCTGTTATAAACAGTTAAGTATTTGTGCATCACATTGTTCCATTGCAGATACTGTGTGTTTCCTATACAGCTTTGTTTTTCCACATATAGTACCAGAAATGGGTTTGAAAAGTAATACAATATCTCACTGATGCTCATAGTTTCCTTCATATTTGACCAACTAAGTAATTCTCCATCGTATATTAATATTTGTATCAGAGGCTTTGGTTATCAAAAGGAGCGGTGTATAGTTTGAAAAAGGAGATCAGAAAGATTTCTGACATAAAAAAAAGTTGTATGTATGTGCAATATTTCAAGGCTGGGGTCACATGGGTGAGCATGTGTTCTACTCCTAGTATCTCTTGTAATCATGTGAACAAAACCAGGCTAAGACCAGAACTCTACTCCTGGAGTAGTTACACTAGTCTGTGGTTACAGGGCCACACCAATATGTTAAAAGGCCCCTCAGTATTTCGCCTGCTGTTGAAACCATTTATTCCTGATTAGACTGGGGTGAGGCACTAACGGGTCAACGCCCATCAGTAAACACGTGTATGAAGGAGTATTAGCACACGGTTGTAGTAGAGAGGTAAAGGGTCTTTTTTTGGTTTGGGTTTTAGTTTGCTTGAATTAATCAAATGTCTGTGTTAATATCTTTTTTGCAGTTCTTACGCCTGTTGCTGAATTTTGTCTGTCAGTTAAAATCTAATAAATGTGTCAGTTATTAAATTTCACATGTTGATATTTTTGCAGTTTATCTGAAGTTTTAAACAGTGAATCACTGTTGAATTTAAACACAATTATATAATTCTTCAGTTGGAAATACCTTCATTGGGTTTTTAATATCTAATTGGCATTTACTAAACTATTGCTATATTTACATAATTAAGTCTCTATTTTACATGCACTTAGTGATTATTTTCCAAAGTAAAAGCATCAGATTGACTGATTTAACATTTTTATTTCTGAGTAATGATACTGTGTCACAGAGATGGAAAGTAACTAAATATAGTTACTGAAGTAATGTTCTGAAGTACTAATTGAGGTACTCTAATACTTTTGTGTTATGTTCTCGACTTCTGAGGCAAATATTGTGCTTTTTACTTTTACTAGTTTCAGAATAAGACTTTAGATAATAATTTTATGAAATACAAGACATTGCTTAAAATGAAACCAGTTAGTTCCCAACCATTTTGACTTGTGACTGACTTATGGTTACTTTACCTTTAAATTTCTCCGATAGTTTTATTTAAATAACTATTTGAGGCCCAGATTATATATTAACATTTTTTAAGAAGCAAAGCAAAGAAAAACCACAATGTTGTAATTCTGTTTTTACATTTTCATCCTGCTACTTTAAATTAAGAATTTGACAAAGTTTTCCAAAATGGTGTGTCACCACTGGTTTAACTGTCAATGAAGAAATAAGACAAGTGACATGATCTACACTCTTAACTCAATAACATATTTATTACGTTATGAAACAAAACCTGAACATTATATTTACTCTTACATCTCTTAAAATCACACAGTACAGCCACATAACACAATATCAAGACATTTGAGTAAATAAAGATGGCATTGTTATGCACTAAAACACAACATATTCACTACACACAAATGCTTTCAGGACCAACATAACGTATAATCACAAAGTTTATAACACAACATTAGTGAGCTAATTTCCACTCACATCTGTCCCACCCATTAATTCATAAAGACTAGTTCTACTTTATGGCTCAACTCCTGTTTCAGTCCAGTTCTTTACTCAGGAAAAGGATGTGTGCTTTTTACTACCATGTCTCTAATGTTAATTGTAGTTGTCACTACACTGCAAACCAGATTAAAGCTGTGCAAAATCCTACTGTGTGTTCTATATGGACTTTATCTACCCTTAAGGACAAACATGTAAATCTCAAAGAAACTCTCAGAAAATCTCAGTTGTATTTAAATAGATTGAAATGTGATTATTCATTAACTCCATTGAGTCCTAAACCACAAATACAAATAAACTGACCTTTCTGTTTCAGTCCTGTGAGCCCGTGGCAGTAGCTAAATTCTTAAAAATGTATTTTCCCTCTGCTAGAAAACTAAACTCTGTCACAGTGCTGCATACTTTCACTTCTTAATAGTATTTGTCTCAACACCTTTAATAACTTGTATCACATATTGTGTTTCAGAGCTACAAGTTTAAATATAGAAAATGTGATAATTAATTGAGAAAATGCTGCTGCACTGATGTTGAATTCTAACTTCAGCCAAACAAAAGATCAGATGGGTACAGGCAACGTGGATAATATCTAAATGTCCATCTGTGTTCAAAGGTCTAACAAGTCATGTTGCTCTTACCCACTAAATACTGTTAGAGCTACAGGACTGTTTCTCTGTGGTGAAAGGGTAAATTAGATTGAGTTAAGAATTTAGCATGAGATTTAATTGACAGAATGACTCCTATGGCTCTTCCTGTAGAAACCACACCTCATTGCGGCGTCCGTAAGGCTTGAGTGGGTCATAGCTGCAGCAGAAGTACTGCTTGCGCTGAAACGGGGCCGTCTCACCCAGGGTGCGTGTCAAACGCAAGGCCTCTGCTCGGTACTCGCTCTCCCCTGCAAAGCCTCCAAACTGCCTGTGAGCACAAAGAGAAACAAGGGAAATCTAAATTAGGTGGATAATTATAGTGTTAGTTTGACTGGCTGAATTCTTTGGATTTTTTAATGGATGCACTGTCTCACTGGGAGGGAACAGCAACCTTAAATGCAGACATACACAATGATTGTTAATGAGGATGCAAGTAAAACTTTATTTATATTGCATTTTTAAAAACCAGTGTGATAAAGTGATATGCAGACACAAATGATGACAAATCATTTGCATAAATAAAATAACATACAATATGGCAACACAAAAAAAAAAAAACATCACATAACAGTCCAGATGTGAAGAGAGATCCTCCCAACAAGCTGTTTGACAGGTCCCCTAAGTTAAAATAGCAGGAGTGAGAAACTAAATGATCTTTAGATTTCTCTTAAGGTTTAGCTGGGAATTAAAATTACTCTAAAGCTTCTGAAAGTCAGAGTTCAAAACCAGGGAACCCAATTTGTCAAAAACTCTCAAAATGAAACTGGACATCATCATATAATGTCCAGACTGTCCAGTCCAGAATAAGACAGGTCCCAGAATTGATCTTTGAGGAACTCCACAGGTTAGTGGAGCAGAATCAGACATTACATTCGACAGATTAAATGAAGCACCTTAAATGACACCTACAAAGCATAGACAGTCATGCCGGGCCGCTCCTCAATCCTGATGGCACTATCGGTGGGATTCGGAGGGCTTGGCTGGTAGACAGAAGGGATTTTGATGCCAACCACCAAACGGCGAGATAGCACGCCATCATTCCGTGGGTACACTGTGATTATGATGGGAGCAGCTGTACCCATGGCTTCACCTTAGAAGATAGAAAGTGAGTTTTAAAAATGGGGGACAGCAGAGAAACACCATTTCCCCCCTAAAGCAAACAAATCTAAAGGTCAAGATTCGCGTGGTTCAGTGTTATCAACATAATCTCATATGCAAATGGAAACACTGATAGTTTTTTAACCAGAGGTTGCAAACCAGGTCACGTAAATCACACCTCTTTTAATAGCAAAAGGCGATGATGATTCTGCACTGAGGCCTGGTTATACCTAGACTACCCTTTTAGTCAGCGGAGATGTGTCTCTTCTCCGAACCTAAAGCGGGGACACATGACCTAAAACAACAGTGCTGCTGCTGTCGGTCAGCCAGATGAAGTAAGAAACCAAACTAGGAATATCAATTTTAATTAGAATGACCTTATTGCAGTTGTTCAACCAGTGACGTTGTAGTTTACATGCATGTCTGTCCAGATTAATATGCTAATAAATTTATGTATGAGCCCAAGCGGAAGTTCAGCATCGATGGGAATGGGACATACATGAGGTCACAGTGACTTTTCACCACCGAAATCTAATCTCATCCTTGAGTCCAGGTGAACATTTGTGCCAAATTTGAAGAAACTACCTCAAGACGGAAAAATGGAACCTATGTACAGACGACTTTGTATCTTCGTAACAAGATGGTTGAACCACTTACACAAGTCACTGAAAGATTTCTCAACTCTTAAATGTCCTAATAAGCACAACTGGCGTTATCATTGTCTGCAAGAGGAAGAAGCATCACTGCCCATGCATAGGAGCTCCTCACATGAATTCTAACTGGGAAGTGAGAAAATGTGTCAGAAGAGAGATCCAAGGAGCTCTGAAAGACCTGCTCCACCACAGTATCCATGCACCGACATCCCATAAGACTCCTGAGGAAAAGACATGTCGAAGCTGGTTTCAAGTTTGCTACACAACATTTGGAGAAGCTTGTAGATTACTGGAATAATGTGGCAGAAGGTTTGGAGGATGAATGTCCCTACATGACCCTTAAAATATCATATATAAAGTGACGTTTGGAGGTAGAAGCATCATGGTATGGGGCTGTTTCTCTTCTAATAGTACTGGCAGATTCCAAATTACTAAAGAATGGATGAATGGAGCCATGTATTGAGACATTCTTGAGAAGATTTTGTTGCTATCCACCAGGACAGTGAGGATTGATATCCCCAGCTTTGGAGCTGTATGCTTCCAGTGTGCAGTTACTGGTTCTACCAACCTGCCCAATGTTTTATCTGCTGCTTGTTTTCTCTCTCTGCTTTCGACTCATTCCAACCGATTGAGGCAGATGGCCACCCAGCCTCAGCCTGGTTCTGTTGGAGGTATTTTCCATTAAAGGGAGTTTTTCCTCTCCGCTGTTACCTAGTGCTGCTCAAGAGGGATTAATAGGTTTTCTGTATAATTCTGTAAGGTCTTCTTTGTGACCTTACTGTGCAAAATGGTTCGAGATGATAGTATAAATTTAATTGAATGACTGATGAGATGCGGCTGGATGATGATCCAAAACATTCTGCAAAGACGAGTCTTGCCTCGACAGAACTGAAGATAAAGCTTCACAAGCGAGTCACAGAAGCAGTCGCTGCAAACACAGGCTTCTCCACCAACTATTTATCAATTGTTTCATTCCAGTTTAATGCACAAACTTTTTTTTATTATATTGTAGCTACGTATATTGCCTTATATCTGATCTTAATTTCATGTGAATAGCTGCACTGGAAGTATGTTTAATGAGATGCTGTACTTCCTCACTGTGGATGAAACTAATTCATGAATAAAAGACTGGCACATCATTAATCATGTTAAAAAGTTGAGTCAAAACCCTTATTTTTAATGACATTCCATAAATTAATAATCTAGTGTGTTTTTGCTCCTTGGCCTTTATCAGATTATGAAAATCTCTCTCTCAGATTACATAAATCATCCACGTTACTGTATGTCTTTTTCAGTGTATTCTCTATAATAGGAAAGATAACTACGACAGTTCATGAGTGAAATTAAATGATATAATGTGAACCAGGATCTTTTGTTTGTCTGACTGATTCACCTTGTTCGTTGCTGCCACCGATGTACATGAGCAGCTTCCTCATCAGTTCCCCTGTCACTTGGTCAAAGGTTCGTCCCTCAGAGGAGACAACAGCGTACTTGGCAGCATCGTACCGCCGCACCTCGAAGCTAACTCCATCCTAGAGAAGAAAGACAAGTCATGTGGTGACTTACTGTACTGTAGACATCAGCAGGCCAATCGCAGCTACACACTGTGGCGTGCACAATGCTGAAAATGCTTTTGCACATCCGCCCACACAGGCGCACACAAACACAGCCGTTTTCTTCCCGGGGATAAGCGCAGGAGAGAGGTTAAGCTCAGATATGATTCACCTCTGACACACTGATGCTGACAATCTGCTCCTCAGGATGAAAGCCTTGAACTGGAGGGGGGTTTTACACTCAGAGGGTTCAGTGTGTGTGTGTGTGAAAACAATGCGGACAGCCAAATAATAAGATGCTGATGAAACGTATTTACACTGATTTAATTTAATTTCTTCTTCTGCTCTGTGGGGTTCAGTCAGCTTACAGGGAATAATGGGCAAGAAGAGATGCACGGTCTTACATAACAGCGCACAGGCAAACACACACATGCAACTCGCCCCCAACCCCCAGCTTTAATATGATGCAACAGTTTTGTATTAAGTATGATTAAGTGGGGTAAATGTGCAGCACAGTCACTCAACTATGCTACTGAGCAATAACTTTAATACATTTTGAAGGAATCTGGTCACTGGAGACTGAGATGCGAGTTTCAAATACAGCTTATGATTCCACTAACATGATTAAACTGTGTTTTTATTATGTGTTAAAAACAAAATCTAGGTTCTGGTCGTGGCAATATACGAATATGAAGATGACAAATACTTGCAGGCTTCCATAATCTAGCACTATAACCAATGTTTGGACCATATACTGTACATCTCACTCCTGTTATGAATATCATATCATCAGAAATACACAAAGGTGAGTTATGAAGAAAGTGAACACAGTATATTTAGAATGGATTGAATATATTTGTGAACTGACCCTGAGGTTTTTGTCAATGGTAAGAAACACACATGTAGAACCACCCTCACAACAACTATTAAAACTCATCAAATATACAGCACATATATACATTAATAACTGAGTTTGTGCTACACCTGATAATGCCTTTTATAGACATAGATTTAATGAAGAATACAACTGAATGATAGGATTACAGCCAATCTATAAAGAAACTGCCAACTTCTTTAAAATGTATTATTTTGTGTTTTTCTCAGCGTGACACCAGCAGCAAAATAAGACAACAACAGAAATATATTCAAGGCTTCATTTCCACTTCACAATCTCATTCTCATGTGGGCGTCTTGTGTATGGTTTCTCATCCCTGAACGAAAATTCCCAACGGCTGTCTTTGTACTTCTAACAACTTTTCATCTTATTGAATTCCCAGCACAGTCACCACAGAGGACCTGGAAAGAAGACTTGTGAAGTGGTCGTGGAGTCAGACGCAGCGGCCATATTCATCCCTGAACACATACAAGCTAACATTATGTTATAATGATGGTCTAACTTGTGACAGGTACACACGCTCCTGCATAGTAATTACAAGGATTTTGCTCTGTGTGGTCTGTCACTGGGACCACCATTATCATTGTGTACAGGGGACAAACCAAGAAAGCAGAGCCTGACTTGTGCAATTAATACGTCTGTCATGTGTCTGGTGGTTGTGTGCATGTGTGTGTTCAGCTGCTGCCAGCTTATGCAGTGATAATTACTCTGTGGCTGAACGGAGCGCACAAAACGTATCATCAGCACTGGGACTGTTAAACTGCTTCACGTTTCTTCTTCTGTTAAAGTAACATGTTAGTTTCGTTAGCAAACTTCTAAATAAATTTCACTGACGTGTTGCTGTCGTTCTGCTGTGAACACTGTGTGTGTGTGTTCGGGTACGTGTGTCTGCCCTGTCAGGCAGCTCCTCTGTATTGTGTGTCAGTTTTAATTAAGAGTGTAGGGTGTCAGAGTTGAGGGGCTGTTCCACAGATCAGGTGACAAGCTCTGATTTCAATAGCTGCTGTTACAACATCAGTCTAGTCCAGAGATTTGATGAACGTCCAACTCGGGTTCTGTAGTGACTCTGCACATTATGCTGCATTTAGAAACAATCGCTCCACTTTTTCTTTAGCAAATCTCACTTATATGTAAAAATTTTCTGATACATCCCTGCAGCAAAAGGCATTTTTCAACTTCAGCTGTGATTATTAATAACTAAAATCACTAAAAAGCAGTTATTTGTACACACTGTGCTTCAGTGGTCATTTTTGAATTTCTGCTTCAGACAATAGTTGTTGGTTTGCAGCATCACAACAGATCAGCCTTTCTCTGGGTGCCAGTTTGGGTCATTTGATTCCCTTCCTGTGTGGCCAGTTGGGCTGGAAATCCTTTGTCTCGCTGTGAAAAGTTAGCTGCTGTTCAAAGATAAACACACACGCACGCACGCACACACACACACACACACACACACACACACACACACACACACACACACACACAAAGCCACTTTCAAAGCCCATGCCAACCATGGCTACATGCACATTTATAGTAGTTCACTGTGGGTCAGCATGACACTAGAAGAACCTGGAAATTACTGTTCTGCAAAATAAGCCTCCATAAAATGTGGGCCTATAAAAACATAAGTGGGTGGAGGTGTGTGTAGTGTGTGTGTGGGGGGGTCCTCCTCTGTGACGTCAGTCTCATGGTCACTGTATCATTGTATACACCTGATCCATGTCTGAGCTCACAGATTAACCACACACACGTCTGACCTGAATCCTTGTCCAGGACAGGGTCAGTTACCTTGTGCCTTGTGATTCCACGTGCACGTATACACTCGCACGGCCACTTTATTAGGTACACCTGTGCAACCTAATGCCATCCAATACAGCAGCTCTGTCATGAATTCTCCTTTTACAAGGTTATAATTTGTCACTTTTTGCAGAAACAATCTGAAAGGTGATAGTTCTACTGCATGTTTATTATCGAGGTCTTAGTGGGTGATAGAGTCGTACTCAAGTGCATCATATGAAGAGGTGGTTCTAATGTTTTGGCCACACTATTTACATAAATGAAGGAGACAAAGCATTTCAGCAAAACCTGAGGAATTCTAACCTTGTACATGTAGAATTCATGACATTGCTGCTGTATTGTATTGGATTGTACAGGTGTTCCTAATAAAGTGAGTGTACATGCATAGTACTGATTCACGTACTCAGGTAAAAGTGCAAGTACTTGCCTAAAAATGCTCAATCTCAAGGAGAAATACCACTTCCAAGTCTTTACTCAACTTAAAGTAGAAAATACTGACTTAATGTACAAGTACTGTACAAAGAAAATAATGTACTTTAAAGAGTATTGAACTTGATGCTGTCGATAACAAAAATGTGCAAGTGGAACTCAGATTTGTTCAATAAACTCTCAAAGGTTAAAATTACAGCAAAAAATGTTAGTTATTAATAACAAATAAGGACAAAGATCTGTGTTACTATAGAGAAGTAGTGTGAAAACAGCAGCTGGTAAAGGTGGAGCTGATTTAACACTTTACAGCTGCTTCATGCACAATAACACATCAGCATTTAATAAAGTTTTATTATAGTTTTATAAGAAACTAGATCTGCAAAAAGTAACTTGTCACTAAATCTGTGGAGTAAAAGTAACATAAAATAAAATACTCCAGTAGATTAAAAGTAACTCCAATTTGATTTGAGTAAAACTACTTAATTACATACCATCTCTGGCAAACAAAGCATCCACAATGTCAAAACCTCTCTGACTATAGTTTGTGTGTGTGTTAAGGTAACACATCTTTACTCATTTGTGCCTTGCTGATTGGCGGAGGACCTCTGGCTGCTTTCCCCCTTTGCCCCACACTGCGACTCAGCAAGCATCCTTATAGGTCACAAGCAATTAACTGCCAGGCAGACAGTCAAGGTTACAGGGGTTGGGAATAAAAATCCATGACTGTGTCAAACAAATTATAACATAAATTATGAAGTGCGTGAACTATATTCGTGCAAACAGAGAAAGGAGCGTTGCACTTGACATCAGGACTTTTGTGCGTAATCGTAGCTGCATGCGCGTCAAACGCCAAACACAGACGCACATATGCGCACACAGCAGTGATGAAGTTGTGTGTGACAGGTGTCCGCACACCTCTTACCTTCGTCTCACTGCTGAGCATTTTATATTCCGTCTCTTCGGTGTTGCCGAAGAGCGAGTTCTTGAACATACCAAACATGTCAGCTCTCCTCTCGTCGCTCTTTTGGGTCGTTGCGCGTCCTCCCTGTCGCCCTTGTTGTAACCAACTCGTGCTCTCGACTGACAGCTTGCTTATGAGGGCGTCTAATTCCTGGAAAACAAACAAGAATCAACTTATAGCAGTGTCCAGATGCTCCACGGCGCAGAGGAGAGTGCGCGCTTTGCTGGAGATGCTGTGACTCCTCGCCCCTCCGCCGAACCAAGGAATGAACAAGTCAGCCTCCACTCAGGCGGCTGGAGTGTCTCCGCCCTCCTCCTCTGCTCCTCCGCTCTTGATTTTTCCTCTTACCAGCGTGACGCTCACTTATCTCACTTCAATCACCACTTTCCAGCCATAAACGTTTAAGTGAACTTAAAGTGGTGGTGGTAGTGGGGGGTGGGGTTGCAGGTTGCGCTCACATAAAAACTACATTGACTTACATAACTAAAGTCTTAGTATGAGATGCTACATCACAGTCTGTAGGGAGTCACCTTCCAAAACAGCAGAGGAACGGTCGTTAGAGTTTCCTCTCTCATTCGCTTTGTCGTGCCTGTCTGTTCCAGGATACATAAAAGTGTTGGGTGCAGAGAAGCACTTTTCCAGCCTGCTTTGTGCGCAGTATGAATTTTGACACAAGCCGTTGGTTTGTCACTATGTATTGGGTTTTCTTTCCACGGCTGCGCGGGGTGTGTGCGTGTGTTAGTTTTGGGCAGCGCACGTCTTACTCCCTGTGTCACTGCTGGGCGCTGCTTTGCTTTAGGGATAGTCTATTTAAATTCACACTGAAGGCAACGTTAGTCCCCACTGGAGAGTAAGAGGAAACAGGAAGGGTAGATTTGATGAAAAAAAGTAGGATGAATAATACTGAGCCAGAAACTCATGTGCAGCTAAACACTGAGGATGCAGCAGTGTTCATTTCAGTACTTGTGCAGTGTTGATGAAACCACTACTAATCTTTTGTGATGGTTCTGTTTGACGTGTACTGTGATGAGCTTTGACACTTTTCCTCTTGTCCCTTTACATAATGCTGCAGTGTCTGATGATGCACAAGGCAACAGCAAGTATTTTAAACACTACTGAATGTTAATGTACAAGTTTAGTCCAGATTAGTTTCACATTTGACTCCTAAATAAATCATGTTTCTGCAGAAAACAAACACATTGAGGCCTCATCGAGTTTAATTCACGTACAGGTTCAAGCAGAGAACCACTTATTATTTCCACTTTATGTACTGACAGGTGGTTAATCCATAATAATTAATCAAAATATATTAGTTGGTTGTATTTTGTACTGAGAATCTGCATCAGCAGAGTAACTACAGCTGTCAGATAAATGTAACAGAGAAAAAAGTACATTTACCTCTGAAATGCAGCAGAGTAAAAGTAAATGTAACAATGTGGAAATATTAAAGTATATATATGGCTTACTGACTTATGACTAAACTGTTTTGCATTACAATGTACTTGTACGAATACAAGACAAAGGTCAGAGAGGCAGTGAAGAACAAGTCTAATAGAACAGACTCTCAAAATCAATGATTCACCTAGAAACCATCAGTCCATCTTTCTAATACGTTTAATGTGCATTTACTTTTACCTGGTTCCATAACAGGTGGATTTCATACTCAGTTAAACTGATATGCAGGGACAAAAAACTCAAGTATAACAGTTGTTAATACTTTAATGGGACGACTGAATCTAAATGAAACTGTACATATTGTTTGAATGTTTGATTAAGCCACAGGACACAGTAAATCTACAGCACAGGTGTCATCATATCTTATACTTTCACAGTTACTTCACTTAGATTAGAATATCATCACATTTATTCCCCTCGAACTCTGGTAGGAGACGACAGCAATAAATCCTTCAAAGTGGTCCATGATGGTGCAATCTCCTCTCTACCAGACTCGTCAAATATTTATCCATTTAGAGTTGACTTCACATGAGGCCACAGACAAGAAGAGTTTCTAGATATTGTTTTTTTTTCCCCACATCGCATCCTCCCAAGTCCTCACTTCTCCCAGCCTTTACCTCCAGGCTGAGTGGGCAACCTGAGCCCCACTAGGCCGGCCACTTCTTCTGTGCTTCGTTCCCCCTTGCCATGGTACAGATTGTGCAGGGCCAGGTGTTTCCTGGTAGACTCCAGCAAACACAGGTATGTGTGTGAGGCATGGTGGGCTTCCTGCTGAGCCCGGCAGTACCTTGCTCCTGTTACCTGTGAGCGGGAAAAGAAAGAAAATATTAGTGCAGATCAAATGATGAAGCAGATCATAACATACACAGATACCACAGTGCCTCTCTCACAGGCTTTTTCATGAGTCTGCCTTTTCTTTTAGCTTTGTGGACTGTAATGATTTGGCCCAGTCCCTATAGAGCTTCACATATACATTGTGATGCACTCAGGTCTTTTGAGACCCTGGACAAGTACACACTGACAAACACAAATTCCTTCTAGCTGTCTCGCTTCAGTGGCTGCACATGAGCCATACTCTCCCAAGCATAAATAATACAAGCTTTAAGCCTATATGCTGAAGCCTTCAACAGGCAGCTGTGTACTGGGTAAAGAGACAAAGAGACTCACAAGGAAACATGGTTAGAAACAGCCTGGTTAATGATGCTAGTTTAAAGGCGACTTGTTTTGAACTTTCTATGGTTCTTCTTCAGGGAGTAAATGCATATGAACTGTATTTACTAAGGTTGTCCTGATGATTTTTTTTGAGTCCTTTAATACAGCGTATCTGCTGATAGAGTCCGATATGATTCTTAATACACTGAAATTAAATCTGTTTCGTATTTAATCTGACACTGCATTTCTCAGATGATCCAAATACTTGAAGTCCTAGTAAAAAAGATAATAAGTATATTATAACCTTAAATTGATCCTCTGCAGTGGAGACATATCACTCTGTTGGATTTTCTATAACTATAGAAACACTCAGTCCTCTTATGGATTTACAGCCGTGTTACATGTTGGAGCATCTTCCCTCACAAACAGTCTTTGGCTGAGTACACACACCAGATTAAGAGAGCACTTTAGTTGACTACACCCTCTGTAGTCTGATCAATCAGATGAACAGCTAGAAGCAGAAATGAGGGAGGTTTAATAACATGCATATATGCACGTACACCCCAAACTAGAACCACAGGAAGAAAGGAAGTTAACAATCAGTGAAGTTGCCCTTTAAGCAAATGGTAGTTGTACAGATGAATTAAACTAAATATACTCTTGAATTAACTGGTTAAAAAAATGAACAATAATATCGTTTCTGTAGTGTGGTCATGGATATTGAAACCTAAAAGCATTTTGTGTTTAAAACAGACAAAAACATTTTAGTCTGATCATCTATTTACTCGGATAGATGAATAACAAATGTCTTGATGCTTTATAATGTACTGAAGCTTTTACTGAAGCTGAAGGATTTACGTGGAGCTGGAATGCAGTTAATCCGGTAACATGTCAGTTAATGTGTTAAGTAACTGTGAATTAATATTTCTTAACTAATAATATGACTTTCTACAACTTGATCATTTGTTACAGGAATTCACGACACACCGTTAAATAGTTCAATTAAATCATCATGAGCCACGAATTAGTGAAACATTAGTTGGATTATAATGATAAAATATAACCGTTAATTCACATTTAGATTAAGATAATTGATCATAAGATGTGTCTTAACACAGGACTATTTAATTGCTCGTTAGCCGCTGGCTAATGTTAGCATGTCCTTCTGCTTCACAGTCACCTTGCTCTGAACAGACACATACAACTACTGCAACTTTGGCGAAAAAACACTTAAATGTCAGTCTGAGTATTCTTATTATATGAAATGCTGAATTGCACACATTTTCATTTAAAGAGTAAAATCGTATTATTGACTACTTCTCGGATTAGCTAACCTTAGCCACGCACCTCCCATGCAGTTTGTATTGGTAGTTAGCTTACTTAGCTAACGTTAGCTGAAACGCAGGTAGGAGAAACTCGCCTTATTTTTCCGAAACTGGTCCATGACATAGTTGTAGGCCAGAGACTGTTTGTAGCCTGGACCCTGGATGGATCGTAATTCTTTCAGGATTCCCCGACAGACTCGCAGCGGTGATGACAGCCCTGCCATCTCTGATCGGTGTTTGATTGTGCGGCGCTTGAAGCCAGACCGATCAATCCAACACCGCACAGTCGACCAAGCAGCGTTTATTGACCACCAGGGGGCGTTGTGTCACAGTGAAGAGGCACATGGTGCAGCTTCACATCTGACATGTTTCTGCAGCAGTTGTAAGGTAACGTAAATACACAGATTCTGTATGAATGAATGTGTTAACGTGAAGCACGGTGTTATAATATCTGTGCAAACAGTGCGTAAAGTTCCGCTCTTTTGTGCGTATTAGTTGTTTCTATCAAATTAGCTTGACCTTCCACAACAAACTCCAAGTTTGAGGAGTACTATAGTAACATGTTATGTTATGTTATGTATAGTAACATTTTATGTTACTATGGTACTTCATATTGTAGTGAAGTAGGCTACCTTTTAGACAAGTACTTGAAGTTTTACTTCAGTTGAATAGAGTTTGTGTATTTCTGCCACCTAGCCTGCCTTTCTGTCAATGTTAAAGAAGGTCACAATTTTTTTCAAATCTGTCTTAAAATAACACTAGCTGTGGTTTCCTGCTGTGACTGTTCCTCCTCTTCAGACTGACCATAAATACATCTTTTCATCCCTTACAATATAGTGGGGGAGAAATGATGAGTGACAAAATCCACAGTGTTCTTTCTGTGCAAAAATGAATTTAAAAGTTTACCTGTAGACAGCATACATGCAAAAACAGGTGTTAACTTACACCAAGTAAATAAAGTACAGTGTATAACAAACATGCAGGTTGAAAATAATGTTAACATCACTGCATTTGCATTTTCACGTCAAACAGAGACCATTAAATGGGCAGATGAACTGCAGTGCTGCCTGTTCTGATCAGACTAGAGAGGAGGAAATCTGCAGAAACGGATGGTCCCGACTCACATTTGAAGCCTTATCCACATGGATTCCACCTCCATCTTCACTGTAAGGTAAACTCTCAATGCGTTGTTCAAAAACTCACCTTGCCTAAAATTTTACACGTTTACAGTTTTGCACAACCAAACAATCACTGTAAATAAAACAGGGCTTAAGTGTGATTGTGAGCTAAGTGGAGATCTGTAGTCATATTTTCTTTTAGGATCTGTCAGCATCTCTCTGTCTCTTTCTTCTTTTCACCATAAATAACTTTATCGTAGCAGAAGAAAACAATACGTCTGCTGTAGTCTGCTCACTGAAGACAATAAAACAAAACAGTGTGGTTTACCTCAAATTATTTTTAGTGTTTTGCACAATCCAGTCTTAATTGCAAATTAAGTAAAATGCAGTGATGTTATATTTCAGAGAGAGCTAAAATAGATGTTGAGTTTCAGTGCAGCCTTCACCTTTGAATGCTGTGTTGAGCACCCATTTTTCTGTGCTGCTAGTCTGATTTGGACACTTGGGAGCTATCATCTGTCACCATAGCAACACTCAGTTTGGCTTAGGGCGAAAAGTAGAGAAAAGGATCAGTTTGCTTCACAACACGGCGGACGTGAGCTGAAAGTCCTTTAATCCTTTGTCCAATTTTTCTGCAAGAGGACAGTGCTTCATCACACAAAGATGATAACGCTGCTTTCAGGGAAAAGCAGAGCTCAGGCCTTTATGTTTGACCCATAAAGTTGAACATTGAATTATTCTGTAAGTGGATTACAGTAATACCGTGCAGCTGGAGTGACACGCTGCAGAAACTGAAGCAGTGAATGTGTCCTCAGAGGTTCAAACGTCAAGTGTATGACGCGCCCTGCAGGCAGGTCACAGGTCAGCAGACAACACGGTCCAACATTAGCGAGTGTTAGATCACTCTGGAGATAATTTTGTTCCTCTCTGTGCAAAAAGTACATTCAGCTCTTCTCTTAGTTTTCCATCCAGTGTTCATCACAGCGTTTCACCTTCCTCATCAACCTCCTCCACCTCTGTATTATAGTTGAGGTTTTGCTGTTGGAGCTCAGAGTTAGAGGTGGAAAGCAACTACTGTACATACATTACAAGTTTGAGGTGCTGTACTTTACTTTTACTCCATTACAGCTGAGAGGGAACTATTAGTGCTACTACTACTTTCTACATTCATCTCTCAGTTTTAGTTACTTTGCAGATGCAGATTCTTTTTTTCACCTTTGAAGATTTGTTTGCAGCATAAAGCACAAATGTGAAGTCGTTTTCTCCTTGAACCTGAACATCAGTTAAACTGAACATTTTTACAACCCTTTTTCCAGAAACTTTGGGACGCTGTGTGAAAATGTAAATCAAAAACAGAATTCAGTGACAGTTTACATATTTCAGTTTACATATTTGACATATATCAAATGTTGAAACTGAGAAATTAGCTCATTTGAGTTTGATGCGAGCAACAGGTTTCAAAAAAAGTTGGGACAGGGACACATGTTTACCACTGTGTTGCATCATCGCCTCATTTAACTATGCCACTGTAAGTGTTTGGGAACTGAGGAACTTCTTGCTTATTCTTGCTGGCCAACATTTCTGAGCCTCCTTTGTTGGATATTTGATGCATAATGCACCAGATTGTACTTTTTTCAATGACATGTATGTTTTAACTGATTAGTAAATCTTTGGACAGATATTTGGTTTTCAATATTTATATTCACATATAAAAATATATATATATATATTATTTTAATGTAGGATATCAGTGAAGGCAAACTGCAAAATGCTTTTTGTCAGGACATCATTCTAATATAGTTACCTTTTAATTGCATTATTGATATCCTGCTTGGCATCACTCTCTCTGAGGAATGAACTTCATGCTTCTAGTTCACCTGGGCTGTTAAAGTGAAAGCAAAATGCCAAAGCCCTCAGTCATGTGGGAACTCTTTCAGCTAAATGATGACAAGATAAATATGTGTGCCAAATATGCAGTTTGAAACTGGCCTAACATAGTGGAACAACAAGCATGAAAAGTCACCTGAATGCTGACTGCAAAAAATGGTTTTCGAGACAATCTTACATTTTAAACAGTGTCCCAACCTGTTCGGAAACAAGGTTGTAAATTTGTGCAGAAACCTTATTTATGAGGCACCGCATCAAGTTGAAATACTGTACTAGGTTGTCAGTGTGGAGAAATTATGCTTTTGTACTTTTAGAGCATGTAGAAATTTGAAGCTGTACCTGAGTTTGTGTGTCGGCCACCTCTGGTTATTATTTTATCCCAGTTATAGTTGACAAGAAGCAGCATGGCCATATCTGACATGCAGTTGTAGCTATTTTACTTTGGAGGCCTTTGTTGATTCTTTTGATAAATAAATAAATGGTCTTTCACTTAATAAACCAGAACTTCTTTGTATCTAAATGTCTGATTCTGCTCCACAAACCTGTGGAGTCCCTCAAAGCTCAATTTTGGGACCTGGCTTATTCTCTTCGTATATTTCTCTAATTGCAATGCTTATGATGTCCAGATAAAAAAAACTTCAGTCTATTTAGGTATTAGAGCATATTTAGTAGAATTTTAAGTGGTACTTCTGCTTGCAGTGTAGTAGTAGTGAGAAGTAGCATGGGAAAGTCTGGGATGTACAGTAGACAGTTGGTGAGTGGCTGGATCAATTCCTTTGCCTCAGCCTAAATTAGAAACCTGTTCTGTTTAACCTCAGGCAGGACGGTATTTACTGCCACCACAATCCGAAGGCTGACCTGGACTCATGTACTGGAGTTCTAGAGTAACAGACTGTACTTGAAAACTTGGTGAACCCTGAAATCTGTCATGGTTACAACAGTCCTTGTCTTTATACCAAATCAGTCAGTTGACAGTTTTCAACAGTATGTTTTCCTTGATTTTGACCTCTGGCTTCCAGAAACCTTGGAGTGTTTTTTTCACTGAATGAAGACAGGATTTCATAGCAGGTGTACAATTAATCCAGAATTTTTCTGCAAATGTACTTACAGTGATCCACGGTGTTCTCATATCACTGTAGTGCTGCTTTGTTACGCTGGCTTCCTGTCAAATGTAAGACTATATTATTATATTATATTTAAAATCACTTTAATAACATTAAGGCACAAAACAGTTTGACTCTGACATATATTACATATACAGGTCCACGTCAGTAGTGTTTAAAATACTTTTACTTTTATATCAGTAAATCTGTTGAATTGACACCCAGAGAACCTTGGAGTACTTGTACTTTAGAACATTAGGCTTTAGAGCATGTTTAGTAGAATTTTAAGTGGTACTTCTGCTTGCATTGCAGTACTTCTTGTGGCAAGTAGAGCAGTAAGTTATGCGCAGTCAACACAAACTGATGATCACCTTCACGAAGGAGGATGTCTTGCAGTCTGAACTGGGTGCATCTAATAAACTGCCAACACAGTGACGTTCCCAGTGTTTCCAGTTTTGTACATTGATGACTGACTCTAGGGGGAGCCAGTCTCTTATCAGTTTCACACGCCGGTTTGGTTCCTCGACATTTGTTGAAAGGCACCCCTCTCCTCCTCCTCCTCCTCATCTCTCTCTCTCCCTCCCTCTCTCTCTCTCGCGCTCTCTCTCTTTCACACTCTTTCAATGAATACTAATGCAGCGAGTGGGCCCACCTCCCTTTCCTCCCTTTTTTTCGCAGGGATGGGCGGGAGAAGGGGAGACAGAGCAATTCCACCTCAGTATCCCTCCTCATGAGGCAGGCAGTGCTTGACGAGCAGCAGCCCCAATGCCTTTTTTTTCTTCCTCCCACTGAGCAATATTGGTGATAGTGTGTGCTGCTGCTGCAACAATGTCTAACCTGTGTGAGTGGCACGTCCTATCAGACCAGAGTTGAGAGAGCGAGAGAAAGAGGAAAGGACATCTGTGGCTGCTTTTTGTCATCTGGATGGGAAGTCTTTTTTGGGAGGAGAGACAGAAGAAAGCAGAAGGCAGCCGGGGAAGGGGAACAACTGGCAACAGCCAATCCCCCCTTCCACATACAGACTGGAGACAACGGAGGCCACTGGAGTATTTGCTTTTATCTTTCGTTTTTTGTTCTTTTTTTTCCTCATCGCGCTGCTGGGAGGTGCTTTGCCTTTTCATTTGCTTGCTCTCTCGGTCCTCTGTCTTCTCATCTATTTCGCCATTTACCTGGTCAACAATTTCTTCTATTTATGAGCCAGACAAGGAGGGAGAGAGAGGCAGAGAGACAGAGAAAAAGAGAAAGAGGACGGAGAGTTGTTTTTTTGGGGGGGGGGGGGGGGGGGGGGGGGGGGGGGGGGGGGGGGGGGGGGGGGGGGGGGGGGGGGGGGGGGGGGGG